>OX422223.1:243712035-244082035 GCA_949130495.1 Sambucus nigra
AGAGTCCCCACAAGGTGATGTTGGCTTATGTTTTCTTGAGTTAATCAAGGACTTTGTTTTCCTAAATGGTCATTTATGGCACAGGAAGTTATGTGGAAACTCCCTTTGTTTTGTCTACCCCTATTGAATGGGGTCTTGGGTCTTTTTAGTATCATCCTAATCTATTCATGTGATTCACAAAAGCAGGGAAGAATAAGAACCTTGTGAGTTCATCTACCTCGGGCTGAACGAACACTTTGTTGATTTCTCCCAATAAATATTCATAGGATACCGTTACACATAAGATGGCAATTGAACTGGCTTCTTTATGACCTGATTCATAATTTGAGCTATCAAAGTCATCCCCCCATTTAGTGGTGACAATGTTTTCTTGGCAAGAGTAATCAATGCTTTAAAAAACCTCTATAAATTCATCATATAAGCCCTCCCACTAATTGAGGAAATATATAAGTAAAGGTAACGACCATCCCAGAAGTTTCAAAGTAGTGTGAAGTTTAGAGATGCTGTAGATTTCCTACATATGGTGAAGCATATCGGTCGAGATATGTACCACATCATCTAGACTGACTTCTTCCACATGTACCATCCATTCGACTGATTCTCGAGCCCACTTTCGGGCTTTCAAGAATAGGATGTTGAATTTCAAATAATAGAAGGTCTCTCAGTGGGCAATCGCAGCCCAAACTCTAGGAGTTGGTCTATCACGATTAGTAGTTCCATACCTCCCCCTTAGATTGAGTACGAATGATAATGAAGGTTCTTGTAAGGAGTGATATATCTTGATTAGTGAGGCATGTTGGGTGTAGGATAAATGATAAGTAAACCTTAAGAGGTTTAGGTGAAACTATGGGGATGATTCACAGAGCTTGGTATGTGATGGAAATGTCTTATGAGTGGTGTTGGGCTTGGGATTAGCTGGCAAGGTGATTATAACCTGATCTATTTGGCCTTGGATAACATTTTTATATGGAATCACTGGTTTGTGGTATGTTCTACATATTGGTGGAAGTCACAATGGGAAACAATCTTAAAGTTTTTCGACTAGCATCAAACTATGGATTGGTTTGGTATTGGACGGGGTTCTAAGGTTTCGATGAGATCTCTGGCTAGCAGCTCCTATTAAACTTTGGAAAAGGGAGCATGAAGTTCGGTGTACTCTTTACTGACAGGATTAGGGTCTCATTCGGGTTCCCAAGACGTAATAGGTTGTGATATGTTGTTGATGGTTGAGACCGAGACATTAGTAGGATTATCATACTCTTTTGGTGTAAATAGTTTGGCCAGCTTCTTTAGTTCAGATTCCTCTTTAATGATAGTTTCCTCGATATCCGCACTAACTACTCGGAGCGCTCGAAAATGTAGTTAATACTATCCTCCCATAGACGCTCAGGTATGAGGCAAGAAATTATTTTTCCCTATACTTGCTTTTTCCTTTTTTAATGACCAATTGGTCATAGTGGTCGCCTTCTCTATCCAGATTCTAATAAAACTATTAACTGATTCCCCATGGTTTTGCTAAGCAACTCTAAGTCTTTGCATGTGACTTCTAACTCTCCATTGAACTTATACTAAGATATGAATTCCCAAGCAATAACTTTCTAACTGCGGATCCTATATTTTTTTAGGGACCAGAACCGTCGGAGAATGATTTCTTTCAAGGTTTGGCAAAAAATCTAGGACATTATCTCTTTGAAGGTACCTAGAAGGGCCATGGTTTGGTGGTAGCTTTGAAGGTGCAAAATTGGGGGGCCGCTTCCACCGAATTTTTTGATATTCGACGTCTAAACTTCTCTAATGGTTTGGCTTTAGGATAAGGACACATATGGGTGTTATTAATGTATTTTCCAGATATTTTGACTTGGTCTAACTTCATTGATAATAGTTTGAGGTAATCCTTGATTTTTCATTGGGATCCACGAGTACTGGAAGATTTTCCCCTATTGCGCAATGTTCGGAATTGAGAGTTAAGATGGTGGTGGCCTATTTACAAGTGGCGCATGCGGGTATTCTTTTGGAACCGAAACAGGATCGGGGGTAGGTGGACCCATAGAATGAGAAAAAAGGATCTCGGTTTCTTTGAGAATCTGGGCTCAGTGTCACTACATTTCTTGGACATTAGTTTAAAGATTGTCAATCCTGGCACTGATATGGGCAAAGATGGCCATTAGATCTGGTTGCGCATTCATTTCTTGGTCGGTGTTCTCCATGATGTAGGTACCAAATTTGATTAAAGTAGTAGATAAAGCAGCGGAGCTTCGGGGAGATTTGACGAAAGACCGAAGTCAATAGGGAGTCAGGCCAAAAGTGGAGTATGCGATCGACATGAGAGGTAAAATAGTTCGAATTATTTTTCAAAGAAAGACGAAGATTTTTTTTTATAGTTTTAAAACGAGGAGGGAAAAACATTTTCTGTATTTTTGGAAAAGGGGGAAATTTTTTTTTTGTAATTTTCTTAGTTTTTCGACAAGGATGGCAAAAGGAGAGGAATATCAACATCATATTATTATTATTAAGTTTTCACTTGTATTGATCTTCCTAAATGCAAGAAAAAAGTCGGCAGGACCCGAGCCTGGGAAAGTAGGGTTTAAAGAATATAATACATGGTTCGACTTATTTCTAGGCTCACGGACAGGGTCCTATTTTAAAAAAGGAAAAATAGCACAAATATTTGGGTGGCATGCCTACCCTAAATTTTGGTAGAGTTTCACATGTTAGCCGATAAACTAAATATGAGGGACCTAAGGTTTATGCCTATATGAGGTTTATGTACTTTTTGGGTTAGTGGAAGGGTTCCCCCCTTTGTCATGACTTCCACGATATGCCTTTTTACTATAAGGGAAATGATTTATCGGTATGTGTTGACAAGACATTTTATATACCATAGTGTACATGAATTGCCTTATGATATACCTCAGGAGGGATGGTACATGTGAGAGAGAATTTGATATACTCGACATACGTGAATGAGTTCCCTACTATATACCTTTCGTCATGAGTTCGGTCAAGCGGTACGATGGGGGAGACCGTTCGAAATATGTTGAAGGTACTAGGACAATGGACGGTGAGAGTCATATTGCTTAGGTTAACTGCACCCCAAGGAGGCCGAAACCCATCACAAAGTTGTAACACCCCGCCTAAATAAATACTGGGTGGCCAGTCCCATACCAAATTAAAACAGAATATATAGTTGGCTCATTCTCAACATCACTGTCGAAAACATTTACACCTCACCCAATACCCAATTAAGCTGGTGTTAAAAACTTTCCAAATTTTAAATTCAACAAAATTCATTTTTAGTTTACGAATAACACTACACATATTATTCTACAACACTGATAATTGAACAGATAACACAAAAGAATTTAAGTGCAATTGGAATAAACATTCCCAAATAATAATCCAATACAATAATCCCAACAATAATAAATGTATTAAAATGACACGAGTACAAAACTATATGACTTAGATAGAAAAGAGATAACTGAATTCCTTTGGGCGACATGCCCTAAACAAAAGAACACTACAGAATGTGAATCAAATGAAGATAGGCGTCTAAGAAATACTCCATAGCTCCATAGCTCGTCATAATACTCTAAGGTTGGCGTCCCTGCTGCTGGACACCTGATATAGAAGGTACAATAGAAAAGAGAATATGCAAGGAAACGGGTCAGAGCCCGAAGTGAAAATGATTTTGAAAACAACAAGTGTTTAACAAGTGCAATAAAGCATTAATTATATACATGTTAGTATTCGGACTCTCACTTGATATTCTCACCTCTCATCTAGAGTGCACGCTTATCGTTTCCTATTAACTTCCTAGTTAATGGTTCCTCCTAACTAGTTTCCATAATATAATTCCATCCCATATCATAACCCCGTATGTCCCATACCATACGTAGTATAATCATTCATATACGTTACCCATTAATATGAATGAAGATTTTCCAATAAATGTTTATTAACTCAATTCAATTATTTTTCTCTATTCACCGCCATCTACAATTATTACATAGAAAATTGATCTAACCACTATATATACATTCATTTAATTAATTATATATATACATATATAATACGGCACCCTTAAACAACATGCATTACTCTGCCATCATGTCCCAGTATCGTTGGTCGCCTGATAGGGGACTAAAGGTTCGGTAAGGATTCCTCGAACCACAAACAACAACACAAAAATTTGGAGGCGAACATAGTTCTCCTATCCTTGGGTCACCCACATACCTACGTTCCCATAGTCAACGTACTTATCAACTCCCCGATAAGTCTTTCATAGACCTATGTTCTCGCGCGACAAATCAAAAATCCCATGGATTCATCAGGATATGACTGCCCTCACGCGCAAACCTCCCATCGATAGCAAGTAAGCTAGGTATGTCATACACATAAATTATCAATCATTCAAATAGTCATTATCATCTAACTATAATATAATATCAACAAGGTAAACACACTAACCTAAGGTAGTTCCCATACGTAGCATTATATCTCTTAAATCCTATGCATTAAATTATTATGACTTTACTTCCTTTATTTAATGATTCACGAGTCTCACTCATTACTCAAAGTTTAAATAGGTTTTTTCTCAATATATATTGAGTAAGAAATCACTAATATACCACTGGTCTGTCTCATCTTATCTCCCAAATTACTACGAATTAAACTCTCCTTTAATTAGGGTTACAACCAATAATTTCTAATCTCTTATAAACACATCTTCTTTCACCTAGGATTGAACACTCTTGTAAACCTAAGGATGCCCAGGTGATTTATTAAACTTCCCCTACTGGACCTATCCTTAATCCTCATGCATACAAATTAGAATCCAACATATGAATCTAGCAACCTAAATTTCTTTCAATTAATTATCATAATTCTAATCAATTAAATCCCAATCACATTAATTCGATTCTTATCTATGGCTTACTGATCTTCCCTAAGTCCCATTATATCCAATTAATAATAACCAAGTATGTACAAAAGGTTTGGGATAAGAACAAGAATTAAAAAGAAATAACATCATAAATTCTGGGGAGATTGATCGATCAGAGTCAGGGGGTCGATCGATTGATCGCCCAGATAACAACCCAGTTTCTACATTTCTTCTATTACGGGTTTCATCACTTTTGTCATTCAAACCTTCATATTAACAATCCAAATTCCTCATAATCCTTACTACATGATATAGCAATATATGTGAATGATTTCTAATGGTCTAAACATCCTAGAATCATCAAGAGTTTGGATTAAAAGTATATATTTATCCTCTTTTCCAGAAAATTATATACATGATATCTTTAAGAACACACCAATGATTCTCAGTATTTCTTCAACAACTTAATGATTATTTCATGGATTACTATCTTCCTACAACATGATTTTGATTCCTATATATTCCCATTTTCCAGAAATCAATTAGTAACTCTATCTTTATCTTCCAAACATGTAAAACCATCATTTTTTTTATAACAATCCCAACATGGACAATATACAAACTTAGATTGGAATCATCAACTACTTGCCTCTAATGAAGGTCTGATCCTTTGGGGTTGTATTTCACAGGTGGTTCTCCCCTTCTCCGGTCACTTTCGGTGGTGGTTGGTGGGGGTGACCTTTGCTCTTTGGTTCTCCTCCTTTCCAAGCAAGCTTCTCTTCTCCCAAGCAACCTTTCACTCTCTCTCACAAGGTGACCTTTGAATTTTTTGTAGAAGAGATGAATGAACCCACATACAACTAATCTCCAAATATTTATAATAAGACAAAATCTGAAATCACTATTCATCCCTTTGCAAAAATGACCAAAATGCCCTTTTTGGTTGTCTTTTCATTTTCAAATGACCCGAGACCCAAAACCAACATCCAAATAGACTTTCTGAATATTTCAACCCTTCCGAATGCAACGAAGCACTCGAAATGACTATAATGTTGATGTAAAAATAAGTTTTCTTTTTAATTTAACAAATTTGTCCCGACAAGTCCCATACCGCGTCCGACTAAAAATTCAAATTACTGAATTAATATCACACAGCCATATCAATAACATCACATTCATATATTACCTAAATATCTTTAAGTAATACACAGAATCATTCATTTTAATACCCACAATTCGGATAAAACCCAAATGAATTCATTTATAATAAAATCCAATTAATCCTTTAATTTAAAATATAACACATTTTAAATGTTTTTAAAATTACGGGGTATTACATACTTACCCCCTTATAACAGAATTTCGTCTCGAAATTAGGAAAGATAAATCATACTGGTAAGGTCAACTCTGGGTATAAATCTGACATCGCAAGTAATTTATGTTGTACCGCCCATACAGTACATTAACTAAAAATCCCCATTTATGTTATATGCCAAGCGTCACCATATAGTTTCAACATAATCGAATTTAAATTTACGCAATCTTCCCTATACCAACCTCGTGACAAAGTTTGGAAAATAATGATCCTTAATCATTACATAAATAAATCCTGAAGTCACAACTACTTACTGTTCACAATTATGAAAAATACTACACTCCAACCATCTAGGGCGCCCATACACCCTATCGTGTATCTTTCATTATAAAATGGATATGGTTACCCGTATAATACTCTGATTTATCGCAAAGGTTAAAAACTCATATCCTAAAGGCCTAACTTATTTAGACTCCCAACGTCTGTTAGTTTCATGCGTGGGGTGTCTCGCAAGTGAAATCCAAGCAAGGTACCCCCCCCCCCCCCCGATACACTACTACCTAAATTAGTCGGTCATCGAAACTCCTCAGGTCCTTAGTCAATAGTATATAACCTATCTACAAGTTTTATCGATTTCAAATAAAAGTTTACTCATCTACCCTCTTGTTAAAGACAAGACGCTGGCATACGCTCTCATATACCACAAGTCAATTCACGCCAATAGTCACATCATGTTCGGACATGCCTAAAGTAAATAATTATGTGATAAAAATCAGACCCACATGATGACATGTAAAAATATAGGTGTCCCACGACCCCTCGGTGAGTCTACGTAAATAATAGTCCTATAGGCTAAGCTTAGTAACCTTTTTTCTCATACAATATTAATTGCTACAAAAGTCAGCATACGCCTCATAACTCATTAGATAGAAAACATACCCTCATTCGCGAGTGGTGGTTGTTGACTCCCACTATTATAACTTTGATCCAATGAGTCAAGAAAAATTTTACCCCAAATTTTCAGTTCTAGCTAACCAGACTCCACTATGTGTCCAAACCTTTGATTATATTGCCTTCGTGGCGTAACACACCCAATTCCCGTATTTCTAGAACTTCTATTGATGACTCTCCTCAACTTTTCATTCGACCCTTTCCCAAGCGTACTACGTTGGGTGAGTCCAATTTGGCATCACCTCCGAATATAGCAGTACTTGGAATTTGTAGGCTACGTCATAACCGTCTATACAGTCCTGGCCTCTCAGGCCATAATAAGGGTGACCTCGACTACGGTCATCATACTCGAACATACTTCATAACCTCCTAAGTACGACCTCCGATATTCGTCCAATGGCCCTCATCTGCAATACTTCTTGTACGAACCCGTCCGAACGTGAATAAGATTCACAAATATATACGTTATAGCAGGAGAAAGGAATATTACCAAATAAATCAACAATCCTAAACATAGGGCTCTATATTAAACAAAGTAACGATGAGCTGAAAGCACAGTAAGTCGTACAGACCCTAAAGCACACTAGAACCTGATGCTCTGATGCCACCTGTAACACCCCGCCTAATTAAATACCGGGTGGCCAGTCCCATACCAAATTAAAATAGAATATACAGTAAGCTCATTCTCAACATCACTGGCGAAAACATTTACAATTCACCCAATACCCAATACCCAATTAAGCCGGTGTTAAAAACTTTCCAAATTTTAATTTCAACAAAATTCATTTTTAGTTTACGAATAACACTACACATGTTATTCTACAACACTGATAACTGAACAGATAACACAAAATAATTTAAGTGCAATTGGAATAAACATTCCCAAATAATAATCCAATACGATAATCCCAACAATAATAAATGTATTAAAATGACACGAGTACAAAACTATATGACTTTGATAGAAAAGAGATAACTGAATTCCTTTGGGAGACATGCCCTAAACAAAATAACACTACAGAATGTGAATCAAATGAAGATAGGTGTCTAATCAATACTCTATAGGTCCATAGCTCATCATAATCCTCTAAGGTTGGCGTCCCTACTGCTGGACACATGATATAGAAGGTACAATAGAAAATAGAATATGTAAGGAAACGGGTCAGACCCGATGTGAAAATGATTTTGAAACCAGCAAGTATTTAACAAGTGCAATAAAGCATTTATTATGTAAATGTTAGTATCCAGACTCTCACTTGATGTTCCCACCTCTCATCTAGAGTGGACGCTTATCGTTTCCTACTAACTTCCTAGTTAATGGTTCCTCCTAACTAGTTTACATAATATGAGTCCATCCCATATCATAACCCCGTATGTCCCATACCATACGTAGTATAATCATTCATATATGTTTCCAATTAATATGAATTAAGCTTTTCCAATAAATATTCATTAACTTAATTCAATTATTTTTCTATATTCACCGTCATCTACAATTATTACCCAGAAAATTGATCTAACCACTATATATACATTCATTTAATCCATTATATATATACATATATAATACGGCACCCTTAAACACAGCTGTGGTGCATGCATTACTCTGCTATCACGTCGCAGTATCGTTGGTCGCCGAATAGGGGACTAAATGTTCGGTAAGGATTCCTCGAACCACAAACAACAACACAAAAATTTGGAGGCGGACATAGTTCTCCTATCCTTGGGTCACGCACATACCTACGTTCCCATAGTCAACGGACTTATCAATTCCCCGATAAGTCTTTCATAGACCTATGTTCTCGCGCGACAAATCAAAAATCCCATGGATTCATCAGTATATGACTGCCCTCACGCGCAAACCTCCCATCGATAGAAAGTAAGCTAGGTATGTCATACAAATAAATTATCAATCAATCAAATAGGCATTATCATATACCTATAATATAATATCAACAAGGTAATCACACTACCCTAAGGTAGTTCCCATACGTAGAATTATATCTCCTAAATCCTATCGATAGAAAGTAAGCTAGGTATGTCATACAAATAAATTATCAATCAATCAAATAGGCATTATCATATACCTATAATATAATATCAACAAGGTAATCACACTACCCTAAGGTAGTTCCCATACGTAGAATTATATCTCCTAAATCCTACGCATTAAAATATTATGACTTTACTTCCTCAATTTAATGATTCAAGAGTCTCACTCATTACTCAAAGTTTAAATAGGTTTTTCCTCAATATATATTTAGTAAGAAATAACTAATATCCTACTGATCCGTATCATCTTATCTCCCGAATTACTACAAATTAAACTCACCTTTAATTAGGGTTACAACCGATAATATCTAATCTCTTATAAACACATCTTCTTTCACCTAGGATTGAACCCTCTTGTAAACCTAAGTATTCGTAGGTGATTTATTAAACTTACCCTACTGGACCTATCCTCAATCCTCATGCATACAAATTATAATCCAACAAATGAATCTATCAACCGAAATTTCTTTCAATTTAATTATCATAATTCTAATCAATTAATTCCCAATCACATTAATTCGATTCTTATCTAGGGCTTACTGATCTTCCCTAAGTCCCATTATATCCAATTAATAATAACCAAAGATATACAAAAGGTTTGGGATAATAACAAGCATTAAAAAGAAACAACATCATAAATTCTGGGGAGGTCGATCGATTGATGTTAGGGGGTCGATCGATCGATCGCCCAGATAACAACCCAGTTTTCTGCATTTCTTCTATTATTGGTTTCATCATTTTTTATCATTCAAACCTTCATATTAATAATCCAAATTCCTTATAATCCTTACTACATGATATAGCAACATATATGAATTATTTATAATGGTCTAAACATCCTAGAATCATCAAGAGTTTGGATTAAAAGCATATATTTATCCTCTTTTTCCAGAAAATTATATACATGATATCTTCAAGAACACACCAGTGATTCTCAGAATCTCTTCAACTACTTAATGATTATTTCGTGGATTACTATCTTCCTACAAGATGTGTTTGATTCCTATATATTCCCATTTTCTAGAAATCAATTACCAACTCTATCTTTATCTTCCAAACATGTAAAATCATCATTTTTTTATAACTATCCTAACATGGACAATATACAAACTTAGATTGCAATCATCAAATACTTGCCTCTAATGAAGGTCTGATCCTTTGGGGTTGTATAACTTAGGTGGTTCTTCCTATCTTCGGTCACTTCCGGTGGTGGTTGGTGGTGGTGACCTTTGGTCTTTGGTTCTCCTCCTTTCCAAGCAAGCTTCTCTTCTCCCAAGCAACCTTTCACTCTTTCTCACAAGGTGACCTTTCAAATTTGTATAGAAGAGATGAATGAACCCACGTACAACTAATCTTCAAATATTTATAATAAGACAAAATCGAAAATCACTATTCACCCCCTTGCAAAAATGACCAAAATGTCCTTTTTGGTTGTCTTTTCATTTCCAAATGACCCGAGACCCAAAACCAACTTCCAAATAGACGTTTCTGACTATTTTAACCCATCCGGATGCAACGACGCACTCAAAATGACTATAAGGTTGATGTAAAAATAAGTTTCCTTTTTAATTTAACAAATTTCTCCCGATACGTCCCATATCGCGTCCGACTAAAAATTCAAATTACTGAATTAATATCGCACAGCCATATCAATAACATCACATTCATATATTACCTAAATATCTTTAAGTAATATACAGAATCATTCATTTTAATATCCACAATTCGGATAAAACCCAAATGAATTAATTTATAATAAAATCCAATTAATCCATTAATTTAAAATATAACACATTTTAAAAGTCTCACATGGAGCATAAAGACTATTCTAAGAATGGGGATATATACATGTGAGTGAATGACATGTGAATATATACAAGTGTGTGTGTGTCTGTGTGTGTGTGTGTGTGTGTGTGTGTGTGTGCTAGTGAGCCCGTACATAGATCAACTATGTGTGGTGTGTGAGATGTGTAAGTGAGTATTGGGATATATACAAGTGAGGGAAGTGTGGGTATGTGCTAGTGAAGCTATGAATGGACAATCTAAGTGGAGTGTGGATAATGTGAGTACAAAGTACACTAAGTGTAAGTGTGTGATGTGTGCATGGACAATATATACAAGTGTGTGAAGTGTGTAAGTGAGTACAAAGTGATATATACAAGAGAGATTAACATGGTAGATATAAGCAAAAAGTAAGTAGAGGAGTAAAGATAACATATAGGTGGGAGCATATGTAAACGGAACATACAGGTGGGACCATATGTACACTTATGGAAAATATTAACACATATGCAAAAATAGAATCTAGTCCTCTTAAAGTAAACCCCCAGTGGAGTCCCCATTATGGCCATCCCGAGGTCTCAGATTCCCTCCGGTGTTCGCATGGGGTTACGCCCTTCTTTGGGGATCTCGGTCATCGTCATTATGGGTGACAATATGTAAAGATAGAGTCGCCATACTATTTTACTCAAAATAATAAAAATAATTCTATCATCTTAAGAGAACGTAACCAAGGACAATAATAATGCTTGTGAAACCAAATAGTTCGAAGGTTTAGGGAATAAGTTACTGAATGGGAAGGTGTTAGGCACTCATCCTTCCCTTTCGGTCTCTCATGAGAAAACTTTAATCTTCTCCTTTTAGATTCCATGATCTGTGTGCATATATGTAGAATATAAATGGTTGAGAATGGAATCATTCAACCGCGCCATTGAAAGAGACGGAGTGAACACATCTACAGGAGTGTTCCCAAAAATAATCATTCAAAATATTATGTAAGGTTTGGACGAATTACAAGTTGCTATGGAAGAGACAATGAGTTTATCGGATGTAACACAAGCATGCAAGAATATGAACTCATAAAGAATATAGAAGATAACAAAGAAATATATAAATGTGAATAGGGGAGGACTCGAATTTCAAGGTTTACCCACGATGCCTACGTAGCCCAAAGGGCATCAAAGTTCACATAGTTTGAAAATATAATAGTGGTAGGGTTCAATCCGTAAATTCAAATGGGGGATTGCTCTTATGTCTCCGTTTTAAGAGTGCGAGTGTGAAATGGAAATCCCTTTTTGGAATTTATGGATAAACCCTATTTTTCTTCTTTTTAGGATTTTTATGAAAACATATTTGGTCAAAATACGATTAATAAAGAGTATATATTAATGGATGTGACATAATGAAACAAAATACAAATGTATAAATAAAGTAAATTACACTAAAATGGAAGAATTTAGAGAAAGGGATGGATAATTTGACCTCCTTATGAATGATTGATATTGACTTTGAGTTGTAGATATTTTAATATTGTAATGGTATGAAAGTAGTATGGAGAGGTGGGGGTAATTATCAAGTGAGGTAAGAAAATTATGGAATGAAATGTGAGAAAATAGATTTTTTAGGAAAGGGAACAAATCTGAATTAGAGAGAATGTTCTCTCACTTGCTGAGAGGGGGATTCATGTGTGTCTTTCAAAGTGAGATCAGGGCCTCCATTTTTAGGGCCAATGAGGGTGCCAAGCAACATGTTCCTAGTCCTGCCTATCAAAATAGCATCTCGGGCACACTGCCAATAAGTAGGTTGTTGGGTGCTTATAAGTAGTCTAGAATAGTTTTTTTAGTAAAATGGGCATAAAATGCAAACCATAAGTCTGAATTGCTTACGGGGTGGATCATTAGAAAGGGCATAAAATACAAACCATAAATCCATTCAGTCACTCCCAAGTTCGGGAGTTGACCAAAGTCAAATAGGATTCGTAAGCACCCTCTTGTCTCTAAATAGGAGGTTTTTCGATAAAAAACGGATCGTTCCTCCGAACTATAAGGACCATTAGAGCATGGGATGGACCGTTAGGAAGGGTATTCAGTGCCCAATAATATTTTATTCAGCTTTATTTGATTTGGATAGTTGATCTTGGTCAAACGGGACCCGAAAGTGCTTAATGACCCTTTGGAGTAAAATGGGTCGATTTCCAGAACTGTATGGCTGATTCGCGCACGGGATGGACCATTGGAAAGGGGATACAAATCCTTTCAAAGATTCATTAATCTTTTCTCAATATGAAGAGTTTATGGAGTCAAACGAGGCCCGAGAGCTCTCGATGGACTCCAAATCAGTTTTTAAAGTAAAATGAATCGTGCGTCCGACTCATATGGGCAATTCGTGTATGGGATGGACCACTGAAAAACATATTCAGAGCCCTTAAAAGATTCATTGAGATTTTTCTCAAGCAAGAAAGTTGGATGGAGTTATATGGGTGAAGCACCTTATACTCTTGACTCACTTGAGTCTATATTGCATAAGTGCTCATCTAGTTTGGAAATTGTGAAAAAAATTTGTCCATCCTAAAAACCAAATAATCTAAGAGCTTGCATTTCTATTTCATTTTTTATTGAAGGGATCTAGACCTAATTACCAACACTCAAACACAGTATAATGAATCATTTACATGTCATATTGCATATTAGTGTGTGAGCATATGTTGAGTGTGTTTAAATCCGCAATATTATTTTTTAAATATTTTTTGGGATTTTTTAAAACATTTTAAATAAATGGTTTTATTAATAAAACTTGGTTTTAAAAGGTTATGGGGTAAATCTTCTATTTTAGAATGTTGGTTTTATTGTCTAAAGTTTGTTTGGGTAGAAACCAAAAGCGGCAGAGACTTCAGCGCGTTTTATCTCGCGAACAAATTACATCTCTATTGTGATAATCTCTATTGATATATAACTAATTACATCTCTATTGTGATAATCAAAGTGCGATTAATATTTCTAAAAATCCTGTTCAACACTCGCGAACAAAGCACATAAAAATTAGACATCACTTTATACGCGAATTGGTTGAAACTAAGGAATTAGAAATCAATTATCTTCCTACTGATATGAAACTCGCAGATATGTTCACCAAACCTCTTGATTATAATAGATTCATTTCCTTGCGTAAATCTATTGGTATGGTTTGTGTTGAGTAATACCCTTGCTGATTATCCAAGTTTTTCCCCTTATCCATTTGAGACAAAATGGGGGAGAAATTTGAGTCGTTATGAATACTTGTATATATGCTAAACTGCTTGATCTTAGTGATTCATTGCAGGTTTTTGTACAGTTTTTCTCAACTGATGTAATAGGGTATTCAATTGTTAATAGTTGAGTTATGTACTTTTGTTTTCTAGGATTTAGGTAGATAGAATCCTTATAGGAATAGGTTTTTCTTATTTTTTTGTCGCTCTACTAGTCCGAGTTGACTCAAAGGAGATTTTGTCTCATATTTCCAAAGGGGGAGATTGAAGCACCTTATACTCTTGACTCACTTGAGTCTATATTGCATAAGTGCTCATCTAGTTTGGAAATTATGACAAAATTATGTCCATCCAAGAAACCAAAGAACCTTAGAGCTTGCATTTCTATTTCATTTTTTATTGAAGGGATCTAGACCTAATTACCAACACTCACACACAGTAGAATGAATCATTTACATGTCATATTGCATATTAGTGTGTGAGCATATGTTGAGTGTGTTTAAATTCGCAATATAGTTTTTTAAATATTTTTTGAGATTTTTTAAAACATTTTAAATATATGGTTTTATTAATAAAACTTGGTTTTAAAAGGTTATGGGGTAAATCTGCTATTTTAAAATGTTGGTTTTATTGTCTAAAGTTTGTTTGGGTAGAAACCAAAAGAGGCAGAGACTTCAGGGTTTACTTTGTAATTACTTTAGACGCGCGTTTTATCTCGCCTCATATGCCAACATGTGTTAGCTTCTGATTGGTGAGAAGTGTGTTTCCTTTCTGAGACAATTCGAGTGATCATTTTCATCCCTTGGATCATTCTTATCAACGATCTGCATGTCTTCCATCATAATCCCTGTGATCACCTTTTGAACCAATCAGGAGAACTTACCACCGCATATCGTATGCCCTTGGATCTAAGTAAATTGAACTTGACTAAATCTGGTCCTTTGATTTGATTTCTTATTCTCGAACCTTCCCAGCCTCATATAAAAAGGCTCCAACTCTCAGCATTAGAGAACTTTTGCCATTCCGTCTTTTAAGAGAAACGAAAGAGAGAGTAGAGAGAGAGGAGAGAAACTAGAGAGAGAAAGAGTTAGAAACTCTAACCCTAACCCTAAATCATCTAAACAAGTTCAAACCAAATACAAACCTTCAAACCTCTATACCTTACCAAACACAACTTTGAGTGTTTTGAAAGATGATTCGAGAGTTGGTTTGTTGCTGTAACCTCTTGTTCTTTGGATCTTGTTTCCAACTTAATCATTTTCTTAGATCTGTTGTTCTTGTATATAGAATTTTTCAGATCTGAGTTTTTCATGATATATTACACTTAGTTTGCATGTTTGTTTCTCAGCTTGAGAAATATTTTGCTGATTCGTTTTCTGTAAATGTTTTCAACTTTGAAATCAATAAAAATGTTTTCTGTTTCTAGTTTTCTTAAAACTAAACCTTTGACCTAGTTTGGAATCACACTTGGAGGTTTTCAATCTCAAAAATCTTTCAAAACTCTGAGATTGATTAAGATCTTGACTGTCTTCTAAGCAAGATATTCGTGGATTCTGGGATTGATTTAAAGGTCAAAACAGGTTCAAAGTTTTGTGAGAAGATAGAAAAAGAAAAATCACAGCATATAGGCTTATATGTAATTTGCTAGGACTGTTTGTACTTAATAAGTGTGAGTATGTGCATGCATGTGTTAGAGAGCACCTCCACAAACACTTTCACACTACAACACGAAAAGTGTTGGTAATAAGATCTTAAGAAAAAGAGTCGACGTAAAGAGCTTGAAAAAATTGGAGTTAACAAACTGAGAGGACAACATCAACAATCAGAACTGCAGAGAAGTTTGAAGGACACCAGAGGGTACATTCCTAAACTTATATAGGTCTGAGTTGTATGCATGTTTGTTATTTAGTTTGTAACTGTTAAATTTGTTTATAGTGGATTTTTGGTTTACTCCGTAGAGGGAGTCGTGGATGTTTCCTCAATTGGTGAGGTTTTACCACGTAAAAATCTTGTACTTAATCTTCCTACATCTTCTCATCTCATTCTTGGTTGTGCTGGGTTTTAAAGTTTGTTTAAAACTGTTTTATAAACCTGTTAGTAAAATCTTGAATAGATCTCGCACATACTGTTTTGTTAAACACATCTTGTGTTCAAATAGTTTTGGTTTTTCAAGAAAAGAGTTTCCTCAAGAAACAGCTCAGAGTTACTTAAATAGTTTATTTTTAATAAACGGATTTAGTAACATAATTTCAATTGGTATCAGAGCTTGGTAAACTTCTTTTAAAGAGATCATGTGTTTCTGAAATTATTTTCTGAAAATCAAATATGGACGAGAAAAATGAAAGATTTCGTAACTTGACCAGACCCCCTATCTTTGATGGAACCAATTTTGCTTACTGGAAAGTAAGAATGATTGCTTTCATTCAAGGAACTCTGGGAGATGATGTCTGGGACATTGTTGAAAATTGTTACATTTTTCCTACAAAACCATCCACTGAAGGAAGTAATGAGAGGGTTAAGAAAGTTTTTATTGAGTTCGCACAAGAAGAAAAACAAGTTTCTCGCAACAATAACAAAGGAAAGAATGTCATATTTGTGTCTATAAATGAACATGAGTTCAAAAGAATCTCATCATGTACCACTTCTAAGGAAGCTTGGGACACTTTAGTTACTGCTCATGAAGGTGACACTAGAGTTAAGGATGCTAAAACTCAAATGCTCATACAACAGTATAATTCTTTAATTATGTGTAAGACTGAGTCATTTGATGACTTCTATATGAACCTGACTGATATTGTGACCAAACTACATGCTAATGGGATAACATATGACAGACAAGAAATTGTGTCTAAAATTCTATGATCATTACCACGAAAACTTAATAACAAAAGGTATGATATTGAGGAAATGTGTGATATCAATCTCACTCCTGAACTACTCAGTAGTAAATTAAGAATTGTGGAAATGGAACTGGAATTTAAGAAACAATTAACCCAGTCCCATAGGAAACAGACTAGTTCCAATCTAAGCTTCTCTTCTAAATTGATTAAGCCTGAGTTTAATACTTCCAATGATGATTCTGATGAGGAATGCGATATAGAGAGTTTGGACAATCAGATTGCCTTAATGTCAAAACAGTTTAAGAAAATCATTAAATTTAGAAACAACATGGCAAATAAACAAGGCAAGTCCAATTATCCAACTCCTTTCAATCAGATACCTCATGAGAAAAGCCATGACAAAAATCACAAGGACTCTCACACTAGACCTAACAGAGACCTTAAGAAGACTGAATGCTATAGATGTGGTAAACTAGGACACATTGCACAAGACTGTAGAGTTAACTTGAACACTCAAAACAAACACGCTAGAGCCAACATTTGCAAGACATGGGATGATTCAAGTGAATCTGAAAATGAGGAACTTGAGTCATCTGATGTTTTTAACCCTTGCATGTCTTTCTTTGCCAAGATTATCTATAATGATGATATACATGTACTGGTTAATGAGGATGAATATAGTAATTCTACTTCTGATGTTTCGAATACTGCTGTTACTGGTTTAGTTGCTTTGATTACTGAGAATATTTCTATCTGTTCCTCGGGATGTGTGAGTCAAAGGGAAAGTGATAATGACGATGTCAATGGGTGTGTGAGTACAAAGAATGAAGCCTTAAGGGTCACTTAACACACTACACTTAGTGACTCGGACAATGAAGATCTCACAGATATTCCACTCTCTATGCTAAAACTCTTAAGAAAATAACTAGACTATAAAAGATTGTGAAAGATCTCACTAAGAAGTTAGAAGATCTAAGCCTAATGGTTAAACCAAATGCTGAAGAGTATACTACGCAATGTTTGACTCATGAAAATGAAATCAAAATGTTTGATCAAAAACTCAGAAATTTAAATGAAACAAATGAAACTCTGGAGAAAAAATACAAAGGGATATTATTAGAATTGGAACAAACTAAAGAAAAAACAGCAACTGTTTTTAAAAAATTTACAAAATTTGAAAATAATTCAAACTGTTTTGATGAATTTGTTGCTGAATCAAAAACCAATTCTGATGATCGAACTGGAATAGGGTTTTACCCCAATTTGAAGACACAAACAAAATTTTTTGAACCTATCAAGTTTGTGTCAAGAGGCAAAAGGCCTATTGAAACATGCTCAGACTTTCATTCTCTAAAAACCGAGTTTCATTCAAAACATCAAAATTTTAACATTGGGGAATCAAGTTGCTCTAAACATGAAAGTTCACCTAAGGCAAAATACGTCTGCCCCTCTATTAGGAAGAGTGAGTTTGCATTCAAGACTGTCACACCTAGGAATAGAGTTCAACCTCAAAACTTCTCAAAACCTTTCTTTAGAGACTTTCGTAAGGAGACCCTAATTTTGAGCAATATTTATTGCTCTTACTATGATATATACGGTCACTCTTTTGATAGTTGCTATGCTAGGAGACTAGTTACACCTGTCTATAGTTCTCCTATTTATCAGAACTTTAACTATTCTAGAAGGAGACGGAACAATTATGTACTTCCAAGACAACCTGACAAAAACTCTAATTATAGGAAGAGAAAGACCAAACCTAAAAGAACATTTCCTAGAAGGATTCCTAAGCATTTTCCTAAACCAAATGCTCAAGTCTTTCATAAAATTCAAAATCACGCGAAAACATTTTTCAGCAAAAATCTAATGCTCGCAAATTTTATCAATTGAGAGCTAATAAGCGCAAAATGAAAACTAAAGCAATTTGGGTTAGAAAAGATGATATATTACCTCAGTTGAAGTGTAACATAGTTATTACTGCTTTAAAAGCTGAGCACACATCATCTGGTTGGTATTTAGACTCTAGATGTTCTAAGCACATGACTGGGGATGAAACTAAACTTTTAAACAAAACCAGCTTTGCTGGAAGTAAACTCATTTTTGGTGATGGAGTTTCATCTCAAATCATAGGCAAAGGAACTCTCCAAGAAGATGGACTTCCTGTTCTTGAAAATGTCCTTTTAGTTAAAGGTCTTAAGGCAAATCTACTTAGCATATCGCAATTTTTTGACTCAGATCATACTGTTACCTTTTCAAAGAACAATTGCAAAATTTTAAATTATAAAGGTGAACGCATAATTACAGGATTCAGAACTCCTGACATTTGCTATACTGTCATGAATAATTCTCAAATCTGTAATGTTGCCAGAATGGATGACAACGAGATATGGCATAACAGAATGGGTCATATAAATTATGATAATCTGAGTAGATTGACCTCTCAGGAAATAGTTAGAGGAGTTCCTAAAATCAAACCCATTCCTAACATTATCTGTGGTTCCTGTCAGGAAGGTAAAATTGTTAAGGCACCTCATAAGAAAGTTAATGATATTCTTACCTCTAATCCCTTGGAGCTCATCTATATGGACCTAATGGGTCCCTCCCAAACTGTTAGCCTTTGTGGACACAGTTATATTTTAGTTATGGTTGATGACTTCACCAGATTTACTTGGGTAGCATTTTTAAAACAAAAGTCTGACACTTTTTAAACTTTCTTAAAAATTCTTCTTCGGATTGAAAATGAAAAGGACACTCAAGTAAATAGAATTCGTAGTGATAGAGGTGGTGAATTCAAAGACACTGGTATTATTGAATACTGTGACTATAATGGTTACAAACATGAATTCAGTGCTCCTAAGACTCCTCAACAAAATGGGATTGTCGAAAGAAAGAATCGTTCTCTTCAAGAGATGGCACGTGTTATGTTACATGCCAAGAATTTGCCTAAGTACTTTTGGGTAGAATCTATTCGTACTGCCTGTCACATCATAAATAGGGTCTATCTTAGAAATAATTCCAAACAAACCCCTTATGAACTTTGGTACAAGAAAAAGCCCAATCTTAAGTACCTTAGAACTTTTGGTAGTACTTGTTATGTATGCAAAGATAGGGAACACTTGTCCAAATTTGAGAGCCGAGGAGATAAAGCTATATTTTTAGGATACTCACCTAACAGTAGAGCCTATCGAGTGTATAATCTTCTCACTAAAACCTTGATGGAATCCATAAATGTAATTGTGAGTGACACTACTGTAGAGAGTAAGACTGGTGAATCAACTATTGAGGAAGAGCCTACAAACATTTTATAAAATAACGTAGAATGAATAGATGATTCACCAGTTGAGACACTTGAAGTATCTAACTGGGTTTCTAAAGATCATCCCATAAATAACGTAGTTGGTAACCCTAGTGAGCCAGTGCGTACAAGATCCCAACTAAGAAACTATGCACATTATGCATGTTTTATTTCCCTAATGGAACCTAAGAATGTAAATGAGTCATTGAATGACTCTCACTGGATTTCTGCTATGCAGGAAGAACTTCTTCAATTTGTCATTCATGATGTTTGGTATCTTGTTCCTCGTCCTGATCACAAAAAGGTTATTGGCACACGTTGGATTTTTAAAAATAAGTCTGATGAAAGTGGGATAATCATTAGAAATAAAGTTATATTATTTTCTCAAGGATACTCTCAAATTGAAGGAATAGATTTTAACGAGACCTTCACTCGGTTAGAATCTATTCGTCTGCTCTTTGCTATAGCTTGCCACATGCATTTTACACTTTACCAAATGGATGTCAAATCTGCATTCCTTAATGGAATATTGACTGAAGAGACCTATGTAGAACAACCTAAAGGGTTCATTGACTCTCAATATCCAAATCATGTATTTCGTCTCAAAAAGGCATTGTATGGCCTTAAACAAGCACCTAGAGCTTGGTATGAGCGTCTTTCCAGTTTCCTCTTAGATAAAGGTTTCAAAAGAGGTGGAAATGATCAAACTCTTTTTGTCAAACATTTTGACAAACACATCATTATTGCTCAAGTTTATGTTGACGATATTATCTTTGGATCAACTTCTCCCTCGGAAGTAAAATCCTTCTCTGAAACTATGCATAAGGAATTTCAAATGTCCCTTATGGGGGAGTTACAATTCTTCTTAGGCCTCCAAATCAAACAAAATTCAGAAGGATTATTTGTATCGCAATCCAAGTACGCTTTAGATATAGTAAAGAAATTTGGCCTCGAGAGTGCTAAAGATGCTAAAACGCCCATGAGTACTACGTTAAAACTTTCTAAAGATGAAAATGGAAAATCCGTAGATCCTACTCTATATCGTAGTATGATAGGAACTTTACTATATCTTACTTCCTCACGTCTTGATATTATCTATGCTGTGTGTTTGTGCTCGTTATCAAAATAACCCTATAGAGAGCCATTTGAATATTGTCAAACATATCATTAAATATGTAAAAGGCACTCTAAATCTAGGACTTTGGTACACTAATGACACACCAAGCACTATAATTGGGTACATTGATGCTGACTGGGCTGGGTGTACTGATGATAGTAAAAGCACATCAGGAGCATGTAATTATATAGGTAATAACTTTGTAGGATGGAGTAGTAAGAAACAAAACTGTACATCACTCTCGACAGCCGAATCTGAATACATAGCCCTGGCAGCTGCTGTGCTCAATTACTGTGGCTTAAACAAATGCTAAGTGATTATGGTATTCAAGAAAACCAATTACATCTCTATTGTGATAATCAAAGTGCGATTAATATTTCTAAAAATCCTGTTCAACACTCGCGAACAAAGCACATAAAAATTAGACATCACTTTATACGCGAATTGGTTGAAACTAAGGAATTAGAAATCAATTATCTTCCTACTGATATGAAACTCGCAGATATGTTCACCAAACCTCTTGATTATAATAGATTCATTTCCTTGCATAATCTATTGGTATGGTTTGTGCTGAGTAATACCCTTGCTGATTATCCAAGTTTTTCCCCTTATCCATTTGAGACAAAATGGGGGAGAAATTTGAGTCATTATGAATACTTGTATATATGCTAAACTGCTTGATCTTAGTGATTCATTGCAGGTTTTTGTACAGTTTTTCTCAACTGATGTAATAGGGTATTCAATTGTTAATAGTTGAGTTATGTACTTTTGTTTTCTAGGATTTAGGTAGATAGAATCCTTATAGGAATAGGTTTTTTTTATTTTTTTGTCGCTCTACTAGTCCGAGTTGACTCAAAGGAGATTTTGTCTCATATTTCCAAAGGGGGAGATTGAAGCACCTTATACTCTTGACTCACTTGAGTCTATATTGCATAAGTGCTCATCTAGTTTGGAAATTATGACAAAATTATGTCCATCCAAGAAACCAAAGAACCTTAGAGCTTGCATTTCTATTTCATTTTTGATTGAAGGGATCTAGACCTAATTACCAACACTCACACACAGTAGAATGAATCATTTACATGTCATATTGCATATTAGTGTGTGAACATATGTTGAGTGTGTTTAAATTCACAATATTGTTTTTTAAATATTTTTTGGGATTTTTTAAAACATTTTAAATATATGGTTTTATTAATAAAACTTGGTTTTAAAAGGTTATGCGGTAAATCTGCTATTTTAGAATGTTGGTTTTATTGTCTAAAGTTTGTTTGGGTAGAAACCAAAAGAGGCAGAGACTTCAAGGTTTACTTTGTAATTACTTTAGACGCGCGTTTTATCTCGCCTCATATGCCAACATGTGTTAGCTTCTGATTGGTGAGAAGTGTGTTTCCTTACTGAGACAATTAGAGTGATCATTTTCATCCCTTGGATCATTCTTATCAACGATATGCATATCTTCCATCATAATCCCTGTGATCACCTTTTGAACCAATCAGGAGAGCTTTAACCACCGCATATCGTATGCCCTTGGATCTAAGTCAATTGATCTTGACTAAATCTGGTCCCTTGATTTGATTCCTTATTCTCGAACCTTCCCAGCCTCTTATAAAAAGGCTCCTACTCTCAGCATTAGAGAACTTTTTCCATTTTGTCTTTTAAGAGAAAAGAAAGAGAGAGTACAGAGAGAAGAGAGAGAGAAGAGAGAAACCAGAAAAAGAAAGAGTTAGAAACCCTAACCCTAAATCGTCTAAACAAGTTCAAACCAAATACAAAAATTCAAACCTCTATACCTTACCAAAGACAACTTTGAGTGTTTTGAAAGATGATTTGAGAGTTGATTTGTTGCTGTAACCTCTTCTTCTTTGTATCTTGTTTCCAACTTAATCATTTTCTTAGATCTGTTGTTCTTGTATATAGAAATTTTCATATCTGAGTTTTTCAAGATATATTACACTTAGTTTGCATGTTTGTTTCTCAGCTTGAGAAATATTTTGTTGATTCGTTTTCTGTAAATGTTTTTAACTTTGAAATCAATAAAATTATTTTTTGTTTCTAGTTCTCTTAAAACAAAACCTTTGACCTAGTTTGGAATCACACTTGGAGGTTTTCAATCTCGAAAATCTTTTCAAAACTCTAAGATTGATTAAGATCTTGACTGTCTTCTAAGAAAGATATTCGTGGATTCTGGGATTGATTTAAAGGTCAAAACAGGTTCAAAGTTTTGTGAGAAGAGAGAAAAAAAAAATCACAACATATAGACTTATATGTAATTTTCTAGGACTGTTTGTACTTAATAAGTGTGAGTGTGTGCATGCATGTGTTAGAGAGCACCTCCACAAACACTTTCGCACTACAACATGAAAAGTGTTGGTAATAAGATATTGAGACAAAGAGTCGACGTAAAGAGCTTGAAAAAATTGGAGTTAACAAACTGAGAGGACAACATCAACAATCAGAACTGCAGAGAAGTTATAAGGACACCAGAGGGTACATTCCTAAACTTATATAGGTCTGAGTTGTATGCATGTTTGTTATTTAGTTTGTAACTGTTAAATTTGTTTATAGTGGATTTTTGTTTTACTCCGTAGAGGGAGTCGTGGATGTTTCCTCAATTGGTGAGGTTTTACCACGTAAAAATCTTGTACCTAATCTTCCTACATCTTCTCATCTCATTCTTGGTTGTGCTGGGTTTTAATGTTTGTTTAAAACTGTTTTATAAACCTGTTAGTAAAATCTTGAATAGATCTCGTACATATTGTTTTGTTAAACACATCTTGTGTTCAAATAGTTTTGGTTTTTCAAGAAAAGAGTTTCCTCAAAAAACAGCTCGAATTTACTTAAATAGTTTATTTATTAATAAACGGATTTAGTAACAGAATTTCAATGGGGCTTAAGAGCGCTCGGTGGCGTGTAGATTGGTACTCGAAGTATGACTTAAGGTTTATGGTGGATTGATGAGCACTAGGCAGATAAGGAGATTCTTAGAGGGGGTCCTAAGATGGGGTGGCTACACCAATGCCTTAAACACATATATAGGTATAAAAATACAAATAAGACACAAAACACATAAGTTTTACACACTAACATACTATCGTTGTGTCTAAATAAGGTGGTCTGAAGTGAAGGGACATGAATTAGAAATCAGAGAAATATGACCCAATCACTCAAAATATGTCCAAGGAGTTCTATTTGACCACAAAGACTTAGGAACTTTAGCTTATCCTCATAGTGGCAAAGAAAGAACTCAAAAATGGGAAAACATACACAATGCACAGTACCTTATAAATCCAGATGATTCTAGGATAAATAATGTCAAATATTTAAGCTAAATTAGGGCTCATTGTGAAAACCCATTAATCTTCAACTATAACACTCTCAAAATATAAACATGTGTCACTTTTTTTTAAGATACTAACTATTTAAGCATCAATATAAAAAATTTCCCTTGTCAATATTATTTTTCTTTTGTCTATCTTCTTTTAGGCTCTTGCCAACGGTGAACTTTCACGCAAAGGAAATCTTTACTTCTGTAGCCCTTTCCGATTACACACTCATATTTTTATGAAAGTAAATAAAACTCATGCAATGGTTCTTGTTATATCATAAATGAATAATACCACATGGATCCCTCAGAGGATGCCACGTGCCCTCTCTGAAGGAAGAAGAAGAGGTTGTCCCCATCATTCAAGTACACTCATCCAAGAATAGATGTGCTCGACTATGATATGCTTGTGCTTGGCCCTATCAATGTGTCCACTATCTTGACAAGTGTCCCATGGTGTTGGTTAACTTTGTTAGCTGACTAAGTCAATATCACTTATGTATCCATATATATATTTAAGAGAAGCTCGTTAGTCATTATGATGATGCTCGTGCACTTGATGAATTTAAGCACCTACCCACTCCATTTTTGTTGTAACACACTCATCCTAATCTATCCCACCATGTGTAAAAGGTATAATTGCCTGGCCTATAAAGGCACTCCCCTTTTTCCATAATATTCAATAATAACAAACTATAAATAGCATAGAATCCCAAGGGTATTGGGGATTTGTTTTTGCTAAATATTGTTTTGAAAACCCTATAGAAAGAGCAAACCAAATCTTATATTCATCCTCACTACTAAAAGAAAATATTATTACCCTCATTGCACCTGTGGATGCAAGGTCCTCTTTGGGCCGAACCATGTAAATACATGTTTTCTCTATTTATCTCCCATCCTCTTTCTCTTTTTCACTATTGAATCTTTATTTGTTATTTTTTATTATTGGAAATTCCATAGCCAAGACCTAAAATCCAACAACAAATTTTAGATGATAATAAATTGGTGCCACTTATGGGAAATTGACAAGGAATTGCAGTTTCCTACCTGTTCATAAACTTTCTTTTCCCTTTTTTCACAATCCACGAATTCTAGGAATGGCGGAAAACCCAGAAAGCAATCGTATGGAAGACCCTCAGCAACCCTCCACTTCGATGAGGATGGGTTGATATATAAGGGATTCTGATGATTTTGGCAAAGGTCCAAGAAGGTATGGAAGAGAGAGTCAAGTATCTAACACGGATGCTTTAGGCTTGGCAGAGTAGGCCCGCTATGGATCTTGCCACTCTGAGTGAAAGGCGAGCTTCGAAGGGAAGAGGAGGATGTTTCGTACAACTACCTATAGAGATAGAAGACACTAGTATAGGATGCATGCCATGGAGAACCCAAGGAAACCTAACCTAAGGTCACATGCTGGCAGGAGTGCATCCATACACTCTTAATCACGAGAGGACAGATCATACTACCTTTGAGTCACTTCATCCCTTAGGTCAACCTAATATGAAGATGAAAAATCCTATTGTGCTAAGGAGAGGATCTAATTTTGATCATTTGGACCACATCAAACTAGGGGTTAGCAGTTGATAGCTCTCAGAGAAAATAATGAGTGCTAGGAAGAATAAACTCAACTCGTCACCAGGGGATCATAACGTTCGACCCGATCATGAGAAGATTGCCCTAAGCCGATCAGACTTCCCATGAAGAGAGATCATTTGAAAGTTGAGACAAAATAGTCAAACCCGTCATACTAAAGGTCGAGGAGGAGGAAGAGCCCTGGAAGGGATATATCCAACGAATGGATGATCATTTGGTGAAGATGGTCAGATAACTTTATACACAAATTTTATGACGGTATCCCCCTTTGTTCTAGTGATAGTATGTTATCTGATGCAAGTAAAATTTAAGCCACTAAACATTACATCAAGATATGATAGAAAAACCAATCCCATTTTACTTATAGAGTAGTACCAGGCCGCTGTTGATATCTATTATATCCCAGATGAAATGTGCTATTGAGCATTCTCGAGTATGATCACTTTTTTAGCTCAAATCTAGTATAATAGCTTCTTACGAGGGCAGATTTCCAGTTTCCAGTAATTGGCCGACCTTTTTGTCAATAGTTTCTATTTAGGGGCCAAGCTTGGCAAGAGAGTTTTCCATTTTCTCAACGTACGACAAGAGGTTGATAAGACCACGCATGATTTCATTACTCATTCAAATAATGAGAAGTTTAAGGTAGTAGATTATAAAAAGTAAATCTTCATAATCGTACTAATGAGCTGGTTACAGTCGGGAAAGCTATTTTGGTTTCTAGATAAGGAGCCACCCAAAACAATGACAGAACTCTTGGACAAGGCCGGTAAGATCATGAACGTTGAGGAGGCCATGGAAGCCAAGGAATCAAATCATCAAAAGTGTACTTCCATTAAGGGTAATGAGAATAAGGATAAAAAGATAAGAAAGTTGAGAAGAAAAAAAAGTACGACGAGTACACCCCCTTTACTGTTGGCATCAACCACATCCTAGTGCATTTTAGATGAAGCAAGGACCTTAGGTGGCCTGGAAAGATGAAGGCACCCGCAAATCGACATGATGAGAGAAAATACTATTAATTTCATACGAACCATGGTCACAACACAGATAGATTCTTTGCCATCAAGAATTAGATTGAAAGCCTAATCAGAAAGGGTAAACAATCTAGATACATGATAGAGATGTTCAACCAAATCCAGGTGAGCATAAAGGCAGAAGGCGACTAAAATTCCTTTGCCAAAAGTCAAATGAGGAGAAAAGCGGTGAGATGAATACACAAAAGATTAGCTGAATCTTTTCAATAATCCAAAGAAGCCAGTCCATGAGGTCAAGACGATCTCCTCAGATGTCATTTCATCATTGTGTGAGATAACGAAGGAGGAGATGAACAAGCTAAGAGGAAAGCCCATCTAAATAAGGAAAATATTTTTTTGATATAAGGCAGATCAATCTAATAGGAAACGTGGATACTTACGCGAGAAAGTTAATCGAAGATCATCTTATTATTGCATTTTCAAAATATGACTTATCCAAAGTTTTATACCCTCATGACGAACCTCTAGTCATCACCATGGTGGTCCATGAATGTAATGTAGATAGAATCCTACTGGAAAATGGTAGCTTGGTTGATGTTATGTTCAAAGATTGCTTCAAAAAATTGAAGCTCTAAGATAGCAATCTAACACCATATCATCACCCCTTAATGGGATAACAAGGTGTACCCCTTAGGAACTATTGAGTTAGAGGTCTTGGTAGGTCCATAGCTAGTGTTTTGAACAAAAACTGTGCATTTCGTTATCCTAGAAAAAATGTTCTTTCATCATAGAACATCATCCTAGGTAGAGTGGTATTGAAGATATTCGAAGCACTACCCTCCATAGTTCACTAGTTCTTGAAGTTACCAACCACTATGGAGTGATTGTAGTCAAGGGGAACCAAATAGAGACCCACACGTGTTATTACACTTATCTCGACCAATAATAATAGAAAAATCTAACCACCACTTACCAGATTGAAATGATAGATCCATAGGATAAAGATAAGTTGGTCAAGGGATGGGTGGTCGAAAAAATCAAAATTATCGTACGTGAAGACGAGCACCGAAATAAGACTATTTAGATCAAATAATCCTTAGACCTAGAACTAAAGAAAAATTTGGTTGAATTCCTCTGGCAATGTAAGAGTGTTTTTGTCGGGATCCATAATGACGTGTCCGAAATCAACCAGGAATTCATATGTCATGAATTAAGCAAAGTGGAAGATGCTTAATCGGTCAAACTAAAAAGGTGAGTTTTCGATGTCAAGAATAACATGGCGGTCTAGGATGATGTTTATAAGATGCAGAAGGCCAACTTCATAGAGGATGTCAAATATCATGAATGGATCTCCAATGTGGTAATGGTACACAAGAAGAAAAATAAGTGACGAATCTGTATATCCTTTATTGATTTGAACAAGACTTGTCCCAAGAATCACTATCCTCTACCCTAAATTAACCATTTAGTTGATGCCACTTCGGGTCATGAGCTACTCGGTTTCACGGATGGTAATTTCAGATACAATAATATTATAATGAATCCAGAAGATAGACAGAAATCATCCTCCATCACCAGTAAAGGAACCTACTACTACAATATCATGACTTTCAATCTTAAAAATTTTGGATCAAATTACTAAAGGTTGGTAAACAAGGTGTTTAAAGATCAGATTGGGAAAATAATGCAAGTATATGTAGATAACATGATCACCAAGAGAAAAACAGCGATTGATCACGTGAAAAACTTGTACTAAACCATCAATCAGTTAGAGAAGCAACATATGAAGCTTAATTTAACCAACTTTGTGTTTTGAATAAAAGAAGGAATGTTCTTAGGCTTAATCGTCAACCATGAAGGGATTGAAACCATCCTAAAAATATCCAGGTCTTAATCAACATAAAGTCCCAGACAACAAAGAAGGAGGTACAGAGATTAACAAGACATGTTATCGGGCTCAATAAGATCGTCTCTAGATCCATTGACAAATGCCTTCCATTATTTAAATTCTTAAGAAAAACTTATGAATGGAATGATAGGTGTGAAACTGTAATTAAAGTGATATTTAGGGTTATCACCTCTCTTATCAAGACCAATCTTTGGGGATAAACTCTACCTCTACCTAGTAATATCAGAATCCATTATTAGTTCGGCTCTGGTGAGATCAAAATAAGGAATACAGAGGCCTATATATTACACCACCAAAGAATACCGAGGAGCAAATATTCGATACCTAAGGCTAGATAAATAATCCCTTGAACTAATCGAAGCTTCAAGAATAATTAAGTTATACTTTCAAGCCCACACTATTATTTTTTACACAAATCTACCTTTATAATAGGTCCTTCTTAAGCCTAAAAAGTCAGGGCGATTGATTTCTTTTGAGATAGAACTTGGTGAATACAACATTGAGTACGAGCACATAACATATATCATAGGACAAGTTGTGGCAGACTTCATTGCTAAATTAACTTACGAAGAGAAACTTTTCAAGAAGACTCCTTGAGGAGAGAGATCAACACTCGTGGCAAAGCATACTTCAACGAAAGAGAGCCAAGTCGTAGATAAAATTTAGCATACTTCTTCAGAAGAGAGATCATGTACTAAGATAAAGGAGCACACCCTTTTGGGAGAAAGCTCAACCATGTCGATGTCAAGTCAAAGTAAAGATATTCTAGAATTGTCAATCAGATGAGAGGATCTTACTCACGACCAGGAGCAGTTAATCAAATAATTTCAAACATAAAAATTTAATCATAGGATAATTCGAGAAAGATATCCCCATTTGGATAATGCTTGCGTATAGCTCATCTAACACCACAGGAAGCGGAGCAGAACATATCACCATTGTTTTAAACAAAATATAATTGGAATATGCACTATAGTTTCACTTAGAGGCCTCTAATAATGAAGTCGAATACATAGCACTCATAGCTAGCTTCGGGTTGGCTTCGTCATTAGGTGCCAAGTATATTTTAGTGCACAGTGACTCTCGGTTGGTGGTCAATCAACTATTCGAAGAATTTGAAGGCAGACATGAATTCGTGGTCAATAACTTTGCCAAAATGAAATAGTGGATGATAAAATATCTTGAGGTTAAGATACTGCGAATCCTAGAATGAAAAACACTCAGGCAGATGCACTGTCCCATTTAGCATGAGCTACCTGCATAGAGTTACATTCAACAGTTCTGGTAAAGATACTCACACAACCCATCACAAATAAAAAAGCGGTCAACGTTAGCTAAGTAAACCTCGGCCCATCATGGATGGACCCAATACAAGCTTACATTAAGACCAGCGCTATACCATTTGGGCTAAAAAAAAGTAAGGAAGCTCCCCTATAAGACAGCCAGCAACGTGCTGGAAGCAATAATCTTATACAGAAGAGGGTACATTATTTCACTATTACAATTCGTTCATCCGACTAAAGTGAACAATCTAATCAAGTAAGAGCATTAAGGGTGTTATGGAGAACATTCATCGAGGATATAACGATAAAACGTGTGGCTACACAGGGATATATTTAGCCCACCATGAAAGCGGATTGTACTGACTATGATAAAAATGTGAAAAATGCCAAAATTAGTGTAAGATCTACATCACTCCACGAGCCTCTCTCACGCCGATCATATTGCCTTGTTCTTTTGTAATTTGGGAAATAAATCTCATTATACCATTACTTAAGACGAGGGGGTGATTCAAATATTGGGTGGTAGTTGTGGAGTATTTCACAATCTGGGTACAGGCCAAGCCCTTGATGAAAATGCCAATGAACGAGTCTTCCAACTAATTTGGAAAAATGTCATCTTCCACTACGGGATGCTTTATTCCTTAATTACAGACTATGGTACTTAGTTCCACAACCAAGAGTTTGAGGACTATTGCTTCCTCTCTAAGATTCAGAAGCTGCATTCTACTCCAGTAAATTTCCAATGTAATGGACAAACCGAGATTACTAGTAAAACCTTACTAGAAGGAATAAAAAAAGATTGTACTCACAATTTCCTACATATAAAATTTTCATTTCTTCCATCATTCTTCTTGTTTTTATTTTTTCGGGTATAAGATATGTAAATATATCAATATTCACCACCAAACACTAAACTTCCTATACATTTTCGTTGCAAGACAGATTGCGAACAAGAAGTACTAACTGGAACCTCATGTGTGACTTGGTTGAACAAACAAGTCAAGAACAAGAGGTGGAACTTCCTGTATGACTTTGTTGAATAAATAACTCTTGAATTAGAAACCAAGTTTCATGTACAATATCAGACAATAACAGATCGTGAATAAGAAGTACTCCTACCAAAGTAAAGGGATTCCCTCCCTTGTGCCTGACAAAGATTTGTCCATAAACTAATGCAAGGATAATTACATTTTAACTTAGGATTCAACCAAGGTAACTAGTGTTAAGACATAATTAACATCCATAAGGTTTGTAACTTAGCTAAAACACTTGTGGAACCTAAGTGTGGACAACTTAGGTTTTTCCACAAATTAATTACAACGGCCGATCAGGTCGAGTGATAACCAACCATATGATCAATATACCAGAACATAATATATGAGTTATTTCAATCATCCAAACCAGTGAGAAGATATAAGAAATATATATATGCAAAGATAATTTATATAAAGCTGCACATGACATATTTTTCCATTATAATGAGAATGAAGATTGAAACAAAAAGGAGAAATTCAGATCTCCATTATATCTATTTGACAAAACAAAAAAAAATGGAGGAACTATTAAAAAGAAAGTTTCACAAAAAAGATCACGCGAAAGAAGCAGGCTCGTTATTACTACCTATAGGATGATTCTACTCAGAGGGCACAAGAACATCTTCATTGGCAGGATCAATAATGGCCATACTCTACTCGACCGAAAGGGAAGTGGCTTCATTATTATTTCCTTGACATTTTCTCGCGACCTCAGTACTATTCGAGAAATAAGTCATCACTCTTTCCTTTAACTCCTCATACCCATCCATAAAATAATCCAACACAGTTGACATTATAATTAGCCAAAGACTTGTACTTAGTCACACCAACTTCCTCAGGAATTAACAAAGCCTTTTTCATCTTCTCAAGATCCTCAAATATCTCGATTTTCTCTTGGGCAGCTGGAGTTAAATACTCCTTTGACTTATTCAAGGCTTCTTCCATTATCTTTAGTTTATCCTCGTCATTAGCTACCTTATCACAAAGCTTGGTACTATTTTCTTCAGCTATGCTGAGAGCAACGGTCTTGGCCATTATTTGACCATCTATATTATGGATCTCATCGTCGACCTTCTTGAGGCCATATTTAATTTGTTATGAATCGAAATTTAGCTTTCAATTCTCAACCAATTCTTCATAAGCATAGTTATTGATGATAACCTTCTCTCTCAAGATTATGGATATTGTAGGGGTCTGCTAATAAAAAATAGCTAAGTCAAGTACTAAATGATCAAAAGTATGGAATGGAGAAAAATTGTGAGAAAACTTTCATAAAGAATCAGGGTCGTATCCTCTCAGAAACTCAAAATCCTAACTATAGTCATGATACCCTAATAGGTCAGTGGCATTGTAGGAATGATGACAAATCAAGTCAAGATCATCCCTCAACTTACCAAATGAAATTATATGCATCGGATCAAACTTAAACTCTTTAACTTCCCCATAGAGAGGGGCAACTCCCTGACCTCATAAAAATCGATGAACGGTTTTTTATTTTGCCATTTTGGGGACCTTTGGAATATTTTGGTTGATAGGGGTCTCGAGAGGTCACTTGTTCCCCTCAGTATCAGCGCTGGAGTACATAGGGTCCTTGCCCTTGGATTTTTCTAAAGCATTATGCAACATACTCAACTCTCTTCCGAGCATTCTGTTCAGCTTAGTTCTTTTACTCGTTGTCCTTCTTCTTCTTCTTCTTCTTCTTCTTCTTCTTCTCATCCTTAACTCTTTTTTTCTCAACTTCTACCCTAAACTTATCAGTCTCAAACTTCTGTTGATGGGCTATCTCCGTGGCTTTTTGGTTATTTTATCTTGGATCCATTCCTAGGGTGCATTCAAATGGAGGTTCATAGCTAGCTGTAGATATAGTTGGATGGGAAATAAGTTAGTAATCCAAGAAAAAATGGTAAGGACAATCCAATAAAAAAAGGCATGGTGACCTATACCAACTTTAGGTTCAGCCTTAAAGTCAGCTTGAGTCTCAGGGTTGGTCTCAAACAGCATATACTCTTCCAAGGGGATAGTTCATCCACAGTGGAAACACCACCCGTAGGAGTATGGTATCAGTAGTGATAAACTTTTCAACATAATTAAATCTTCAAACTTGGGGTGCTTCTTCACACAATAAGAATCCACCAGATTCCTCACAGCAGCAAATAGTCATGGGGCCTTCTTTACTACAACAAACGAAGTGTGAACATCGGAATATAACAAATAAAGGCATGACAAGGTATTTAATAATATGAAACTTTACCTAATTTGTTCATCCCGTTACATTCATGAGGAATCCTACACGGTTTATCTTATTTGTGAACCCTAAACTCCTATTCACCTTTCGCAAAAAAAATATTGACCCATATAGCTAGGATTACTGGCTTGGAAAACTTTAAACTACTTAAGTTGGATTTGCTGGGAGAAAAATAGTAGTTTCTAGGGGCTTTAGAATTATCATTTAAGCCATGGATATATCTGAAAATGTCTCTGAAAAGATCAAACTAAGTCACGCTTTTCCAAAACATCATTGCCCCCAAAATAGTCCTATAAGCGTTATGAGGGAGATGAGTTAATATAATGTCGTATTCACTAAGGATGGACTTTATAATATGATAAGAGGCAGTCTAAGTCTCACTTGGAGGGTACAGAGAGGAAGAAAAATATCATCAAAATTTGAATTATCATATACCTTTTTTTATTGATGGGCAGTGTAGACACCATATTCTAGGACCCCCTAAGCATCTCCTTAGGTCCCTAGCACTTCCGCATTCACCATAAAAACCTAGTTCATATCCTGAGTACCGATATAGAGGAAGCTCAATGAATCTTTGAATGGCTCTAAAGCCCCTTTCCAATGGTTCATCTTGTGTGCGAACCAGCCTTATGATTCGGATGAAAAAACCAAACAATGATCCAGAGGCCACCCAGGTACTGTAGGCCTAAATTTGACTCCCTTCAACTCTTCACCTTGAACGATACTGAATGAATCTTTAAAGGGGTCTGAATACTCTTTCCAATTGCCATACCCATGCGTGAATCAGCCTTATGGTATGAACAAATGACCCATTTTACTCTGAAGGGTCCTTAGGCGCTTTCGGACCCCGTTTGACCAAAGTTAACTCTCTGCTCTGAGTGAACCTCTTTGGAACATCGAATATCTATGCATAACCTTTCTAACCGTTCTTCCCATGTGGAAATTAGCCTTATGGTTTGAACGAAAAATCCATTTTCCTCTTATCGAAAAGACAGTCGGGAGCTTCTAAGCTCCGTTTGACCATAGTTAGTTTCCACACCCGGGAGTAGCCCAATGGATTATTAAATGGATACAAATACCCTTTCCAAAGGTTCGTCTTGGGCACGATTCGAACTTACGAATTGCATTTTATGATCATTTTTTTTGTAAAATCGTCATGAGACTACCGAATGGCAAACCCATTTTCCTACCTATCAATAGTGTGTCTGGGGTTTCCTATCAATGGGCATGTCAAGGATAATATCAATTGGCACCCCCTTGACCTTATATAAGGATATCAGTATCTCACTTCAAAAGGCACCTCATAAACATCCCTCTCGATGATCTCAACAAAATTATCTTAAGTCAGTGTGGTTTCCATATTGAAATCTCTACCCCACATTCCATTTCCATCTTTTCCTTACCCAATTTGGCAAATTACCTTCCCTCTCCTCATACCACCTTCATCCACTTGTAAGAGAATCCCTTCAATAATCAAGATAAACCTTAAAGTTTCAAAGAAGGCCCAAACCTTTCACTCTCTCGTTAAATTCTTTTATTTTCGCATTAGTTATTTAACTCTTACTTTAGCATTTCATCTTTATTAGATCACAAATGCTAATATCCAACTTTTTTATTAGTAGTATTGCATATACTATATTTTCTATAAAAAAACAAAAGAAGAAAAAGAAGGTTTTCTTTTAAAGTCCAAATGGGGATTTCTCGCTACATTTTCTCAGACTAAAACATCCTTTTTCTAACACACATATAATAAAGTCCCCGATTGTATTTATGGGATAAACCCCACCCCCTTGTTGCATGCGATCTATGTGGACTTTGATGCCTTTATAGGCTATGTAGGCGTCTTGGGTAAAATTTGAGATTCGAGTCCTTCTTTCCTACTTTTGTTCATATATTATTTCCATATATTATATTTACGGTTCATGCATGTGCTTTATCCAAGCAATACTATCGTTCTTCCATAATGATCGGTGTCCCAAGAAGTGCACACATTATATTTTTAATTACTATTTTAGGAACACTCGTAAGAATGACCTCCCTCTGTCGTTATCCATGATGTGAGTAGAGTAATTCAACTCTCCATTTATATATACATGCACACAATTTATGGAGTTATTAAGGAGAAGAATATCATGTTCCCACGAGAGACAAAAAGGGCAGTATGGGTGCCTAACACCTTCCCATTCTGTAACTTAGACCCTGAATCCTTGGACTAATTGGTTCCACATGTATCCGTATGTCTTTGATGTTGTTATCTCGAGGCGAATATATTTATTTTGCATGTTTTTTACAAAATAGTTTGGTGACTCTATCTCTATACATCACCCCAACTGATGATGGTCGAAGTGCCCTGAGGAAGGGAGAAAGACCCTCGCATGCACATGGCGGGGATGGACACAGGCAGCCTAGTTTGGATGGTGATGGGAATGTTGCAATTTTTCCCAAGATGATCGATCTCATCCTCAAGGATTTCACGAGTATACCACCTCGCATCATTAGTGGAGGGGTCGAAGGAATTCAAAGAATCTATGTAATCACCATCCTTATCGTCTATCCTCTCAACAATAAGATCATCCACAGAGGAGATGAAAGCAAATGGTCCTACACTCTCAGGTCTGGCGTCATTATCCATATCTGGTCTAACCTCCTCATAGGAGGATTCCAAATTTATTGTCGACATTGAGTCTTTATTTTCTAAATCAACACCTTCTTGAGGTGAACTTGAACTACCTATTCTTTATTCCTTAATATTTGGGGTGACAAATGGAGATTTGTGGATAATGGGGCTGAACCACTAGAGGATGCTGCTTAGGTAGTATATTTAGGATGCCCTGGTTTATACTCTGGCCAGAGAACCTATAGGGGTTGTGGAAACCTCCTAGCAGTGATACTCGGGCAGGTAGGCTCAAACTCAAATAATATCTCAAACAAGCATTGGACGTGAGGAGGGTAGCTCATCCAAATTGCAAACAAGCCTTTTTGCGAGAATAACTGGATTTGGGAGCTAAATGGGTAAAGAATAAGCAATAAAAACCCTAAAAATGTCAGATGCCTAGGCAAACCAACTCAATGGTCATCTAAAGGTCCAAATTGTGACACCCTGCCTAATTAAATATCGGGTGATCAGTCATATATCAAATTAAAATAGGAATCTAATTTGGTTCATTCTAGCATCACTGTCGAAAACTTTTTAAAACTTACTAACCACCTAGTATTCAAAAGCTAATGTCAAAATTTTAATCTTTATTAAACAACAACAATATGCAAAAAATATAATTTAAACCGTTCACACAATCATTAACTCAATCAATACTAAAAATGAACAAAAAAAATCCTTGCCGAATAAACTATCGGCTATAAATCTCAAATTTGAAATAATAAACTAACCGAATAATAAACTAAGTACAACCTCCGACTAAAACAAAAGAAATAATTAGGGTAGCATGCCCAAATTAAATATTGCATGCATCCTAATCTAGGAATGAAATTACTGAAGAAGCTAAGTCTAAATCCTGCAACATCCACATATGTCGTAGTTGTGTGATCCTGGAATAGAAACAAGTCTGGAGTACCTATGGCGGGACACCTAAAAGGTTTTGAAAATATTATAAAGCAAGGGTTCGAACCCAAAACATTTTGAAAATATTTAGCAAGTGAATTAAATTTCAGTAAATTAAAATGCATGAATGTTCTTCAGATTTAAGCAAGTATCGCACTCTCTTGAGAACCGTCTCACCACTCAACGATAGTAAACACCTAAAGTTTTCTTATATAACCTATCTGGTCATCTACCCCGTAACTAGTTCTCGGTAATATCCTTCCAGGCACACTACTCTAGACCGATTATGTTTAATATGTGATTTATAAGTTATTTATCCCGTTAACTTAACTAATCATTTTTCATTTGGGACTATATAACATTATCACGTGTTATATATATAATCAATACAATTCACATCATTTATTTTTATGCGTACATAATTATCTACACCATATATACGTATCATCATATTACAATACCCACACACATGCCGTAAATATATAGCCATCCTACCGAGTAGACACTCACCAGATGTTCTCTAAATGCTATCACTCCAGGTATACTCATCCACCCGGACACCCTGATATGGTTAGCTCCCCGAATCAGTGAAACAAAATAAACGTAACGATGGTGGTCATTGTTCCCTCCAGAAATGAGACTGAATCATACCAAAAATGTTTTGCCCCTGCCTACTGATGTTATGACCTAGGGACTATACTCGCCCTGCTCTTCAAGCCAGGGGATTTACCCACATCGCGCAACCTCCTATGATAGCACTAGAGGGGTATGCGTTTATCAAATATCTAGTCACCGATATTTAAGAACAAAATATATATATATATATATATATATATACTATCACACTACCATATATACACATTAAATTCAATCCCGGCTATACCATACATAATACTCGTAGCACTAGCCTAAAATATACCCCAGTCTAAATGCCGACTCCAAATTTAATTAATTATGAACTAATTTATTTATTACATTGGTGTCACTCAACCAATATACCCGGACTCGCTCACTTGGCCAGATCTTAAATATTCAGAATTTATTATCCAAAATTCCCCCCAATAAATTTGACACACCTATTAATTTAATGTTCCTAATGTTCATATTTCAACATTATTAAATCTTATATACCACTGTACTGTTTGTCCCATTAAATCCCCAGGCAAACCCAAGCTAAAATAATCGTACCTACTGTGTTGAATGGAACCCTTCAATTAACTCTCCGGCCAAACAATAGAAGGAAATGAAAATTGCCGAATTTTAACACAAGTCGTTCGAACCAACCCCCCACCCCCAACCCCGTCGTTGGAACGACTCTGGACATCGTTCGAACCAAACCCAGGTCATTCGAATGACCCTTTATTTTCCCTTGTTCAGTTCGTCCTCCATAGCCCAGACATCTTATTTCATATCAAGATTTCTTCTATTTCACCCTTTTAAAACCCACAACAACTTAACCCACATATAAAAATTAAGTATGGTTCTCCACAAATCCTTGTAATCCATAAATCGTTCCTAGTTTATCAAATGGGTTCCTCAACATTACATAAAAACTAATAATTATTCTCAATCCAAACCCTAATCGTATTCTTCCAAAAATTAAAACCCAATTTATGTGTGTCAACCCAACCCAAAAATAATTTGTTCTTATCACACCCACTATGATATGATTTTAAGTCAGCAGTTAATTTAAAAGCAAGTTTAACCACTTTCTTTTGGGTTCGTAGGGTCTGAATTCGTTGGTATAGATGATGATTTGATGAAGAACACACAAATTTGTTCTTATTTTTGGCTCCCAAAGTTTCTCCAAGTCCTCCCTCTTTTATCCTTTACTTAGGTTTTCTTAAATGAGTTATGGCTACCACACCCTCTCACTTTTGGGGTTATTTAAGTCAAACCCATTTTTAGGCTTATGGCTTTTTTAAAATGGCCCAAACACTCTTATGTGGGCATGGTTATGCCTTAAAATTCCCCGAGACCCATTTACTACCCATGGGTACTCTTTTCCAACTATTTTGATCCATCCGGACTCAACCGTACATTCATAATTGTCATCCGAATTATTTTTTTAAAAAATTCTTATATGAACCCAAAAAATTCTACATCCAACTCCCGGTTGGGATAAATAAATGTCACGTCGCTATCACTCGTTATGATGTAATTAAATTATTACTATTCACTTAGTAAATTTAAATCCCATAAATATTAATCGTTTACTCACCAGATTAATATTTAAACATATATTAATTCAATTAAATTATGACACAAAAGAAATTTAAAAATTACCGAATTAATTAATTAATAAATTCCCAAAAATACGATGTGTTATACACTCCCCCTCCCCCCCCCCCCCCCCCCCCCCTTAAAGGTAATTTTGTCCCCAAAATTTGGTCGTACCTATAGTGAATAACTCTAAAAACTTCTCTCGAATGTTATCCTCCTTCTCCCAAGTAGACTAATCAATGTTGTGTTGTCCCCACTAAACTCTAACTAGTGGTACCACCTTACACCAAAGCTTTCGCTCACTATGATCCAGGATAGCTACAAGGAACTCCTCATATGAGACGTCTGCTGTAATTAAATCTCCTCAAGTGGGATGTGGAAACAAAACCCTTTCGCTTCTACTGTAATTCCTCAACAATGCTACGTGGAACACATTGTATATCCTCTGAAGATTCTCTCGTCAACCTAGTTTATAAGTTACCGGTCTCACCTTCTCAATGATAGAGAAAGGCCCCATAAATCTTGGCACTACCCTATCATGACAAACCTCATGACCCCTTTCAAAGGATGCACCCTAACCAACACAAGTTCATCAACATACAACTCAATTGTCTCCGACCATATAGTGCATCAAAGGACAAGCATATGCTATGTCATCTCGGTTGTCTCAATGTTATAAAAGTCCCCATATTTATAGTTGCAAATTCCTTGTTTCCAAACCCCTGACGCTCCTCAGGGAAAATACCCACAACAATCCCTGAGTACTCATGTAAGACTTCAAACCCTTACTCACTGTGACGTAACTCTCCTTACGTTTCTGAGTTATCTAGAAACGAAGCAGTTTACTCAATTTTTGTCGATGGGCCATAAGCCACTTCGAGTCTTAGATGCTCATTATTCCAAACTTCTTATCAACCAAAGATTGGATAACAAAAATCTCTTTAGAAATTCTTAAAATCTGTTGCATAGATAAGACACTGCTATGAAGTATCACACGTAACTCTACTAGTGGTAATTAATACTCCCAATCACCCACTAATTTAAAATTTCACGTTCCTTGATTCCTTCAACAACCTAGTTGTCTTCGTTCACCCTTGACTTAAGGTTCCACGTCTAGCACGATATGAAATTTTGTACCCATCGCTTCCCAACGCTTTCGATCAAAGGTGGGATTGAGAGTTCTTAGCCTAATTCGCAACAATTTTGGACAGTACCTAGTTCCTTTTCACTTCTTTCTTCAACCGAAAAGTCATATATACTGCGTGATATTACATCCCCCCTCCCATAATAACAAATATTCCGCTTTGATCAATCGGTTTCCCAAACCCGATGGAAGCCCTGACGTCCCCGTGATATTGGATGTCCCAAATATGAATTTCACCCCTCATGATCATCACTCCCGTCACTAGTAACATCAAAATTACAAAAGCCTAGTTGAAAACCTTAGATCAAATTTTTCCATCCCTAAATTATGTAACTTGGGGACAACTCCACTATGTATTATTCGCCACCAATCCCCACTCTCAAAATTTCACATTATGAGGGACATCCTATTACCCTTTTTTCGAAATATACTTAAAAACATCACCCTTATGTTTACTCCCAAAACTACTACACATCTGACTAGGTGAGACTTTGGCTCCACCCAGGGCGCCCATACACCCTATATCACATGTATATTTTCACAAAGATCATATCATCTCATACGTAACATACTTATCTCATGTTCGGCACCCGCATTCTCGACGTGGCTATATCCTCTAGGTATTTTTTATTAGCCCACCAATATCATTCAATTCTTCTTGATATTTCCCCACTCATCAAGTCTTGGTGCAAAAAGCTCTTCCCAATGCTTCTTTCGCAACACTTCTGGACTCCTCTGGCCCTATCTCATAATAGCTCTCAACTCAGCGCGTTTTCTCCACGAGATCAATAATTAATATTTAATCTGATGTCCTATCATCCAATGACTTTTATCCACTCCCGGCATTTAATAAATCTTAGGCGTATAACATCTCAAAGCAAATCCCAAAAGATCTTTTCCCAATGCACTATTTCTCAGCATTGTTGGTCCTTTCTTTTTGTAGAACCCAAAGAATATATCTGGGACACTCAAACATTGTCCCTATACTCACAAGTATAATCATTGACCCCCTCATCTCTAAACGAGTCATATACTACTGATTTCGCACTATCACTAAATCCTTAGCGCTATATTAATAACGAGCTAAATCTCTTTACTTTGTGGTAACTCGACATACCATGAATTCATTATTAAGAGTCCCTATGCACCGAGATCCAATATAACTAGAAAACTATACTCTCTAAAGTCTACTTCACAAAATACCACCGCGAGCTCGACCCTCTTTTAGGTGAGACATCGCAAAAGAATATACACCCTACCCTGGAATAACAAACACGATAGTCTTATGATAATCGCCCACCGTCGCTAACTCGTTTAGTACCTAGGATAAAATCATAAACACATAATCACCTCTAATCATGGGATTACCTAAAAATATACCCTCTCAGTGTCGACACTTGCTCCCCTGTAGGTGGAACTAAAAAGATCCCCTCTACACAATCGTATTTATTTACAACTATAGTATTATTAATGATACCTCTACCAAACCCATTTCACACACGAATTTAGTACTAACAAACTACTGTGACTCGCTCATGTCACACAAAATAGACCCCAAATCACTCCTGGATAAAATTTGTAGTTTCAATCGCCCATATCATTGGCGGCTTAAATGGTTTTTGGGCATTCCACTCTCATCCTAACCGAACCAAAACTTCTCTAACTGTTGCCCCAGCTAGGCGTCTCGCTCCTATCCCCTGACTCGTTGCGGACAAGATACACATATGTTTCTACAATTTTAAAAAATAATACACCTCGTTGTGCCCTTCCTGTTTCCTATGGCCACGTCGGCTATGTCAGGGTTGTCTTTTTTACTGACCTTATAGTCTTGACCCTGATTTCTACCCCCATTATCCTTTTGGATATGCTAGCCCTATGGGACTAATTGCTGGAATTAACGGCCCTGACTAAAGTCACCATCACTTGGTACAAATTCTATTAATTCTTAATCATTAATTTTGTTTCTTTAATGAGACTCCCTTCTCTTGGTGCCTTACTAGCACAAAAAAAAAATTCAATCTACCGCTTCGATTAGATTCTTTAACTCCGTTAGTGTCCTTCTCAAGGGAGATTCTTTAACTCCTATCCATGCTTATAATTTCTACTCACGGGTGTATTATCAACTTACAAATCATTTCTGATTCTTCGTATCCCTCTCATCGGGTATGAAGTTTGCAATTTTTATCAACTTTCCTTCACATCAGGCCACTGTTTGCACCTTTTTAAAAATGTATTGAAATCTCCCTCGCCTCTCGGTTTAAAACTCTAATGAGGGGATTCATAATAATTAGCACCACAAATTCCTCGTTATTCATGGTAATTTCTCCTAGATATGGTGACTGGCTCCCATCACACTACGCTGCTCAAATGAGCAAACATTTTTGCCCAGAATTTTGACTTTAGTGTCACTACACTCCCCCACATGTGATCCCAATTGAATGTTCCCTTTTCGTTGGCAAATCATCCTTCCGTACTTTCTTCAAATTATAGTGGATTGTTCTTCTGATGCAAAAAAAATCTTCTTCGACCCTCGCCCTTGTCGTTTGCACTTGGTGGGTCTAACTTTTCCCCATCATCCTTTAGGAAAGTTCTTAGGGTAATTATTGCGCCCTAGCGATTACTCCAACATCAATTGTTCGAACAATAATCATGGTGACTCCTATCACGTCATTCTTCCCATAATACTCTATGGCTTCTACTGATTCCTCCCTCCAGCAATCCTTCTAACGTCCAACGCTTGCTGTTCTATACTATTCGATCTGCCACACTCAATCAAAAACGTATATGAAACACATCAACTATATTTAATAGCAGGATAATATAAGTGGCATACGTAAAGGAGTACAATAATCCTATCATAAAGCTCTATATCAAATAGCGCTATGCTGAAACGTGAAAATCTGCACAGATCCTAAGGACACTAAAACCTGATGCTCTGATACCATATGTGATAGCCCACCTAATTAAATACCAGTGATCCGTCCTATATCAAATTAAAATAGGAATCTCATATGGTTTATTCTTAGCATCACTATCGAAAAAATTTTAAAACTTACAAACCACCTAGTATATTCAAAAGCTGATGTCAAACTTTTAATCTTTATTAAACAACAAAAACATGCGAAAAACATAATTTAAACCATTCACACAATCATTGAATCATTCAATACTGAAAATGAATCAACAAGATCCTTGCTTAATAAACTATCGGCTATGAATCTCAAATCCAAAATAATAAACCAACCAAATAATAAACTGAGTACAACATCCAACTGAAACAAAATAAATAACGAGGGTGGCCTGCCCAAATGGAATACGGCCTGCATCCTACTCAAGGAATGAAATAACAAAAGCAGCTAAGTCTTAATCCTGCAACATCCACATATGCCTTAGTTGCATGACCCTGGAATAGAAACAAGCCTGACGTCCCTGTGGCTGGACATCAAAAAGGTTTTGAAAATATTTTATAGTAAGGGTTAGAATCCAAAACATTTTGAAAATATTTAGGAAGTGTATTAAATTGCAGTAAATTAAAATGCATGAATGCTCTTAATATTTAAGCTAGTGTCGCACTCTTTTGAGGACCGGCTCACCCCTCAGCTATAGTGCACACCTAACGTTTTCTTATATAACACATCTAGTCATCTACCCCATAACTAGTTCTCGATAATATCCTTCTTGACACACTACTCTAGCCCGAGTATGTTTGATATGTGATTTATAAGTTATTTATCGCATTAACTTAACTAATCATTTTTCATTTGGCACCATATAACATTCTCATGTGTTATATATATAATCAATACAATTCAAATCATCTATTTTTATGCGTACATAATTATCTACACCATATATACGTATCATCATATTACAATATCCACACACATGCCGTAAATATATAGCCATCCTACTGATTAGACACTCACCAGATGTTCTCTAAATGCTATCACTCCAGGTATACTCATCCACCCGGACACCCTGATACGGTTAGCTCCCCGAATCAGTGAAACAAAATAAACGTAACGGTGGCGGTCATAGTTCCCTCCAGAAATGAGACCGAATCATACCCAAAATGTTTTGCCCCTGCCTACGGACGCTATGACCTGGGGACTATACTATCCCTGCTCCTCAAGCCAGGGAATTCACCCACATCGAGAAAAATCCTATTATAGAACTAGAGGGGTATGCTCTCACCAAATATCTAGTCACCAATATTTATGAAGAGACAATATATTCATTAAATTTAATCCCGGCTAAACCTTGCATAATACACATAGCACTAGCCTAAAATATACCCGATTCTAAATGTCAACTCCAAATTTAATTAATTACACATTAATTAATTTATTATCCTGGTGTCACTCAACCAATATACTCGGACTCACTCACTTGGCCCAAAATTCAATATTCAGAATTTATTATCCAAAATTCCCCCTAATAAATTTGACACACTTATTGATTTAATGCTCCTAATGTTCATCTTTCAACATTAATAAATCTTATATACCATTGTACTGTTTGTCCCATTAAATCCTTAAACAAACCCAGGATGAAATCATCGCACCTACTGTCATGAATGGAACCCTTCAATTAACTCTCCAGCCAAACAGTAGAAGGAAATAAAAATCATCAGATTTTAACACACGTCGTTCGAACAAACCAAACTCGAGTAATTATAATGACCCTGGGTCTGTTCTACTTCGTTGTTCAATTCATCTTCCATAGCCCAGAAATATTATTTCATATCCAAATTTCTTATGTTTCACCCTTTCAAAACCCACACCAACTTAACCCAGATATAAAAATTACGTATGGTTCTCCCCAAATCGTTGCAATCAATAAATCGTTCCTAGTTTATCAATTAGATTCCTTAGTATTACATACAAACTAATAATTATTCTCAGTTCAAACCCCAATCGTATTATTCCATAAATTAAAACCCAATGTGTGTGTGTCAACCCAACCCAAAAATCATTTGTTCTTATCACACCCACTATGATATGGACTGAAATATTGAATAAATTTAAAAGAAAGTTTAACTACTTGCCTTAGGGTTTGTAGGGATTGAATATGTTGGTGTATATGATGATTTGATGAAGAACACACCATTTTGTTCTTGATTTTTGGCTCCCAAGGTTTCTCCAATGGCTCCCTCTTTCCTCCTCTACTTACTTAGGTTTTCTTAAATGAGTTATGGTTGCCACACCCTCTCACTTTTAGGTTTTATTAAGTCAATCCCATTTTTAAGCTTGTGGGGTTTATTAAAATGGCCCAAACACTCTTATGTGGGCTTGGATATGCCTAAAAATGCCATGATACCTATTTACTACCCTGGTTACTCCTTTCTTACTATTTAACCCTTCCGGACTTAACCTTACATTCAGAATTGTCATCTGAATTATTATTTCTTAAAAGTCCTTATCTCAACCCCAAAATATTATATATCCGACTCCCAGTTAGGATAAATAAATGTCACATTGCTATCATTCGTTATGATGTAATTAAATTATTACTATTCACTTAGTCAATTTAAATCCCATAAATATTAATTGGTTACTCACCGGATTAATATTTAAATAAATATTAATAGTAATTAATTCAATTAAATTACGACACATAAGAAATTTAAAATTTACTGAACCAGTTAATTAATAAATGCCCAAAAATACGAGGTGTTACACAAATATCCAACAAACCAAACCCAATAGCAAATTTAACTGACATTAAATGCAAAAAACTCCAAGACAAAGGAAAAAAAACCATAAAAAGATTATAAGGAAAAATGGACACGTACTTATGAATGGAAAAAGTAAGATGATAGAAAAAGTTAGGGACTAAACCAGAAAAGTAGGGAACTGAGTAGACAATGAATGCCAAGAAGTGGAAATTCAAACCTTCTCTCTGTAACTAAGCTTTCTATCTCTAAAAGTGATGCTTGGAATATTTGAAATGATGACGATGATAAAAAAACAAAGGTACCAACCCTTTAAACAATTTGGGTTAGCGGTCAAAAGGAACTCATCATTAAAGGACATGAACACTGAAAAGAGAAATGGTTGCCCAGGTTCTTTATGCCTATGAATGTGCGTAAAGATTACCCAAGAATCATTTTTAGTTAGATCACACGTGTTATCTCCTTGTCACGAAGCGATAAAGTCCATCTTCTTGGCTTGAGACGGGTAGAATACAGGAGGACCAAATTTGGTTCCACCGACCAAAGTTAACACTTTATCAATTCATTTTATATAACAACCACTCAAGAACAACACCAGTCTAGAGAAATCACAACAGACACCACTCATGCATGAAGTCTTGGGGGATTTTGCTATAAAGTAAATGAATAACACAACGTGGATTTCTTAGAGGATTCCATGTGGCCACTCTGAAGGCAGAAGAAAAGGTTGTTCTCATCATTCAAGTTTTCACGTCCATGAATAGATGTGCTCGGCTTAGATATGCTTGTGCTCGGCCCTTTCATTCTATCCACTGTCTTGACAAGTGTCCTATAGTGTTGGTTAACTTTGTTAGCTGACTAAGTCAATATCACTTCCGTAGCAGCTTATACACATAAGAGAAGTTTGTTGGTCACATTAATGATACTTGTGCACGTGATGAATTTAAGCACCTACCCACTCCATTTGTGTGCTAACAAACTCATCCTTATCTATCCCACATGTGTAAAAGGTGTAACTACATGACCTATAAAGGCACTCCACCTGTCCGATAATATTCGGGAATAACTAACTATAAATTTCATAGGATCCTAGGGGGATGGGGACTTTTTACGCTAATCATTGTATGAAAACCCTAGACAGAGAGTACATTCATCCCCACTACCAGAAGCAAATAATATCAACATAATCACACTTGTGGACGTAGGCTCCTCTTTGGGACGAACAGTGTAAATACCTTTCTTTTCTATTTGTCTCTCACCCCTTTCTCTCTTTCAATATTGAATCCATTATTTGTTATTGCATATTATTTGAAGTTCTCTAACTAAGACCTAAAATCCATAAACTAATTTTAGATAATAAGAATTCTTATTTGCAAAAATCCCATTATCAAAGATACGTATATGAAAAGATTGTTAGGAGAACACCACACTTAGCTCATGTCACATATGAAGTTAAAATTCAAAAGAGCTCATGCAATTGTGTCGAGATGCATATGTGAAGTGAATCCATTGAGAAAATCATTTTTGAACTGTTCTATACATGCATGATTACGAACAATCCTAAGTATCAAAAATCATAACCAAATGTTCTATCCACATAGAAACGTGTAATGAATGGTATTCAAACAAATTGATATGCTACACAAAAAATTGTAAAACTAAACTATAAGGAAATAAAGACATTTTCTAATTTTTAAACATTTATTTTTAAAATGACACCTAACTCAAAACACAAACAAAAATCATTTTGCATTTTTCACAATAAGAATCAAAGCAAAATGAAAAATCAAAATACAAAATATAAACATCATACAACTCGCAAAAACATATAACATGAATCACACAAAGTAGTGTATGAAAAATATGCAAACACAATCAACCATTAGATATAACATGAAAAATCATGTTCAATTATGCGAGAGTCAACTAGTCTAACATTCAATACTTCCCAGACTGGTTTCCTAACCTAAATAGATGAAAAATTAACACCTCAAGTTTTGGGGACCATGGTGACATGGGATCTAGAATTCCTAGGACCTCTTCTAACATTATAACAAAATGCCATAAGGTGATTTTTTCTACCACAATGTGAACATGTGTAAACACAAGGAATGTTACCAACACGTTGACGTTGTCTAACATCTTTAACAATGGTTGACACTCTAAAACAAATGGCGGTGTTGGCTTTAACAATGGAAGAATTTGAATCGTCGAAGACACCATCACAACTTGAATCTCTTAAATCATCTTATAACTTCAAAACTCTATACTCAAGAAAAGGTTTAAACTTTTACTCCTTTAAATTTTCAATAATACCTAGATAGTTATCTCTCTCCCCCTTAATGCAAGAGAACATATCCCTAACAGTCTTATCATGTGCCTTTAAATCCTTAAATAATTCATCATTATCTTCTACGGCACATTTTTCCACGCTTGTCTCAAACTTGTTGGAGTCCTCTAATTCATTCTCAAAAACCTGAACTCTATCCTAACTCTCTTTCCTGGACACTTCTAAATTTGTAAAATGACGATTCATATCAATGGGATTTTCATGAAGGATATCTCTTTCAGTTTGAAAATTTTGCAAAAATTCAATTTCATCTTTAAAACACATATTTTCTTTTTCAAGAAATTTAACTCTTTTTGAAAACTTCAAATTCATTCGAGTTAACTTTTTAGCACGACTATGAACCTCATTAAACTCCACTTGAAAATCAAAATCATCCTCATCGCTAAATACATCGGACAACTTATTACTATGATGACCCATCGAGGGAAATAAACAAATAGTAAGAGAGAGATAAACAGACAGCCCTAAAACAACATGAAACTACGAATCAACATGATAACTTAGTGCACCCTATCTGATACTACTTAAAATTATAACTATGTGCAAGGGTTTTATATGGAAAGGAAAAAAAAAATGCACATAACTATTTTTAGTATTTTTTAAACTTAAATTTAACTAAGCATCAATTAAACCGAGTGTTTTGTTAAAACTATTAACCAATTTTATCTTAACCTAAATCATGCATATAGGTGAGTATATAATGATAAAATAAATCAATCGCATAATGCCCAGTGCACGATGAAACCCAAATGGTAAAAACCTTAGATGTCCCAACTAATACAATTCACTATGTCGGGAATTACAAAAGGACACGATATAATACTTACATAACCGGCTCGACTCCATCCTAAACCTTGACACTCTTCATTCCTTTGACCTTCTGCACAACAACACATAGGATTCCACCTATGCACTACCATATTGCATGAGTCCACACACGCCTCAATGTCCACTAATCCAGACCCAATTACCATCACAAAATACAGAGTCCACCATATGTAAACACATCGGGCACAAAAACCACCCCACTAAATAGATAATCAACAATAACGATGAGTACATAAACATTGGTTCCAAAAAAAGATCTTAAATTAATAAAAGGTTGAATATTGGATCTCAAACTAGTTGGTGAAAACTACGGTTTGGAGGAGTTTGGTTATAGATAGGAAATTGATTTTCACCCAAATTCTTCACCATTTAAAACTAATGTCAGGTCTCTAATTTATAGAAAACATTCCCAACGTGGAATATGTTTTGAGTGCTCATTTGAATGAAAACATGAGGTCCTTAAAACTAAAATCATATCTCATTCAAACCAAACTAAATCATATTTGAATGAAGATGCTAATCTCGTTCGATCAGACTTCGAATGAGCTTCAAATTTTCAGTGTGATGGAAAACTTCCTCATTTGAACCTTTTTTTAATATTATTCAAACAACATAACTATCTCGTTCAAACGAACACTATAAAGTCATTCGAACAAATTTAAACAAAAATTGAATTTTCTACAAAAACCTTTTTCAAAGAAGACCTTAATAATTTATAGAAAAATAAACCCCTAAAATAGAATCCAATGATTAAAATTAATATGCATTCATACATGATAAATCCATGGAAGATGAATATGAAACATTGCACAAAACACGACATAATTATTATTGATGTCTAAAAATGGACGAACTCTAAATCTATAATCACAGATAAAATGAAGATAAGTAACTCAAACCACGCACACAAGAGACAAGTTTTTGGAGTGGTTCAGCTATAAAATAGCCTACGTCCACTATTGGTTTTGATTCAATAGGGTTTATAATTGCTCGGTGTGGTGTGAATATGAGTTATTCGAGTTGCCCCTTGAGCTAAGGGAGTCGTTTGTATATATAGGGGTGTAAAACCCTAGATATTGAGCGCGTTTAAGTTGACAGGTGTTTACATCCGTGTATAATAAATAAAAATCTTGCAATTCAATACTGTTTGGCATCCCATCGGAGTAACTATTGGCATTCATGTTATTTGGCCTTATGGAGTTGATTGACCTTCTAGCACACTAAGTATCTCTGAAGTCGATAAAGTAGGATGGTCGCCTGCGTAGGAGGACATGTGTACATTCTTCATTGGTCCATGTAGAAGAGTAATTTTTACATGCAACAAAGCCCCCAATGCTCCATGATTAATGCTTGATAGAAAATATGGAGTATTTAGCCCAGGAAGTTGCTCGGCGTATCGTTTTAAGTGTTTGATCAGCATCCGACCTCATATACTTGTAAAAATGTCTACTGGGACTATTTGATGATGGAATTTTTTAAATAATAAAAACTCTTTGAACCGCTAAAGGACACAATAATCTTTTGATGCTTCAACTAGCGTGCATACGGCAATAGCTATACGATTTGTTCAGTTAATCATTTTATTCCCATTTATTGAGGCAACCTATAAATAAGTATGAAATTTCACTCATTTCTTCTTACCTCAAACCTTCTAAACTTTATCACTTTCTTCGCCTTCAAGATTTTTCATGTGCGATCATTTGATGTTATTTTCTCTTCAATTTTTGCAACCGTCTTTGATTCCCTGTAATCCTTCTTTTCCCATTTTATCTATTTATCATCTTTTATCTTTTTCTACCATGGTTCACATCGTAGATGAGAGTTCGTTATTTAATTTTAGAGAGAAAAGGAAAATCATATCTTGGGTAGACTTAGAGATTCCCCAGGGTCCCATAGACATTTATTCCCTTTCAGAGGGTCACTGGATCCCAACTTTATTTATAGTTGAGTGGGAAAAATTCCACTTAAGACGTTTAATACATGATTAAACTTTTAAATGGCTTCGAACTATTTGTTGGAGAAACTCTTAATTCAAAACAAAACTTAACACAAGATGTGTTTAAAATGATTATCAAAATAGTTTGAACGAGTTTGAACGAGTTATTTCAGATCTAGAATAAACCAGTTTTTAAAAACAAAACATGAACTATTAAATCAGCTTAGCTTAGAAGAAGGTGATGAGAAAATAAGGAAGTGCACAAGTAAATTTTTAACGTGGTAAAATCCCACCCAATTGGGGAAACATCCACGGTGACCTCTACGTCACAAAATAAAAAATCCACTAAAATCAGAGTAAAAAATTACAAGCTACTTAACAATCGAATCACAAAAACACGCCTAAACTAAGTTCATAATCATTACCAACTCCTCTGAATTAGATCTAACTTTTCTGAAGGTTCTTGTTGTTGATGTTCTCTTCAGCTTCATAACTTTACTCGATTCCAGCTTTACGTGGACTCAAACAAGTTCAAGATCATACAACCAACACTTTAAGTGTGGTAGAGTGAAAGTGTAGTGGTGATGTTCTCTCTAATATAAGCATGAAACACACTCACACTTAATAGAGACAGAGTGATTTAACAAATTACAAGATCACTAAATATGCAAGATATTCTAAAATCTGTTTAGTCAAAACTAAATCAGACTTTAAACCTTTCAAAATAATAGCAGATCAAGAGGGAATCTTGTTGTGAAATATCCAAGATCCTAACACTTTCTTATTTTGAAAATAGAAAAGATTAACAGTGCAATCCCCAATCAAGATCTCAAAACCATATCTTAGTCTGATAGTTTGAGTAAAATGAAATCAGAAGAAATATTGTCCGTTTAGAGTTTGAAAACAGAAAATCAGTTTAAAATAACAAACAAGTAAGATTTCTCAAAATAAGAAATCAAAACAGTAAACTATCCATGTGATTTGTATCACAGAGACAAGATCTCAAGTTTCTATGTAGAGAAACTGAAAACTCTACCAACGTGATTAAGTTGGAAGGATGATCAAGAACAAGAGAGTATAACTTCTCAAAACATGAACTAAACACTCAAAGGTTTATCTCTCAAAAAAGTATTTCTTGTTTGGTTTGACAAAGTTTGGATTAGGGTTTTTATTTCTCTCTCTAATCTTTCTCTCTCTTCTCTCTTCTCTCTTCTCTCTTCTCTCTTCTCTCTTCTCTCTTCTCTCTTCTATCTTCTCTCTTATCTCTTCTCTCAAACGAGGAATGACAAAAGTCTCTAAATGCCTCACCCAAGGCATCTATATATACTACTCGTAGAAGGATCTGGAATGATGGCTTAAATCAAAGGACTGAGATTAAATGTGTTTAAATCGATGTAAATATAAGGGTTCATAAGAAGCGGTGCAACAGCCAACTCTGATTGGTTAAAACCAATTCACTTCGATTAATTCCAAACACATGGAGACCGTAGATTAAGTTAATCCAAGGGTTCCAAATAAGTCGCAGGTATGTGAGTGATAATAAGAACATATCGAACCGTTGTGTGTGCAACACATTTAGGCTCTAGATTAACTGTAATGACCCCACTTTTATATGCTCATATGTATATAGTTTGTTTTTACACTCATGTGTTACTTATTATCTTATAGATGTTGTATTATTAGATATGTGATATTATTGGCTATCAATATAACAAACCCCATTTTTAATTACGAAGAATCAACTGTAAATTGGATCAAATCGAAGTCTTATCACATATCTTAAGGTAAATAATAAGTTTTGGTGAAGAAAATATAATTTTATGAAAATTTAAGGACTAAAATAAAAATATAAAATGGGCCATTTTGTAAATAAAATATTTTCAAGGACCTCTAAGAAATATTCAAAATATATAGTGTGAAATTACCAAAATACCCTTCATGTGTTAAATGACCCTTATACCCCTATCACCTTTCCACCACGTGATGGTCACCTCCACCATACACGTGTCATCGTTAGAGGAGAAGCCAAAACACGTGTCGTCGTTAGAGGATAAGCTAAAACACTTGTCGCAGTCTAGTGAAATAAGACTGCAAGGTACCTCCATTACGCGACACGTCAACGCTGACTCCCATTGTAAAAGCTTGGTCATTATGGACACATGTCAATGCCGTGATATCTTTGGAAAACTGTAAATAGGGCCTTTGGGGATCATTTAAAACTCACACCAATTCCTTGAGAATTATAGAAAGAAATAGTGAGAGAAAGTGTGAGAAAGTTTTAGAAGAAGTTCTTAGGGATATTCATCTTTAGGTAATCTTAATGTTATAATGCATCTTTATAGTTTTAATTTATTGTTTTATAGCTTTACTTAGTAGTTATGCTGGTAAAATACAATAAAGAATTCACTAATCAAAACATAAAATTTAGAACAAATCCAAGCTGATTTTATAAACTTGTTTGAAATTATATGCTTTTAAAAATGATTCTTTTTAAAGAAATTTCTCGTTATTATAGAATCCCATTTAAGTGATTCCAAAGTCAGGCCCGACGAAATTCTGTCTAGACGAGATGGTATTTAAGTGGTGCCCCTGTGACCCTCCATCTCTACTGGGAATGAATCCGAAAATGTTCGGTCTAGAGGAGATGGTATTTAAGCGGTGCCCCTGTGACCCTCCATCTCTACTGGGAACCGACTGATTAGGAAGAACTATGAATTGAATCCTTTAATTACGATCAATAAGTTTTAAAAGTTAAGAAAATGGTTTTTTAGTAATCCCTTGAAACAAGTTACTATTAAAATACAATATGTAGATTGGACCTTGTTTAGAACGTATACTTAAACCTTTATCGTATTTGTTAGATTTACGTGCGATCGAAGACTCATTATCTATAATTTCGACCTCTATTTTAGGTGAGTACTCTATGCAATTTCTTGCGCATTTTGATTATATTATATTATGCAAACTATGTATATTTTGTGAAATTCTTTTATTCTCAAAATGCATCTGATACCGATGATTCCGTCATTTGTTATATGTTTATATCTCTCCATATAAACATCTGATTTGAATTCTAAAATTATTGATTCGGCCTATGGAAACTCTCTTACTATGTTGGCCTTGACTACCGGGTGGAAATATTTGGGTGGTACCTTCCCATCTGGTTTATCGCTGGTGTGCCCTAAACAAGGCGTTGTTCCAGAAATCATGATTTTCTGTCTGTGATGTTACCGGGTGGAAACACTAGGTAACACTATCTGTCTGGGTATTAGAGTGTACATGGCCACTAAAACTGAATAATTGACATATGCTCAATTGTATTATCTACTCTATTCTGAACTGTTTATTCTGAATATATATATTGTCATTTACTTTATATATATTACTCGAAATTCCTATCTCTATGTATAAACCTTATGCTCTAAATTGAATAGGTATCTATTTTCTGAAAACCTTGGAATATTTGCAGATTGAATCACATTCGGCTTTTAGGTGATGTTTTATAATTAACCATTTTTTGGGAAATAATTAGGCAAGCTGATGGAACATAAGGGAACTATGTTGCAGATTTAGCTTTTAGAGCTCCTTTTGTTACATTAAGTAGAATTTTGTTTTATTAGATGAAGCATGTTTGGCTCTTTAATTAAAAGGCTTTAAAATTTCTGTCAAGTTGTAACTCTTGGATATTTTAATATAAATGAAGTTTCCTTTAGAAAGCTCTGATGATGTAATTCCTTCACCTTCAGTATTTTACGATTCATAACCATGTGATTATACTTCCGCTACATATATTTTAAAAGAAAAATTTTAATGCCGGAATATTGGATGCCTTGGTGGCATGTCAAGATACTCGTTCCCTACGATTTTTGGGTCAAGGTCGTGACATTAACTCTCACGTGAGTGTTTTTGGTTTCCAAAAAATTCCAGTTTCACCCATAAATGTTTCTGCCGCTTTTGGTTTCTACCCATTACAGTTTTAAGGCATTAAAATAATTACATATCAACCCTAAAAATTTATTAAGTTCCAATTGTAATTTCCAAAATATTATTTAAAATTCTTAGGAAATGTTAAATAAGTCCCAAAAATTATTTAAAAGTCATTTTAAGGGGATTTAACTCACATAGGGTCATTACATGGATAAAAGACTATATATATGAAGTCTTAGTGTGTGGTGTATGTGTTATACCTTCATGAACTTTTAGACGAATATCAATGAAGCTTTGAAACTTCTGAGGCCTTTTGGATCATCTAGGGATAGGCACAATTGTTTCACTATTTCCAAACTAGATGAGCTTCTATATAATATAGACTCAAATGAGTCAAAGATATAGGGTGCTTCAATCTCCCCCTTTAGAAATATGAGACAAAATCTCCTTTGAGTCATCTAGGACTCGTATGGATACCAAAAGAAATAAGAAAATCCAATTCCCATACAAACAATCTATCTACCCAATCTCTTAGAAATGGAAAAATTACATACCTCAACTATGTACAACCCATTACCCTATCAAAATCTGATGCAGTAAATAGGTACTGAAATCTACAATAAGATGCCTAAGATCAATTTTATTAGATGAGTATGAATAATAGTGTCCAAGTGGCCTCAAAAGTTCTCCCCCATTTTGTCTCAAATTGACAAAGGGAAACAAGAATAAAAAAAAAGTTATAAATAGGTAGATAAACAGTAACTTCAATAAACAACAAGAATTCACATAAAATGAATCTCCTACATAAACAAGATATAAGATGTCTTCTTTGTCATTATTATAACATACATGCCTTACATCCTCAGAGATTCATTATAAGCATGTGAAAATCTGGCAGCTATACAAATTAAGTAAAAAATTATTCAGCCAAAACCATGCCAATTGATTTCCGTAAAGATTCAAAATGTTTAAAATCCAACGGTTTTGTAACAAGTTAGCCAATTGTAGATTAGTAGGCAAGTAATTAATCTCTAATTATTTTGATTCAACTAATTCTCGTATGAAGTGATATCGAATTTTAATATGTTTAGTGAGAGAATGTTGAACTGGATTCTTAGATATGTTGATCGCACTTTAAATATCGCAATATAGATGTAGTTTTTCTTCATTTATACCATAATCTCCCAGCATTAGTTACAGCCATAATAATTGGGCACAACAACTTCCAGCTGCGATATATTCAGATTTTGCAGTAGATAACGAAGTGCGGTTCTAATTTTTGTTGTTCCAACCTACCAAGTTGTTACCGATGTAGTAACATGCACATGAAATAATTTTACTATTATCAAAATACCCAGCCCAATCAGTGTCGGTGTATCCTACTATAGTGCTCGATGTATCATTAGTGTACCACAGTCCTAAATTGTGAGTGCCTTTTATGTATTTAATTATTCTTTTTACGCATAATAAATGGCTCTCTTTAGGATTATTTTGATAATGAGCGCACACACAAATAGAGTACATAATATCAGGGCGTGAGGCAGTTATATAAAGTAAACTTCCTATCATACTAAGGTATAAAGTAGAATCAATGGATTTACCATTTTTCATCTTTGGAGAGTTTGACAGAGGTACTCATAGGCGTTCTAGTTACTTTAGCTGTTTCTCAGCCAAACTTTTTTAGAATCTCTAATACATATTTAGATTGCGAAACAAATAATCCTTAAGAATTTTCTTTAACTTGAAGACCTAAGAACAATTGCAACTCCCCCATAAGCAACATTTGGAATTCTTTGTGCATAATGTCTGAGAAAGACTTGGCTTATGAAGGGGAGGTGGATCCAAAAATGATATCGTCAACATATGCTTGAGAAATAGTAATGTTGTTGTCAAAATGTTTGACATATAAGGTTTGGTAATTTCCTCCTCCCCTAAATCCATTATCTAATAGAAAGGTGGATAGACGCTCATACTAAGCTCTAGGAGCTTATTTTAACCCATAAAGAGCTTTCTTAAGACGATAAATATAATTTGGGTGATGAGGGTTAACAAACCCTTTAGGTTGTTCTACATAGGTCTCCTCAGTTAAAATTTCGTTAAGAAAGGCAGAATTTACATCCATTTGCTAAAGCATGAAATATAAATGACATGCAAAAAGTAAACGAACAGATTCGAGGCGAGTGATAGTGACAGGAACAAACGTTTCCTCAAAATCTATTCCTTCAATCTGAGAGTAGCCCTGGGCATTTAATCCAGCTTGATTCCTAATTATCATCCCAGACTCATCAGTTTTATTTTTAAAAATCCAACATGTGCCTATAACCCTTTTATTTTCAAGACTGGGTACAAGTTACCAAACATCATGAATGACAAATTAAAGAAGTTCCTCTTTCATTGCACTAATCCACAAGGGGTCATTCAAGGCTTCATTTACATTTTTGGTCTCAATAAGAGACACAAACATGAAAAATGAGCAATGTTACGAAGTTGAGATCTTGTACGAACAGGTTCAGTAGGATTACCAGCTATGCTATCTAAAGGATTATCTTTAGATACCCAGTTAGGCACTTCAGGGGTCTCATTTGGTAAAGACTCGGTTATTTCAGGAGAGTCATAATTTAGAAAGCTTTCAGACTTATCCACAATAACTAGTTTAGTAGTTTTACTTTCTACATAAGTGCTATTTACAATCAAATTGATGGATTTCATCATGGTCTTAGTTCACAAGCTGTAAATTCGGTAGGCTCTACTGTCAGGTGAATAACCTAGAAATATAGATTTATCTCCTCTTGTTTCAAACTTAGATAAATGTTCTCTGTCTTTATAGACATAACATGTACTACTAAAAGTTCTAAGATATGTAAGATTTAGCCTTTTGTCATACCAAAGTTCACAGGGGGCCTGTTTATAATTCTTCCTAAGGTAGACTCTATTGATAATGTGACATAGAGTACGAACTGATTGAACCCAAAAGTATTTACGCAAATCTTTGGCATGTATCAAAATTCTTGCCATTTCCTGAATTGTTCTATTTTTACGTTCGGCTATCCCATTTTGTTGGGGTGTTTTGGGAGCACTGAACTCGTGTTTGTAACTATTATAGTCACAATATTTAATGAGGACTGAATCTATGAATTCATCTCTCTATCACTCTAGATTATGTCTACTTAGGAGTCCTTTTCATTTTCTATATGAAGAAAGATTTTCAAAAATGTTCTAAAGGTTTCAGACTTCTGCTTTAGAAAAGCAACAAAAGTAAATCTCGTGTAATCATCAACCATAACTAGAATGTAACTATTGCCACAAAGACTAATGGTATGGGAAGGACCCATTAGGCACATATGGATGAGTTCTAAAGGTTTAGAGATATAATATCTTTAACCCTTTTATGAGATTCCTTGACTATTTTTCCTTCTTGACAAGGACCACAGACTATGTTAGAAATAGGTTTTATTTTAGGAATACCTCTAACAATTTCCTGAGAGGACAATTTACTAAGGCTATCATAAGTTATGTGACTAATTCTGTTATGCCATAATTTATTGTCATCCATTCTGGCAATGTTACAAACCTTTGTACTTCGATTGACTGTGTAACAGTTATCTGGAGTATGGAGTCATGTAACGATGCACTCACCATTTTCATTTAAAATTTTGCAATTGTTCTTCAAAAAGGTGATAGTATGATCGGAGTCAAAAAATTGTGAAATACTTAGTAGATTAGCCTTAAGACCTTTTAATGATAAAAACATCTTCAAGAATAGTGAATCCTTCTTCATGGAGTGTTACTTTGCCAACAATCTGGGCTGAAACCCCATCTCCAAATAAGACTTTCCCTCCGGAGAAGTTAGTTTTGTTTGACAGTTTGGATTCATCCCCGGTTATATGCTTAGAACATCTAGAGTCTAAATACCATCCAAACTTGGTGTGTTCATCTTTCAAATCACTGATCACTATGTTACATGTCATCTGGGGTACTAGATCATCCTTTCTTACCTAAATAGCTCTTGTTTTCAACTTGCGCTTATTAGCTCTTATTTGATCAAACTTCCGAGCATTAGTCTTTTAGTAATAGATCTTGTCTTTATCTTTCGATAGTTAGAGTTTGTATCTGGTGGTTTAGGAAGGACATAATTATTACGGCTTCTCCTAGAATAGTTAAAATTCTTATAGGTAAAGGAGGGATAGGTAGGTTGGTATAGTCTTTTGGAGTAGAAACCATCTAAATAATGTCCGTACACATCACAGTATGAGCAATAAAGATTGCTACTTGCAGTTAAGTATTTAGGAAAGTTGTTGAACATAGGTTTCCCTAAATTATGACTTTTGGCATTATTTCTAGAGGGAACAGTTTGAAATGAGGTGTCACTCCTTCTGATGGGAGGACAAGCATACTTGGCTTTAAGTTGAACATTATGCTTAGAGGTACTTATCTCACCAATGTTTAACTGCTGCTGATTTGTATCAAAATCATTTTTCAAAGATTGAAAGTCTAGACAAATTTTCATAGGTCTTTTCCCACCAGTAACAAACTTTATGGTTTCAAAAGTTTTAGTTTGCTTGATATTTTTTGTGCAATAACCTATTACAGATCTGTCATTAAAATTGGTCGTACTTATTTGTTCTAATTCCAATAATGATCCTTTATACTTCTTTTCCAAAACATTTTTAGAATCAGTCAAGTCTTTCACTATTTGTTCAAAAGCCTATATTTCCTCATTATGATTTAAACATTGAGACGTATACTCTTTTGCATTTTGTTTAACTATTTGGTTTAAGGACTCTAGTTTCTTAGAAAGATCTTTGATAATATTTTCTAGTCTTGCACTTTTCTTGCGTGTTTTAGTGTAAAGTGTGTGAACATTAGTAAGGTCCTCATTGTCGGAGTCACTAAGTGAGCTGTGTGTTGTGTCCCCTATCGATTCAATTTTAGGATTCACACACCCATTGGCATCATCAATATGGTGTTCACTTTTACTCACACACACACGGTTTTTAGTACTACAATCATTCTCAAAGATTAAGGCAGACACATCAGTAGAAGTAACATTAGTCATGGTATGATCCATTTTCTAATCATCATTATAGATTATCATAGAAAAGAATGACATGCAAGGGTCAAAATAGTTGGATGACTCAGGTTCATCATTTTTAGAGTCACTTGAGTCATTCCAAGTCTTACATAGTTGATCCCTATTATGTTTGGGGTTGTTCTTAAAGTTAACCCTACAGTAACTAGTCATGTGCCCTACTTTGCCACATCTATAACATTCAACATTTCTGAGGTCTCTTTTGATCATTATTCTTTTGTTTGTTATGTCTTTTGTCATGAGGCCTAGAAGTGTAGGAGTAAGTAGGTTTCCCTTGTCTAGAATAAACTTTGTTTCTAAATGTTATAATCTTTTTTAATTGCTTAGACATACGGGCAAGATGATTATCCAGGTTATCCAAGTTACAGTCCTCATCAGAGTAAAGGTCAAGGTCAGGTTTGATCAACTTTGATGAAAAAATGAGATTAGAATTTCCCTATTTTTTATTAGTCTGGATCAATTATTTCTTGAATTCTAGTTCCATTTCCATAGTTCTTAGTTTACTACTGAGGAGTTATGGGGTAAGATTTTGATCATCCATTTCCTTAATAGCATATCTCTTATTATCAAACTTCTGTGGAAGTGATCTTATCATTTTTTAAACAATCTCTTTCCTATCATTAGTTATACCATTTGCATGCAACTTAGTTACAATATCAGTTAACCAAATATGGAAATCATCAAAGGATTTAATCTCAGACATGACTAGGGAGTTATAATGCTAAATGAGCATTTGAGTTTTAGCAGCTTTATCTCTCGTATCACCCTCATGTGCAGTTATAAGAGTATCCCACGCTTCTTTAGAAGTTGTGCAAGATGAGATCCTCTTGAACTCATGTTCGTTAATAGACATAAATATGGCATTCTTGCCTTTATTATTACATAGTGAAATTTATTTATAATGTTTAGTGAATTCACTTAGTAACTTCCTGATCCTCACAAGACTTCCTTCAGTTGTTGGTTTAGTAAGAAAAGTGTAGCCATTATCTATGACTTCCCAGACTTCATCTCCCAGGGTCCCTTAAACGAAAGAAATCATCCTTACCTTCCAGTAAGGAAAATTGGTTCCATCAAAGAGAGGGGGTCAGGAAAAGTTACATAGTCTCTCAAATTTCTCGTATATACTTTTGTTTTGAAAAAATAATTTTAGAAGCACAAGATCTAGAAGATTTTAAAACAGCCAAGCTCTGATATCAATTAAAAAATGCCACTTAAGACATTTAATATAGGATTAAACTGTTAAAATGGATCTTAACTGTTTGTTGGAGAAACTCTTAATTCAAAACAAAACATGACACAAGATGTGTTTAAAATGATTATCAAAATAGTTTGAACGAGTTATTTCAGATCTAGAATAAACCAATTTTTAAAAACAAAACTTGAACTATTAAATTAGATTAGCTGAGAAGAAGGTGATGAGAAAATAAGGAAGTGCACAAGTAAATTTTTAACGTGGTAAAATCCCACCCAGTTGGGGTAACATCCACGGTGACCTCTATGTCACAAAACAAAAAATCCACTTAAATCAGAGTAAAACATTACAAGCTACTTAACAATCGAATCACACAAACACACCTAAACTAAGTTCATAATCGTTACCAACTCCTCTGAATTAGATCTGACTTTTCTGAAGGTTGTTGTTGTTGATGTTCTCTTCAGCTTCATAACTTTACTCAATTCCAGCTTTACGTGGACTCAAATAAGTTCAAGATCATACAACCAACACTTTAAGTGTGGTAGAGTGAAAATGTAGTGGTGATGTTCTCTCTAACATATGCATGAAACACACTCACACTTAATACAGACAGAGTGATTTAACAAATTACAAGATCACTACATGTGCTCTCTTTTTTTTCTCTCAAATGAGGAATGAGAAAAGTATCTAAATGCCTCACCCAATGCATCTATATATACTAATCGTAGAAGGATCTAGAATGATGGCTTCAATCAAATGTATGAGATTAAATGTGTTTAAATCGATGTAAATCCAAGGGTTCACAAGAAGCGATGCAAAAGCCAACTCTGATTGGTTAAAACCAATTCACTTCGATTAATTCCAAACACATGGAGACCGTATATTAAGTCAATCCAAGGGTTCAGAATAAGTTAGAGTTATGTGAGTGATAAGAAATACATATCGAACCGTTTTGTCTACAACACGTGTAGGCTCTAAATTAACTCTCACATGCGTGTTTGTGGTTTCCAAGTAATTCTAGTTTCACCCATAAATATTTTTACCGCTTTGGTTTCTACCCAAGACAATTATAAGTCATAAAAATAATTACAAATCAAACCTAAAACTTTATTAAGTTCCAATTGTAATTTCCAAAATATTATTTAAAATTCTTAAGAAATGTTAAATAAATCCCAAAAATTATTTAAAAATCATTATAAGGGGATTTAACTCACACAAGGTCATTACATGAATATAACACTATATATATGCAGTCCTAGTGTGTGTTGTATGTGTTATACCTTCATGAACTTTTAGAGGAATATCAATGAAGCTTTGAAAGTTTTGAGGCTTTTAGGATCATCTAGGGATAGACATAATTTTATCACTATTTCTAAACTATATGAGCTCCTATATAATGTAGACTCAAATGAGTCAAAGATATAGGATGCTTCATAGTGGGGCCTCACGTTTCCACCAGACCCCCTTTTTTCCAGTTTTGCCATTATTTTGATGTACTTCCTGCCAGAGTAACAACCAGCACTTGGAGGGTTATGAATGGGGTACGCAGGTTGAACAAACTTTATAGAATCTATATTGGGATTTTGGAGTTGATGTTATGTTATATGTGGATTACAGTAGGAAATAACACACACTATTTAAAAACTAGTCAAGAAAATTGGGACTTACTAGTGAACTTACCATATTCCAATAAAGATTATTAGGAGTATAGTGTTGTTGTCAAGAAGTGGCAACATGATCCCCTCCCTATTAGAGTGGCTTATATTGGTCCCCAAATGTCCTCAATGAGGACATGGCATAGGTTGTAACTTTATTAATGGTTTTTTCCTCTTTTGTTATGCATTTATGATGTTTGTCGACTAACTTTACTATTTCTTTTTAATGCATATGAAAGTAAGAAGAGTACCCAGAGGTAGGGGATATCAACATTAATGACCTTAAATTTTTGTGGGAATTAAATCAGAAGAATGGAGAGGAACATCCCTGATCAGCTTCTTTATTGTTAGAGTACAAAATCTCTATCACCCCCTTTATTGGCCAACCTACACTTGTGCTACCCCAAGTTGGTGTTAACCTTGAGGAGGATCCTATACCAACTTCTTCACGCATTGAGTCTGTCGGGGCTGAATTTATCCAAGGAGGAACTTCTTACTCATTTGAGTCCTTGGATATTTTTAAGATTTTCCTTTCTCCTTCCATAGATATGACTAAGAGGAAGATGCCCAATTTGATGGGTGGACCCTTATCTCCTACTCCCAAGAAAGTTGTTGATACTGGCAAAAAGCTAATGAAATAAAGTCTTAGACCAGTGACAAGAGGCCTATTGGTGCTGATGAGACTCAGACTATTGATCCTCACCTTAAGAGGTTGAGGAGAGGTTTATGTGGTCGTTTAAAATATGTCCAGAAAAATTCAACCGAGCAGTAGGCATTAGTTGTAAAGAAGACTTCCAACAAATAGGATTTGGTGAGAAAAATTCAAGCTAACCTTGACATTGGGCCAGCTTCCGTTACTGTTAACCCTAGACTTTACAGGGGTTTCATTAAGTTTGGGACACTTCCTACTGACAGAGTTGTAACATCCCCTATGCCCAGGTCCAGGTAGATCGAGAGAGATTGTTATAACTTGGCACTGGTAATTTTCTCACTATTTTGCTCTTTTCTTCATGTTGATGAACTTCTTTCTGATATCTTGTGTTTTATTCTTCTTGAAACTCTTACTATACTTCAACCAAATGATGGAGAAGTACAACCAGTTGAGGAATTCTCTAGGGTGAAGCCGAAGAGGCCTTTGAATGTCTAAAATAATCTTTGGAGGCTTCCCAACAAGCTTTAGAAACAAAGGAAAAATCCTGGAAAGAGGAGCTGAGAAAGGCCAATGATAGGGCCACTGTCGTTGAAGGAAAGATAAACGCTGTTGAAGACAAAGCCCAGGATGCCGATAAGAAATTGGAAGATGCTGAGGGTAGGGCTAAGGCTACCGAGGACAAACTTACAAAAGTTACCACTCAAGCCCAAACTGCTGAAGACAAAGTGACTTCCTTAAAGGCCAAATACAAATTTGCCTTTCATAAAGTTTGGGATAAGGTCATTTTTTATGCCTCTACTCAGTTTGAGTATGCTACAAAATTATCGTTTAAGGAAGGGTGGACTGAAGCCCTAAAGTTGGTCAACATAAAAGAAACTTTTGAGCTCTTCTAAAGGCATGAACCTAGTACTCCTGCTAATTTGGCTGAGGATTTTGATGATGAGGAAGGATCTGAGGAATCTTATGTGATGCCTCTTGAGTCTTCAGCGGTGCCCAAAACTAGTTCCGCCCAACCTACTTCCATCCAGGACTACGATAAGGACAAGGAGAAGGTTTATCTCCTTTTCAATAAGTTTGCTTTTTGTTTTTCTTTTTTTATGATGTATCAGTTCTTGTACTTTAACTATTAATCAATGATAGAATAACTTTTCTTGTCTCCACTCTTTGTGCCTTTAAATGATCTCGATTTCTTTATAGTTTGCTACTTCTTGTATTTTGCAATTTCTCTCGATTTACCCTCATAAACTCATATATTAGTAACTTTATAGTTTGATGCTAGGAGAAAAGACATAATTTCTGTTGAATCCGACCTGCTCAGGTGAAGTATAAACCTTCTGGAATTGGGTCATGTCCCCATATCTGAAAAAGACTTAATTAGGTTGCTCGACCCAGGCATTTTTGACCAAGTTAAGGAATTATATATCCATCTTCATTGTCTATTGGATAGGTCTATTGCTAATAACACTGCATATTATGAAATGATTGAGAAACTACAAGAAGATCATCAATTGTCCCTTGCATTACTTCACTCTGATTATGAGGCTAACTATAAAGCATTAAATGGTTGGGGTTTTGGCATTAAGTTGGAAGATATTACGTTTGCCCTTAACAAGAAGGAACTATCTTTGAAATAAGATTAGAGTAGTGCCAAATCTATTGCGATAATGCTGAAGAAGGAAAATAATGCCCTGAGGGATGAACTAGATAGTCTTAAGAGATCAACTACTAGGTTTAGATGAAGGTTCCTCCTTTTTAGAAACTAAAAATACAAGACTGGTGGAGGAGATGGAAGCATTGCATAAAAAAAAGACCAAACCTGGGCAAACTTCTAGGCAAAGGATAGTTTTTCGACCAACTATTGAGGAAAAAAGGACTAAGAAAACTATTGTTGACCAATCTTCCTAGTTGAAATCCAAAGATATTACTATTATAGACCAAGCTGCCCAGTTGAAATCCAAAGATAGTGTCCTTAAAAAACATCAAAATTAAGTGGGTAGGCTAACATTCCAATTTCACAAACAACCTAGGGAAGTTTTGATAGAGGGTTACAATGAGGCCCTAACCTACATTGATGATCATCTGCTAATCTTATTAAATTATGATCAGAATAGTGACTTGTGGCACTATAATGACCCATGTCTCTTGGATTGTGATAAGCCTCCTTTCAAATTGGAACCAAAAAGGATTTCTCCCAATTACATTCCCCAATGCCTGATAAGAAAGTATTTAGGGTACTATGGTCTCCATGATGAGTGCGAGATAGTCCGTCCTCCTCAATAGCTTAATAGGCCAAGCATTGGCAATAGACAGATGCTAAGAGATTTCAACATTATAAATTCTCCATATACCCTCGATGATCCTCCTGCTTAAATGGATAAGGCATAAGAAAAGCATCCAAAAAAAATAAATTTATACTTTTTACATTGTATTTTGATCACTTATTGCTATTGTAACACATTTTGAATAATGAAATGAAGTTATTTTTTATTGATTTCTCATTATTCAAGCTTATGCTCAATGTTAATATTTTTACCAACTAGAAAACTTGTATAATGATTAGTTAATCGTCTTATAGACGAAACAACATGCTCAAATGTTTAATATTTGATTCATGTTTGAATCATGTATACGACTTTAGATTTGACTAATGCACTTAGTTATAACTAGAAATAATTATATTGTACTAAGTTGTAACATTAGTTATCCATGGATACCAAGTGTATTAGGAATATCCAATTATTCTAGTATGTTAACCTGGTTGGGTAAAACCTCTAATTAACAAATTTTACTGACTTCTTGTTTGTGACTTGCCGAGGAAAAATCATACATGAAGTTTAACTTTTCTATATTGAAAAAGTTTAGAAAAGTTTTAACTCAGCCCTTTTCGACGAGGAAATTCAGGAAACTTTTCCAAAGTTGAAAAAGTTTAGAAAGGTTTAAGCCATTCACTTTTCAATAAGGAACTTTTTAGAAACTTTTCTAAAGTTGGAAAAGTTTGGAAAAATTTGAACCATGCACTTTTTGAAGAAGAAATTTTTGGAAAATATTTTGAAGTCGGAAAAGTTTGAACCCTGCTATTTGGCAAGGATCTTTTGGGAAACTTTTCTAAAGTTTGAAAAGTTTAAACCATGAAGCTTTTGGCGAGGAACTTTTTGAAAACTTTTTTGAATTTGGAAATCTTTTCTGAAGTTGGAAAAGTTTGAATTTAAATTTCTCATTAATTCTAGTTAAGGTGTATCCACCATACTCCGAAAAACAAAACACATAAAGGATTAACAATGGATAAAACCTAAAATTTCATTAACATTAATAAGCAATTACATTAATAATTGAATTACTGATAATATTTACGCACGTGGTCCGCGTTCGAAGGATTCTTGAATTCTTCTACCTTTAGAATTTCCAAGAGATATGTTCCAGGTAGGATAACCGTCGAGATACGGTATGGACCATGAAAATTAGGCTACAGTTTGTTGCTCTTCTAGATTATTTTCTTGAGTACCAAATCTCCTTATTTTAAGTTGGTCGGCTTGACCCTTCAATTATAAAACCTTACAGTCCTCTATTGATAAGCAGTCATCCAAACAGCAACATCCTTTTTTACTTATTCTATTATGTCCAAGTCTAGGCATCTCGTGAGATCACTCTTGGGTGAGTCAAAGTTCCGCACCCTGGGAGTTGGCAGGCCTATTTCCACTGGTACTACTGCGTTAATACCAAAAGTTAGCATGTATGGAGTTTCTCATGTTTCTGTTCTGGGAGTAGTCTTATTTTCCCAAAGGACACTATAAAGTTCCTTAATACAGTTGTCGTTAACCTCATCCAACCTTTTCTTCAACCCTTTTAGTAAGTTTTTGTTGGTGATCTCTATTTGGCCATTGTATTATGGATGCCCATGTGCTTAATGAAGTTTCTGAATGCCTGACTGAATATAGTACTCTTCAATTCTTCATTGTCAAATTAAGTTCCATGGTCGGTGATGAAGGCATAGGGCATGCCATACCAGCAAATGATTTTCTTCCATATGAACTGGAAAAACCTCTGATAAGGCATGTCAACCAAGGGTTCAGCCTCAACCCATTTGGTTAAATAATCAACAGGTATAACTAGGTACTTGAATCTTCCTCTGGTGGTGGACAGTGGTCCGACCAGGTCAATTCCCCATATAGAGAAAGCCCATGGAGAAGTGATGGGTGTTAGACTTACTACTTTTCTTCTATGGATGGAACCAAACTTTTGACATTTATCACATTTCTTGGTGAAACCAACATAGTTTATTTTCATAGTCAACTAGTAGTAACCTTGCATCGTTATCCATTGTCTTAGAGACCTCCTAGCTATATGAGATATACATGAGCCTTCATGCATCTCTTTAATCAATTCATTCACTTTATTTGGGTGAACATAACGAAGTAGAGAAATAGTCTATCCTTGCATGTACATGATACCTTTTTTAACATATAACTAGATGCTTTATACCTCATCTTCATGGCTTCCTTCTGGTCCGACGATAGTGTTCGTCTTTCGATGTACTCTCTAATTAGGTCCATCCATAAAGGAACTAATTCCACAGAGATGACTCTGACTTCCATCCCATCAATTCTTCTGTGGTAAAGAACCTCCATTAGGATTGTAAGTATGAGTTATGCAAGCATGACGAGAAAGAGCATCTTCTCAGGCATTCCCTAGTCTGAAAATCCTCATTATCTTGACTGAAGTAAACAAATAAATAACTTACATTGGCTTTTATGATTTCTCATCATAGTTTCCCACTTGATATCATAAATCTGTTGTATTTGGTTAAAAATCAACTAAGAATCACTATATACCAATACCTAGTCGGTGTCTAGTGATGAAGCCAATTTCAATCGTGTGATCAATGATTTATATTCGTCCTCATTATTGGAAGTCTTGAATTGGAATCTCGGCACATATTCCACCTCCAAGTTATCCAGAATGTTGATGATGAGGCCTTCTCAACTTCCAGTAGCATATAAGGATACATCTATAAACAACTTCCAGATTGGAATGTCATTAGAAAATTATTCTTCTGCCAGCACTCCATGGTTGAAAACCTTCCTTCTCTTTTTCAATCTTTCTTGAGTAGCCGATGAGTTAGATTTGTTGTCCACGATCTCTATTTGCTTTAGAGCTAAGCTCTCTTCCATAGAAGTCTGCTCGGCAGGAAAATGTGGATTATATTGCTCATCTGCATACATGAATTCGGTAATAAAGTCTACCACTTATTGTCCTTTTATTACAAATCTAGCTTCATAAATGATTTCATAATCTCCTAATTTAACTACCCAATACGTTATCCTTCCAAAGTTTTTTGGTTTATGCAGTGCTTATCGCATAGGCAAATTTGTGTAGACAATAATGATGTGGAGTTGGAATTATGGTTTCATCCTCCTTGAGGCTTTAATAAGAGCTAGGGAAAACATATCTAAGAGGGGATATCTAAAAAAAAATTCTCCTGGGAATGCCTTATTAGTATAATATATTGGCCTTTGAATGCCACCTTCCAGTCGGATCAAAGCTGAAGTAATAGCTTACTCTGAAACAACCAAGTATAAATATAGTTTTTCTCCCATGAATGGTAGGGGAAGGAGTGGGGGAGATACCAATTGCTTATTTAACTACAGGAAGGCCTTGTCACATTCATCATTCCACTCAAAGGTCTTTCTCAGAACCTTAAAGAATGGGAGACACTTATCAGTTTCTCTGGAGACAAAACAGTTCAATGCAGTTATTCTTCCTGTCAATTTTTTAACTTCTTTCTTGTTGGTTAGGAACAACATTTCAATCAAGGCTTTAATCTTCTCAGGGTTTGCTTATATTCCCCTTTGATTGATAATGTACCCTAGGAATATCCCTACCTACACTGCGAATATACATTTGGTTGGATTGAGCTTCATCTGGTGCTTCTCCAATTAATAAAAAAGTTTAAGTCCAGTAGGCAATGTGGTCATCAGCATGTTTGCTCATGGTGACCATATCATCTACGTATACCTCCATATTTCTTGCGATATGGTCTTAAAAAACCATGTTCACCAGTCTCTGAGAGGTAGCTCCACTGTTCTTCAACCTAAAGGTCATGACATTGTAATAGTAAGTTCCTCGACTAGTAATAAACAGTTGTTTTCCTTATATTCAGGTTTCATCTTATTCTGGTTATAACCTGAATAAACATCCATAAAACAGAGTAACTCATGGCCTATTACAACATTAACCAACTGATCTATCCTTGGTAAAGGGATATGATCTTTCGAACATGCCTTATTGAGATCTTTAAATTCTATACACATGCTCCATTTATTATTTTTCTTCTTGACCATTACCACATTAGACAACCAACTAGGGTACTTGACATATGCAATGAACTGTGCTCACTGTAATTTCTCCACTTCTTCCTGGATTGCCATATTCTTCTTGGGGCTAAATTCTTTTCTCTTTTTCTTGATTGGCTTGGAGCCTAGATAAATATTGAGCTCATGGCACATGAAGTCTGTATCAATTCTCATATATCTTCGTGTCTCCAAGCGAAAACATTTTTCCTCTATCTAAGGAATGTATTTAATTACTGTTTGAGGTAAGGAGGTGACCTAGAACTAATCTGGGTGGCTATTTCTCATTGTCCAGTACAACATTTTTTGTTTCTTCCATAACATGTCCTGTTACCATTTTTTCTTCTTCCCAAGGATCAAGCGTGTCAATGTGGAAAAAAAATTCCTTTGATTTCTATCTCTTGTTGGTCGGTCGATGTATAATAACATTCCCTGGATTCTTTTCGATTGCTATTTACTATGCCAACTCTGTAATTTTTTGGAAATTTCATGCATTGATACACTATAGACGACACGTCCTTTAACTACTTGAACATATCCCTCTTGTTAGGGGGTGTCTTCAGTTTTTCAGCACAAATTAAGTCTTTGTTTCCTTTGATCTCATATAGGATATGGTGAAAACCTTTGTTACACGGGGTTTATTCATCATACTTCTTGATCCGATCCAACTTCTTATCTTTCTGATCCCTTTTAAACGAATTAGAATTATTTTTTTGACCTTCACCCTTTGTCTCGGGAGCTTCCTTGGCTTCCATATCTTACTCCACATTCATTATTTTTCCAACTTTAGCCATTAGTTCTCTAATGGTTTTAGGTGGATGCTTCGCTAAATCATAGTAAAGATCTTCGGCGATCAACTCACTTATAAGTGTTGCAATGGTTGTTTTCTCCTCATAGTCTTCCACCTCTCGTTTTTCATTGTTAAAACGAGTAATGTATTCTCTTGTAATTTCTCCCAGATTTTGTCACACATTCAAGAGATGAGTGACACCCTTGATCGTCTTAGCCCCAGAGAAAAATTTATCTACGAATAATTCAGCTAACTGATATAAACTAGAGATCTTACCTCTTGGGAGATTATTATACCAAATCTAGGTTGGTCCTATGATGGAACTGGAGAAACCTCTACATTTCATTTCACTAGGCACTGAGTAGACGTCGACATCAACTTGATAATATTCTATGTGAAGGATTGGATCAGTTTTCCCGTCATACTTGGGAATGACCACTGGTGGCTTGAACTTGGAAGGTGTGGGATATTCCACAATTTCCTAGATAAAAGATGATCCTTTGATGAAACTCCTTTATAATGGATTCTTGGTCTTGGCCATTTCAGCTTGATGATCTTCTAATTGTTGCATGGATCCCTTCCAGGAATGTTCTTCTAGTTTAGACTTGGTTGAGGTAGATCTAGAAGCTCTACGGTGTCTATGTGTGTTTAACTCTCCTCCTGAGATATCTGCTCGGCATGTAGAATGCCCCTTATATTGGACCTAGATCATATGGACCCTTCTATGTATTCCTAAAGATGATCCTTCTCCCTATGATGTCTTTTAGTTACTCCGGGGCGTAGGCAATCAAAAGAAAACTCCATGCTTAGCCTTTCCAAGACACTTGGTCTTTCTTTGGAAAAAGATCAACCATTATAGTAATTCGTTGATCGGAATGAAGAAGTTGCACCACGATGGTAAGACCTAGCGTGAGAACAACGATAAAGATAATTTATTTCATGTCTAGCTGCTGGTAGTGGCATATGCCTTATAGAATTGGATGACTTAGCTTGCATAGTGCGGACCAATTTCTTGACAGACTTTTGCATGTCTTCTGGCCCTCTATCAAGGTTGAGAAGAATTCCCTGTAAGTCTGCCTCACTAGGAGAAGCAGACAGAATAATAGTATTACCTTCATTTCGAGCGCTATTTTCAGGATCATTCATTTCTTTAGAAGCAAAGAAATGAAATAATTGGTAAATAACGATGACCAACAAACGTTCCCACAGATGGAGCCAATATGTTCATGGCTAAAAATGGACTAACTCTAAATATATAGTCATAGATAAATATAAGATGAGTAACTCAAACCACACACAGAAGAGACAAGCTTTTTAGAATGTTCATCTATAAAATAGCCTATGTCCACTATTGTTTTTTATTCAGTAGGGTTTACAATAGCTCAGTATGGTTTTTATATGAGTGATTTGAGTTCTTCTTTGAGATAAGGGAGTAATTTATATATATATATGGGTGTAAAATCCTAGATATGGAGCGTTTTTATATTGATAGGAATTTACATGTATGTACAATAAATGAAACTCTTTGAATTCAGCATTGGTTGGCATTCCATCCATGTAACTTATGGCATTCCTTTTGGTTGGCCTTATAGAGTTGGTTGACCTTCGAGCAGACTAAGTATCTTTGAAGCCGATCAAGGAGGCTGGTCGACTACGCAGGGGGACAGGTGTACATTCTTCATTGGTCCACGTAGGAGAGTAATTTTTACATACAACAAATAGACACTCTATTTTGGACGCTATGATCTTCAGCAAAACACATCATAGGCTTATAAGGTAAACACGTTGAAGCCTTAACCTATTACTCAACGTTGTTTTTCAGATAAGGAATTAGACAAAATATATAAATTGACTCCATTAGAAAATTTATCCATATATTTCCCCAAAGGACCCACATACCTCTAGTAATGCTTACAGCATAGTAGAGTTTTCATAACTACCTCCAACGATAATTCCTCCTACAACTCAGGCCTTAGCTTAGGCTCAAATACTATAATCATGAAGGACACAAGAATCTCCACAGAGATGTTTAATTTTATGCGTTTAATGGCCTTATACATATTCCCATTCACCACATAATGGAGAAGCAAAGGTCAGGTTCTTCAGGCTCTTCTCCATCTTCATATATTCACGTTCATCTGCTAAGCCCACGATATCTATGAGTTAGTGAATAAAATCAAACATATTAGTATATGAAATCTAACACAAGAAAAATATAAAGACAACAAACTTTCAAAAAGCTTACTAGATAAACAATCACAATCAAGAATAATCAAACTCTCTACAAGAAATAATACCTCATCAATGCTAGGAGGAAGTGCAATGACCTTTCTTTGTCATGTCATCATCACCCTCACTGACCCCTAGCATATACGAGTTAATAGTTGAGCCCTCGTAAGTTTAAATGATTGTCGTCTTACAATTCCTCTTGACTATTGTGAAAGCTTCAACTTCATTCACCCCCAACCACAGTCTTGGGATCCACGGGCATCCCTCCCTAAGATTTTTCCTTGGGTTGAGGTCCAAGACCATTTTTATACAAGTGGTTGGGGGTGATCAAGACTTCAAAGGAACTGATAACTAGTTTTAAGGCCTCCATCAGCCTTTAGGCTCCTCACGGCTGGAGTCGATGGGTCTCGAAAGAAAAATAATGTTAATATAGATCAAAAGAATAACTATTTGAAATTGAAAAAAAACTCACCCAGAGATGGAGAAGAACACCAAAAAGTGGGGAAATCGATCTTCTCCATAGAAACTGAACTAGCCCAAGCCACCAACGAATAGAAAACTCTCCTTTCATTATTCTGGGACATTATTCTTATCCTTTGCAAATAATGAAGGAGAATTAGGGGAAAAGTATTTCAGACTTGTGCTCTTCTCCTTGCTTTGCTCTTGAACCCTGTAAAGAGTGAAGAACTGAGTTGGGGATATGTCAAATTTTCCTATGTTGGTCTCCCTATAGAGTAAGATAGTATCCATTAGAGGCCTCAAAGTTTTGTCCATAATCTTTTGGTGTCTACACCTGTGAACTTAAGCATGTCCATCATCAGGTTAAAAGGTGGAAACTTGGCCCCATAATCGAAGAAGAGCTCATTAAATTAAACATATTTTGGGACCAAAAAGATATGCTCTCTCAGCAGGCCTCGCAACCCTCAAAGATACATTATTCGGAATTTAATATTTTTCATAGATATCTTCCAAATATTTATCTATGATCCTTGAATCCACTTGGGAGACAGTAGAAAAGTTAGCATCAGTGGGCCCTAAGTGTTTGATTACTTGGGTACTAACAGGAAGTATGGGTCTTGGTTTAAGTCCCCACACCCTGTTCAATTGAAGAAAGAAAAGAGATATGCTGACCAATTATTGATAGGGGAGTTGGGTTCAATACCTTAGAAGGTCAAAGATTTCAAGAAGACACGTTTATCAAAAATGAAAGAGAATAGCCAGTTATAGATAATAAGCTTAAACAAAGGGCATATTATTACAGAAGTGAATTGTGAAGATTTTAACAAGCCCAAGATTTAACCTGAGGCCTAACATATCACTATTCTCTGCTTCTAATAATCAATGTAAGATCCTTCCTAACACAATCTCATAATAATGAAAATCCCACCAGTTAGTTATGTTGTTACCCTTATTTATTTAAATGGATAACCATGCCCATAGGATATCATACCTGTTAGGATTTACCAGACCCTCGGTGTTACCGACCTTGAAGATACAATGAAGTTAAACCATACTAAAAAAAGAAGTATCGCAAGCAATGTGTAAAACAAAGATTTTTTTTAAAAGCAACCATGGTGAAATGGGTTATCAATTTTTTCCCGAGAAAGTAAACTCATAAAAAATCATAAGTATAATGTTTGAGGACAAGGCTTTTGGATCTTTAGGATAACTGGGTTCAAGATTAAAACTTTCCTAAGAAGGCATTTGTATTAGAACTTTTCTTCAAGTGGGTGTTCTTGAATATTTTGCTCTTTTGAGTCTAAAACTCATAAATAGGTTTTATTGATTTCTTTCTCTAGAAACTCAAGGAATGACATGACACAAGATTAATGATGGAACTTTAACTACTGAGTTATTTTTGTTATATCTTGTGTGATATGGAAGAGAAACAAAGGGTTTCTTTTATAGGCATTTTCAGAAACTAGTTGTTAGAGGGTAGTTCGATAATTTGAGGTAACTTGGGTATTTTAAAATTTAAGATACAGTTGTTTAAATCATTATCCCAACTACCCTTTTAAAATATTTTCACATATATAGAGGTCATTATATATGGAGAGCGTATTTTTGAAAAACTTGCCTTTTGACTGTGGGTTCATAAAAAAAAGAAGTCGGTATCAAATGGCCCAAGATACCATGGCTAGAGTCAACTCCAAAATGCACCCATCTTGGAATCGACTCCAAATGTAGGGTATTTTGTTTGGGGGAAGCTTTTCCTTAAAAATGTTTTGGGAAGTGGTTTGGGAATTGTACTTTCTTTTAAGAGATTTTTAAAAAATTTACAATCACTTCCAAACCTTTGAAACATGGAATGAATTATCATTTCTTCTCTTGATATCTTGTAGCTTGAAATTATACTTGAATATTCATTGGTCGGATCATGATCTTTGTTTCTTGGTTGACTTGTTTCTCGGGAACTTTAAATGTTATGATTCTTTGCTTTGTTCTTGTATGGATGGTAATGTTCTCATGATCTTGATCACTACATATTTCTTTCTCTTTTTTTCGTTTGGAAGTAATGTCATGGATGAACACTTTGATGATATGTTGTAACGCCTTAACCCAGGTTTGGGACACCGTTAGGTTAGCACGCATCAAGTCAAGTAGTTCAAAGAGGAGGGAGAAAGTCCAATTTTATTATTTTAAAAAATAATTTATTTGCCCCATTTTATAAGGATTAAATTACCGCTTAAATTTGAAAAATAGTGATAACTTTATGTAGTTAGGTTTATTAACAAGGTTTATTTATGAAAATTCGTTGAATCCAACAATGCTTAATAAATAAGAAATAAGTCATGATTGTCCCTGTATTATTAAAACACTTATCCCATGGTCCTAATAAATGTGATCTAAAGTATCCCGTGACCAATGTTTCAAATAGACAAATTTTAAATATAATTTCTAACAACGATTATTACCCTCGGGGGACTTACCAGTGCCCTTGTTGACATCCCTACTCGATCTACCTGGGGGTGGAGGTTTTAAAATAAAAGGCAGTGGTGAGTGAACACTCAGCAAGGTAGGAAATGATAACCTATTATAAGGAAAAAAATCAACATTGTTTATAGTATAGATTTAGACTAGTTTGGCGCATCCCGTTAAAAGTCATCACGCATCGTCAAGACAAACTGAAATCGAGCACTTCTAAGTTTGAAGACTTCCCAACATCTCGTAATGGTATAAAATAATTTATAGTTTAAATTAATTTACAGAATTATGTTTGGGATGTTAACTTTAATAAAAAAACAGGAACTTTATATTTTTAAAATATTTTTTTTTAATTTTAAATCTATTTCAAATGAGATTGAATGTCGTTAAAAGGTAGTTTCTTATGTTTTTTCAAGTGAGGTATTAATGCCTAAGATTTTTTAGTGTCGATAGAAACGAGACACAACTCGTTCGAATGAGATGCTTATCTCTTTAGAACAATGTTTTGATGTCATTCAAACGACCGCATCATCTCAAAATTTGTGAACGTCCTATAAATACCTATTTTGTGTTAGGAATGTTTTAAGACTTTTGACAAATCCATTTCTACATAACTTTTATGAAAGTTCCTCACCTTTTGTATTGTAAAAACACTGTTTAATTCGTAATCAAATTTCCTTGAATATTGTTTTTGGGAATTCATTTAAACCCTAGAAAGTTTGTATCTTTGCATACACCTTGTGGAGAGGATCTCCATAGCTAACTTGTGATACCCAAGGGACATCACTGCTTAAGATAAAGGCTTCGACTGAAGAGGAAGGACTGCGATCTTATGATACTTGCAAGGATCATAGTTGTTCATTAGAGATTTGCAAAGATTAGCGTGTTATTCTTGTAGTGGTTATCAAGTAGTATTGTAAGTCGACTGTTTTGTAGATTTCTAAAGCAAATAAAGGTTTTACGCAAAAGGGGGGTTTTCCCGAAACCTTTTCTTTATTGAATGCTTGGTTTGATTTATCTATTTTATCACATAGATGCATGTTTAGGATAAAAAGGATCAAATCGAGTTAAGATCAAATTGGAGTTTTTATTTATCTTTGTCGAGCATATTTACTTACGTATTTATAAGTGGTATCAGAGCACTAATTCTTTCGACCTTACAACTGTATGTTTTCTATAAAAATACTATACATATAACATGTATTTTAACAATTTCGAAAATGTTTATTATCTTATCTAATATTAATACAAATACTATGCAATGCACCCGAGCGGTGTCCTCATTCTCACACTTAACCATTTTATGTCTCCCTTTACCGGGTCTAGAGACTATTTAATCTTGTTTTATTACTTGGTCTCCATTTTATTCCCTTTTATTAGGTTATCTTGTTTAGATTCCTTAAGCAAATTCAAATTCATTATCATTTTCATTATATTTCTTGGAATCCTCCAAATAATCATGTACTTTAATTAGCTCCACACTACCGGCTACGCTACTATATGCTTTGACGAGTGATTTGGGGTATTTCACCATAGGGCTCTAAGCTCTTCTTAATTCTTTCCCAGTCTCCTCCGAGTCCATATAAATGTGTTTTAACATTTTTATCAATGTCCACATTATTCCTTTACATTCAAAATTTTCACGCCATTTCATCCATTTATTTGTTTTTTCACAAAACCAACCGACAAAGTCAATTAAGGAAGTCCAATCACTAGGACCCTTTAATTTTACCAAAATTACCTTTTTACCCTTTATTTACTGAAATCTTGTGAAAAATATATTTTTCCCATTATGGCATCACAATCGTCATTTTATGTTCAAAGCCATATTTCATGAATTTATGTCTAAAAATCATACATTATCCTTTTTCTCCAAGAAAATCCCATTTCTTTATATTTCTTTTCAAGAAACACACTTATCAGAAAAGCCATTTTTACTAAATCTCTAGTTTACCCTCATACACATATGTTGTATTAAATGTCATTTAATCTTCATTTCATCATGATTTACAATATATTTAGGGATAATATTTCAAACTCCTTTATTTTATCAAGAAATCCATTTTTAATTCCATATATCATGTTTGTAAGTCCTTCTTCAATATACTACAACATTTTACACATTTTTTAGAGGATGTCAAGCCTAGAAATCCTTAAATATGCATCTAAACATGGTTTTAGCATGGAAATATATATTTTGTACTTACTTCCTCATATTTCAAGATTAAAATACCATTTTTTTTCTTCAAAAATTCATTTACACTTAGTTTTCTCAAAAATCCCCTTTTTTGTAAGAAAACTTTAAATAAACATCCTTAAAAATATTATTTCAAAAATAAACCCTTGTAGCATGCATCTTAATAGATTTTAATCTTTAAAAAATTTGGAGGAAAATAGATTTGAAGAGAAGAAACAAAAGCGAATGACTTGAAAGCTCCTAAAAACTCTAAAGCTCCAAGAAAGCTCCAACTTCTTTAAAAGAGCTCCAATAATGGCTTTTTCTACCCAACTTCTTACTCAAACTAGGCTTGAAATAAGTGTATTTAGACTTGGAATAGCTAGGAAAAAGGCTTCGGATGGAAGAAAAAACCTTAGGGAAGTGAAAATGGACTGGAAATAGAAGAGTGTAGCTTAGAGAGAGAGAGAGAGAGAGCTCAAAAATCTTATGGGAATGGGTTCTCCATCCCCTCTCACCTCTATTTAAACCTATAAATAGTTAACCCGTTAACTAATGGTCGAACCCCCTATTGACCCACATTTTGATCTGAGCCGCTGAGAGCTCAACAACTCATCTAATCCAGCGATCCATGTCATGACAACATATTAAAATGTGCAAAAAATTCAATTTTCGTCTAGTCGTTCAAATGAATTTGGACCTCATTCGAACGAGATCCCCTCTTGTTCAAACAAAAGTTCAAACAAGGGTCAAAAGTAGGCTATAAATGGGTCAAACACCAACTCATTCGAACTAGAAACTATTCCTCGTTCGAATGACAACGCAGCTCGTTCGAATGAGGGCATTCTAAAAGATTCTATAGAATGATGGAAATCTTCAGATCCTTGTCATTTGATGGTCGTTCAAACCTCGTTCAAATAAGAGAACTTTCTTTATTCAAATGACTTAACCACTCGTTCGAACAAAAGCTGTAATTTATCATAAACACTTTATTCCATAAAATCCTAATTCAAATTTCACAAAGGCCACAAGGATAGTTTGAATTTAATATCCATCCATTATATTCAGTTCATGGCCCAAACGCATACAAATCAGAGGAAATGACGTATAAATCTTGAGCATGGATGTTACATTGTCCCCTCTTTAGGATATTATCTCCCCGATATTAGAACATCCAAGATAAGCAAAGAGTTTTGGGTGCTTCTCATGCATCTTCGACTCACGCTCCCAAGTCTCACCTTGTAACTACCAAATAACCTTAACTAATGGAATGACTTTACTACGAAAGACTCTATCCTCGTAGCCTAAGATGGATACAAGTTATGTCAAAAATGTGACGTCTTCCTCCAACCCAATGTGGTTCCATTTGATGACATGTTGGGGATCCAAAAGATACTTATTCAACATAGAAATGTGTAAATGCTATGAAGTTGGAACCTGCAGAAGTAGTTCCAAGAGATACGATGCGACCCCAATCCGTTATATGATCTCAAAGGGGCCGATATACCAAGGAGTAAACTTTTTCTTCTGGCCAAGCCGCTAACTGCTGGTCCTAGATTTAACCTTTAATAGAAAATGGCCACACACTTCAAATGCCATAGGTATACGCTGATTATTAGCATAATTCTTCTGTCGACTCTAGCCATCGTATGCCTTTGTCAAATTACTTAAACTTTTTCGATCATATCTCTGATCAAATTTGAATTGGTGAGATGCTTCTTATTCACCTCCACCTACCAAAATGGAGAGAAACACGGCCTCCCATAAAGATCCTCATATGGAGCCATTTCAATGCTTGTCTAGAAACTATTGTTATCGAAAAACTTTACCAGATGCAGATTCTTTTCCCAACTACCCTGAAATAAAGCGTGTAAGCTCTTAACTTATCTTACAAAATATGGATGGTCCATTCCAATTGCCCATATGTCTCAAGGTTATATGTCGTACTCATGCTCAAATCGGTGTTTAATTCTTACTGAAACCTCTTTCATAATTAGGACACAAAACGAGGATCCCTATTCGAGATAATCGAGAGCGAAATGTCATGAAATCATACTATCTCTTAGACATACTACCTCACTAACTTGTCGTACTGTTCGTGACCTTAATCGGTAAAAAGTGTGCAGATTTCGTGAGTTGATCCACTATAACCCATATTGCGTGACCACTCTCATAATATGGTAAAGTCATGACAAAGTCCATCATGATGTGATCCCACTTCCACTTTGCTACAAGTAATGGTTGCAACAATACTACCAGACTCCTGTACTTTTTATTCACCTGATGGCAAGTGTAGCACTTGGCTACATATGTCACCATATCCCTCTTCATATTGGACCACCAAAAGTCTCTTCATATGTCCTTATACAACTTCATAGCACTGGGATGTACATTGAAGCATGAGTGATGGGCCTTCTCCATCACATCGTCCTGAAGCTTAGTAGTAATTGAAATAACAAGCTTACCCTTGTGCTGCACACTAGCATCCTTATCCAAGGTAGGTGTGTCGAATACCTCAGTGCTCTGAATACGGTCGTAGTAATATGTGAATTTAGGATCACATTACTGAGTGTCTAGAACTTTTTACTGAATGAGTGGCCTGGACAACACACCTCAAAGGTATGCCCTAGTGTAAACCCATAAGATAGGCAGGTCGAACTTCTGTAGTTTGTCGAACATATTTACTCGATAGCATTTCATTGCTGCCAGAGTAAGCCCAAACTTTTGACTAAGAGCATCATCCACCACATTAGACTTATAGTAATGATACTCCAAGGAGAAATTGTAGTCCTTAATCAACTCCATACATCTTCTCTGAAGAAGATTGAGTACACGTTGCGTGATAATATACTAGACGCTCTTATGATGAGAAAACGCATCAAATTGTTCCATGTATAGGTAGTACCTTTAGCTCTTAAGTGCAAACACCACAATGGCTAACTCTAAGTCATGGGTGGGGTAGTTCCTCTCATGAACCTTTAATTGATGGGATGCATAAGTGACCACTTGACCATTATGCTTCAATACCACCCCAAGTTCTTACTCAAAAGCATCATAATACACGGTATAACCGTTGCTACACTCTGAAAGAATAACAACGGGCGTTAATGTCAACCTAACTTTTAAATCCTGAAAGGCTAACCCAAAATCCTCAGAAAGTGCAGATCTTTCTGAGTCAATAGGGTGAGAGGCAATGCAACTCTCAAGAATTTGTGCATAAACCTACGATAGTAACTGGTCAAACCAAAAAACTACACACCTTTGTGACTGCTTTTAGCCTATTCCAACTCAAAACGATCTCGACCTTGGAAGGGTCAATGAAAATACCCTCCTCGGAAACCAAATGGCCAAGGAACTTGACCTCATCCATCTAAAATTCACACTTATAGAATTTGGCGAACAACTTATTCTCCATGAGAACTTGCAATATTGTGTGAATGTGCTCCTCTTGGTCCATGTTCAGAGCTAAGTAGACCAGTATGTCATCCATAAAGACCACCATGAATCGGTTTAAGTAGGGGAGATAGATGCGATTCATAAAACCCATGAACATCGTTGGGTTATTCATCAAACAGAAGGGAATTACTAGAAACTCATAGTACCCATACTGAGTTCAGAATGCTGTCTTAGGAATGTCCTCCTCTCTAACACGCAACTAATGGAACTCGCACCGGAGGTTAATCTTTGAAAACCTACCCGCTTCACACAAGTGGTCGAATAAATCAGCGATAAGGGGCATAAGCTACTTATTTTTCACTGTTACCATATTCAACTACCCGTTATTTAATGAAAATCCACAGGGAGTTGTCCTTCTTCTTGGAAAAAGAGGACTCGAGCTCTGTAAGGGAACATATTAGAGTGAATGAAGCCATTGATAGTCAATTCCTCCAATTATACTCTTAACTACCGCAATTTCATCGGAGCCATCCTATGAGATGGTATGGGTGAGATGCCCTGAAGAACCTCTATAGCAAAGTCCACCTCTCAGTGTGGGGTAAACAATGAAGATCATTCGGGAATACATTAGGAAACTCCCACACCACTTGGTAGTCCAGAAATATGCCATCCAGTTCATCTTAAGACACCATACTTCTTAACCAACTAAAGTATTATTCGTGATCATGGACGGTGGAAACTTTTAAGGATAACAAACGTCATGTTCCTTACTTTAACCATGGTGGGACCCATTTGGAAGAGATAGCAAGACATTATGTCGATGGCATTTGATGGTATTATTAAAAAATGATATCCAATCCATATTAAGCATAATCTCAAACCCATCCATGTCCATGAGAATGATGTCGTACTCCATAACATAATCTCCAACCATAACCACGCAACTACGACATACCTAATTAAGAACTATACCGATGCTGACCAGAAGTTCTATGAAGATAACAAGGTAAAACTAATATACCTTTAGTCCCAAATTGAATTCTAAAGATCTCAAGATAAATACATGTGATGCACCTGAATCAAACGAATCCTTTACCCATGTGTTTAACAATAGAATCATACCTTCCATCACAGATGGATCACCGGAAGGGGATGCAAACTGTGACATGGCATAAGTGCATCCAGGGTTAAACTTGATACTCTAGCCACAAAGCACCTGACCTAAACCTTAATTGTTCTACCCTTAAATAGGATTTAAACCTTCCACATTATCCCTCGCCCTCAGATGATACCTAGAGGTAAAAAATTTCTACTAATGTTGGATAGGCCTCGTGTAACTTAAACTTCTACGCGATACATAGTTGATAATTTGCTGATTGCCCGGTTGGTTACTCAAAGATCTCTCTGGGTAATCCATCTTGAAGCAACCATGGGACCCATATGCAAAGCAATTCTTCTTAGTAGGGGCTATGGGACTCTTGTCATTGGTATACTGGGTGGATGATGATCTAATCCCCATATCAACCTTTAGCTTCATAAAGAAGCCTTGAGCCCCGCTCTTGGACTTTTTATGAGCACTGCCCTAGGACCCGTTGGGATCCCTCTTTTTCTCCCTGATGGCCTTGCCATCTTATGCCTCTAACTCAAACCTGATGGCCTTATTCATCGCAGTTCTAAATTTTGGAAGGTCAAATCTAACCTGGATATGTTGAATATTGAGGTTAAGGCCCTTGATAAATAGCCTTCCCTTTTTGGCCTCATCCTTCTACATTGCATCAACGTACTTACAAAAACTCTCAAACCTGACCTGGTACTCATTAACTGGCATCTTGCCCTAAATCAGATGACGAAACTTATTCTACTTATAATTTTGAAATGCATGGGGAAAGTATCCATCTAGGATTGCGACCTTGAAGTTGCCCCAGTCTATAATCTGCCACACTGGCAGAGTAGGTTCTCTACTAGTGTTGTGCCTACACTATGAGACAGAAGGTCGATATCTTGACTTTGTGTCCAGCTGGCACGTCAAGAATCTCCATAACCTAATTGACCTCTTTTAGCCACTCTTCTAAAGCATTAAGGTCAGCTACTCCGTTAAAGGTGGGTGGGTGCAGCCTCCTAAACTCCTTTAAAACGGAGGCCTAGATAATGCTTTCAACAGTCCCACTATGGTTGGCTCTCTACTACTGAGAGAAAGAGTCAGCAAGTTGACGCATGGCATGTTACATGCGTTGGAGTTTGTTGTTCCCTGTTCCTCTAGCCCCATCATGACGTATAGCCATCTACAAAAGAAAGGAGAGTTCAATAAAAAATTATACAAAATGAAAGCGATAGGGAAATAGATTAATTAAAAATAATAACTAAACAGGTAACTACAAGGAAAACGTATAAAGGAAGCGTACAAAGTGTAAAACACTCCATCACTCCCGAATATCTTATTTCTCTTATACTATTTGTAACACCTTGACCCAGGTTTCGATTACCGTCAGGTTAACCTGCACCGAGTCAAGGAGTTAAAAGGGTAGGCGGGAAAGTCCAATTTTATTATTCAAGAAAAATCCTTTAGTTGCACCATTTTATAAGGATTAAAATTACTTATTTTAATTTGAGAAATAGTGATCACTTTATATAGTTTTGTTTATTAATAGGGTATATTTATGAAAATCCGTTGAATCTAATAATGCTTAATAAATAATAAATAAGTCGTGATTTTCCCTGTATTATTACAACACTTATACTAGGGCCCGAATAAACGTGAACTAAAATATCCCGTGACTAATGTTTCATAAACACAAGTTTTATATATAATAGCAGAGATTCTAATGACGATTGTTTCACTCAGGGTCCATATGACATCCTTGTCAATGTACCTACTCGATGTACCTCGAGGTTGAGGTTTTAACATAAAAAGTAGGGGTGAGCGAACGCTCAGTAGGGTGCGAAATACTAATCTATATGCATTCTATAAAAATACTATGCATATAACATGTATTTTAACAATTCCAAAAACGTTTATCAACTTAGCCAATATTAATGTAACTATTATGCAATGCACCCGAGGGGTGTGCTCATACTCAAACTTAACCATTTTATGCCACACTTTACCGGGTCTAGAGACTATTTAATCTGATTTTATTCCTTAGTCTCCATTTTATACCTTTTATTAGGTTGTCTTATTTACATTCCTTAAGAAAAACCAAATTCATTTTCATTTCCATTATCTTTTCTTGAAACCCTCCAAATAACCACATCCTTTAATGGGATCCACACCACTGGCTATGCTACTATAGGCTCTGGCCAGTGATTTTATGTCTCTCACTCTAGTGCTTCGGGCGCTTCTTAATTCTTTTTCGGTCTTGTTCAAGTCCATATTAATATGTTTTAACATTTTTACCGATGTCCACATTGTTCCTTTACTTTCACCGTTTTCATGCCATTTCATTCATTTATTCACTTTTTCACAAAACTGACCGACAGGGTCAAATGAGGAAGTCAAACCACTAGGAACCTCTAATTTTACCAAAATTACCTTTTTATCCTTTATTTACCGAAATCTTGTGAAAAGTATATTTTTCCCATTATAGCATCACAAATCGTCATTTTGTGTTCAAAACCATATTTCATGAATTTATGACCAAAAATTGTAAATTATCCTTTTTTACCAAGAAAATATCATTTCTTCATATTTCTTTGCAAGAAACACATTTAATGTCAAAAAGACCATTTTTACTAAATATCTACATTACCCACATATACATATGTTGTATCAAATTTCATTTCATCTTCATTCTATCATGATTTACAACATATGTAGGGCTAATATTTTCAAATCCTTTATTTCATAAAAAAAAACCATATTTTATTCCATATATCATTGTTTCAAGTCATTCTTCAACATACTATAGTATTTTACAAATTTCTGAGAGGATTTCAAGCCTAGATATCCTTAAATATGCAACCAAATACGGAAATATACTTTTTGTGCTTATTTCCTCATATTTCAAGATTAAAATACAATTTGTTTTTCAAAAATCCATTTATACTCAGTTTTCTCAAAAATCCTATTTTTTGTAAGAAAACATTAAATAAACATACTAGAAAATATTTTCTTTTAAAAAATCCCATGTAGCAGGCATCCTAATAGTTTTTAATCCAGAAAACATGTGGAGGAAAACCCTAAATTGGATTTAAAGAGGAGAAACTAAAGGGAGTGACTTCAAAGATCCTAAAAACTTCAGAGCTCCAAGAAATTTCCAACTTCTTCAAGAGAGCTCCAACAATGGCTTCTTCTACCTAAATTCTTCCTCAAACTAGGCTTGTAATGGGTGTATTTAGACTTGGAATAGCTAGGAAAAGGCTTGGAATGGAAGGGAAAATCTTAGGGATGGTGCAGATGGGCAATGGAAGAGTGTAGCTTAGAGAGAGAGAGAGATCAAAATTCGGATGGGAATGGCTTCTTCATCCCCTCTCACCTCTATTTAAACCCATAAACAATTAGCCCATTAATCAATGTTTTAACCTCTTATTGACCCGCATTTTGATCTCAACCTATGAGAGATCAACAACCCATATAATCTAATGATCCACGCTGTGACAGCATATTAAAATGTGTAAAAAAACTCTAATTTTTGTTCTATCATTCAAACAACTTTGGACCTCGTTCGAATGAGATCCTCTCTCATTCTAACGAGGGTCAAACTTAGACTATAAATGGGTCAAAGAACAACTCGTTCGAATAGGGAAACTTCTCCTCACTCGAACAATAATTCACCTCGTTCGAACAAGGGCGTTCCAACGAGATTCTAGGGAACGATGGAAGTCATTTAGGTCCTTATTGTTAGATGGTATTTTGAACATCATTCAAATGACTTGGCCGCTCGTTCAAATGACAGCTATAATTCCTCATAACAACTTCCAGCCATAAAATCCCAATTTAAATTACACGAATGCCACAAGGATAGTTAGAATTTAACATTCATCCATTATATTCAGTTTATGGCCCAAAGGCATACAAATTACAGGGAATGGGGTATAAATCTCGGGCATGGGTGTTACATATGTTGTATTCGAGGTTGAATAATGCTGACAATGCTTCTTCATTGAATTGGAACATGTTTATGCGAAGCTTGGTCTTAGAACAATATATGTTCAATGCATAGCCTAGTTTGGAGAAATACTTCTTCTTTATTAATGGGAATATGTGGTTCATGTATTGGTCTTGTTTGAATGATTCCAATCTTGATGTATACATGGCTTAGTGTTGGATATAAATTCTTCTCTTACTTGGATTCATGGCTTGAATATTCATTTGCGATGTTTGAGATCTTGAGGTCTATTGGTTCCTTGGATGATATAATCCTTATGTTATATATCATCATGTATTGAGGTCTATTGGTTAATAGGATGATATAATCCTTCTGTTGTACTTCATTATGTATTGAGTGCTTATTTTTATGTCAAGTACATTAAAGAGAATATATCGATTTATGATCATATATCAATTTTATTATTATCATGAAAAATCCTTTTCTTGAAATAATTTATGTTTCACAAGCCTTGCATAGGATTTCACTAATTTCTTTGACATGTACAACATAATAGTTACATTTAAAATTTATAGTATAATTATTTGTAATAATTTTATAGGCTGATACAAGATTTTAATATATATTTAGAACATGTAGAACATTATAAAGTGTAAGAGAAGAATGAGGTATATCTTGAATACCATTGCTAAAATTTAGGATAGGTGGTGCATTACAATTCATAACTATAACATGGTTACTTCTTTAATAAGGATAATGAATTTAGAGGTTTTCACAATCATTTGGTAGTGGTTTGTTGTAGTTGGATCATGTAGCATGGGTGATAGGGAAAATGAGGATGAAGTTATAGGGGCCTAATATGATGTGGTATTGTCTTTATGATAATTTATAAGTTGACCTTGATCAGAATGTAACATGCGGGCAAAACACAAGGCGCTACTACGATTAAAATTAAACTAGATCCTCAACTATTAGTATAGAGCATATACATTCCACAAAAGAAATAATGAATCCAAAATTTGCACTTCCAAAATAATTACAATTAAATTTGACTCAAAAATAATACTAAGCTCTCCAAATAAATTATACTATCCTGCTATATAAAAATAAAATCCTCCAAACGTTGTGCTCTAAAATCCTTCAAAAATCCATAGCGTCCCAATCCACGCTAACCTTCCACTAAAAGAAAAATACGGGGAAGTACACAATATGACAATAATAGATGCTCAAAATAATAAAGGTGAATAAATGCAACAATACGAATATGAATTCAAATTCAATGCGACAATCGAGCATTAATTTATTTTTTAATAAAAAATCAATAGGTCACCGGGCCTCACCTCACCTCACTTAAGCTTTGTAAAGCCTCATCTTGTCTAATGGACTTTTGGACTATTGGAGGGTGAACATTCTCCGTGTCATAAAAAAACTTCATGACACCATGCCCATCAATAAATACAATATCTCAAATCGAATCAATATTTTAAATTCCAATAAACGTCATGATATCAACACTATGAGTACAAATAAATGAGGAAGAAAATGAATACTCCCAAGAGATTCAAGGAGAATATTGTGTATAACCCGTACCTTAAAAATCATCACAAGAAATTCATAAGATTCTGCCTCAAAATTTTGATCACACCACTGCGTTCCTCTCGCGAAAACAATCAAAACTCGTTCTAGCCCAAACTCGAGAAAACACCAAATAACCCTTCAAATCATGAGTTGAATATTGAATAAAATTGGGGCTAGGGTTTATAGATAGAGGGAGATGAAAATAGAGGAGGCTGCTAATTTTTGAGAAAACTAAAATATATTACAAAAGTCATAAACTCGTCACTTTATGTTTATATATAAAAAAGAATTAGAGTCATAATCACATACAAACACTAAAAAAAACATTCTGGACGATAGGACCGCTTGAATTGGCTAAAATTTGGATACATATTAGTTAAAGGCGACAAGAACCTATACAAAAATATTCAGCTCAATCGGACGTTCGAATATTTTTATTTATTTATTTTTCTCCTTAGGTCGGACCTCCCTCGATTTTGATACTAAAAGTTATAATTTCCAAATTTTAATCCCTATTTAAATTCCACTAAAAACTTATTTTTAAATATAAAAACAAACATTTTTACATACAAAAATTAAGTAGATTGCAAAATTTAGTTTTTTTCAAAATTAGAGTTAATTTAATTAAAGTCGGTTTAAAAATCACGGGTTGTTACGTACTTCCCCACTAGCACAAGAATTTCTTCCTCAAAATTTAACGAGGCCTAACCCTCAAGATAAAATACGATGCACAAATGACTGCCCATAAAAATCACAATTAGGCGCCCGTACACCCAATTCTACCCACATGTTTCCCCGCACGCTCTTTAACGAATCACTACTCGATTCTATCTTTCAAAAATCATCACAACACTAAAGTCCTCAAATCAATTCTAAACATCCTCACATCAAGGTTACTACACTTATACCCTACTAGTAATACGCTGTGACACCCCGCCTAATTAAACATCGGGTGATCAGTCATTCATCTAATTAAACAGAAATCCCTTCTGGTTCATTCTTAGCATCACCGTCGAAAATATTTTTAAAATTTAACTAACCACCTAGTATTCAAAAATTCGATGCCAAATTTTATCTTCTTATAAAACAATAACAACAAGTGAAATAATTACAATAACCAAACCATCCATGCAGTAAAATAATCTGAACTAAATGCTAGATAAATAACTGAAATAAAATGGTACCGACTAAACTATCAGTTCTCAATATAAAAGTCCAACTAAATATGTAATGAAATCAAACTGAGTCCACAAATTCAAAGTTTGGTAAACTGAATAAAATAACTAGGTGGAGGGGCGACATGACCAAATGAAATAACTGAACTGCATCCTACTCTAGGAATGAAGTAACCGAAGTGACTAAGTCCAAATCCTGTAAGCATCCACACGTGCCGCAGCTACACATCCCTAGAATAGATCATCAAGATGGGCTTCCCTGTGGCTAGACACCTAAAAGGTTTTAAATTTTTTTGTAAGTATGGGTCTGAGCCCAAGTGAAACCATTCGAAAATATTTAGCAAGTATTTAAATTGCAGTTTAAATAAACAATTATTAGATACACATGTTAGGCTGCGTACACTCTCTTGATTTCCTCACCTCTCATCTATAGTGCGCACCTAACGTCTTTTACTAATCCCACCTAGTCAAGATACCCAATCTAACTAGGTCCCAAGTATCTAACTAACCATAAATCTGGCTAGCTCTCTCGTACCGCCCATACAGTACGCTACAATATAACCTTAATTATCATTAAGCCTTTAGTTAAGTTTCTCATTAACTTATCCCGTACCACCCATATAGTATGTTACCAAAAAACTAATAATTAACATTACTCTTACGTTATTATTATTACCATAATGCTTCTCACACTTACTTTATCTTTAGATTCTCGCTATCTATCTTTTCTACCATTTATACTTAAGAAGATTAATCATTTTTTTAGATACACTATCTAGTCTCGCTACTATCACACATAAGTACATTAACGATTATTTAGATATACATTATCTAGTCTTCTTACTATCACACATAAGTAAGATCAAATATATATATATATATATATATATATATAAAATACCGCATCTCCCAAACTGGTCATAACGATGCGCACTTGTGTACTCTGCTATCAGTCCAAGTACCGCTCGTACTTAATCATGGACTATCATTTCGGAATGTATCCTCGAACCATCAATCAAACCACACATATTGGAGGCGAACATAGCACTAAGTCTTTGGGACTGCGCACATACCTAACGTACCCAAACGACTTGGCGACATCACTATTTCTCTCACATAGTTACCCACTATCAGTATTATGCTCTGGGGCATAAATCCAGACCTCGTTGGAATCGTCAAGGTGGGATTATCTACTGCACGGGACCTCCATGATAGCATATAATAAGCATAATAAGCATACACACAACCTACCCATATATATATTTAGTATAGGCACACACACGACCTATAGTAATAAATCTGTATATGTATATACCCAACCTATAATTATAACCCATCTAGGTATCCTCTCAAAATTTAATAATCACCCGTATGTAGTATTTATCTCTCGAATACTCACCGTAAAATTCATACACATTTATAACTCTCAATTATATCTATCTGAGCATTATTGTCTACCCGTAGGGCCCAAACTTACCCAGTATGTTGATCCAGTAGATACTACACTTATACCCTACTAGTTATACTCTTAGATTATGGTCTACCCTTCCCGTAATTCAAATCCTAATTTCCGCGGTGCACAATTCACTCGATTTACTATCGTCGATTAATTATCTCAACTTAACATTTACTAGTATAAATCAAACCTTATCCTCATATCTATTGACCTCCCTTAACTCCCCACGTAATTACTAAACTATCAATAAAGTTCCTTGTAATTAAATTCATGGGGATATAAGTAAAAAGGAAAAGTTGGAATTGTCTGGGCAGCCGAATCGATTCTCCTCTGGGCCGAACAATTCGAAATGTAGCAGTTCATCTCCTTCGTTCAATTCTTGCATTTTTCACCATTTTTACTCCGAGAAACCTTCATCCAAATGTCCCAACTACCAACCAAACTTCAAATAGGGTTGTTTTAATAGTTTCTAATGAATTATAACATTAAATCCTCACAAAAACGGATCATACAAGATTTAATCTTCATAACTCATAAAAACCTTAGTTTCTCATGTTCTTCACATCTTTTAATCAAGAACCCATATTTTTTTGTTATAAGTCATCCCAAACTCTCTGATTTGGTGTCACCAATATCAAGAAATGTAAATACATGCAATCCTACTTCAATTCATAGATTACACCCACCCAAACTCATATTAAATATTCCAAAAACATGTAAATCAAACCCTATTCTACATAGGTATTATAACATGCTTAAAATAAACGCAAGATAAACACTTGCCTCTAAATTGAAGGTATGATTTCGTTGATATGATGATATGGTTGTTCTCCTTTCATTCCGATATCGATTTCGTCACGTTCGGGGTGGAAATTGGTGTAGGAAGCTTAGGCTTTCTTCTCTCCTTCCTCTCTTATGTCCTCTCCTCCTTTAGATTTGTGTTAACCATATCCCGTCTCTCCAATAGGAAGATATAAACTTATAATTTTCGTAATTTCTCTCACCCTAAGTTCTCAAATGATCGAAATGCCCTTAAACAATGTCGGTTTGGCCTAAAATCGCCTCGGGACCTAAACTATACACCCGGGTATACTATTCTGACTATTTCAACCCTTTTGAAATCAACCCTTACCTCTAAATCATCATTCGAGTTACTTTATACAATCTTTTTCCACCTCAAGTTATGAAACGTGTGAAATTAAAATAGACCGAATTAATTTAAACTCTAAATCACCAAATTAAATAATTTATCTGAATTAAATAAATTCCAAATCACCGATTTAAATAAATGCTAAATCACCAATTTAATTAAATCCTATATCCTAAGAAATATGGGGTATTACATACTTCCCCCTTTACAAAGGAATTTTGTCCTCGAAATTTGGATAAGGCTAGTACTCCAAGGTTTCTACGCTACCTTAATCATGTACTGTTAAGATCACTACATATATTTCTACCTCTCCTAATCGTGGATAATATTGAAAAGAATCAACTACCCATGGTGCCCATACACCCTATACCCATGCATAACTGCACCAATGCTACCCGACTCCACTAGCCTCAAATTATAACATCGTTATCATTCCTCATATATAACTGCATAAATGAACAATAACTAAGGTACTAAACTCAAGTCCTAGCGACCAAACATCTCCCCACTTCCAACGTTGCACTAAGTTTCATTCGTAGGATGTCTCGCAAAGCAAAATCCAAATAAGGAACCCCTCTATACACTACTACCTATCATTATCAGGCATCGAGATCCGTTAGGCCTTCAGTCCATAGCATGTACCCCTAAATACCCGTCTCTTCCCATAAAAGTATACTTATCCACTCCCATGTTACAAAAGACAACATACACCAAGGCACTCTTACTATAACTAGTTTCATAGTATGAATAAATCATGAGCTATATCTCTCTGCTCGATAATTTGCCAATATACCCTAAATCACATCAGTAAACAACCCTACTCACCGAGATCAAAATAATAATACAAACATATTCTTATAAGTCCAATATGCAACACACTATAACATATATACACATATATATAGGCTAAACCCTCTTTTAGGTGATACCTAGTAAAAATAAATCATACCCTAGAACTGTAAACCCAAAGTCCTACCATTCCTCAAACCATCGCAAACGAGTCGAAACTTGAAAAATAGTCTAATATATACTCTTAATTCTCTAAAGAAGTATATTTACATGTAATGCAAACATAATCTTAGTGTACACACCATATCTCTCATAGGTGACACCAAAGAGCCCCTCTACCCCACGGTAATTAATTATATGAATACACAATAAGGTTATTACGACCAACGTACCCACTAAATCCGACTCACTCGCGAATTCTAGTGATAATAATCTTACGTATGATGCCCCCGTGTAATTTAAAAATATACTCCACAAATGAAAAATTTCCTAAGAAATCCTCCCTACCACTGATCATATCCTTGCTAGCCTCCCCCTCCATTCCCTTGGCCCTGGCGGCCCTGAGGAATGAAATGTTGCCACTAATGATGAGAGACATGTTGACCCTTCCTTAACCCAACACTCTTGAATCGATAACCCCAATACCTAAACCTCTTGTCCTGGTTCCCTTTCTTAAGATGTCACTCCTACGGTTGTTGTGCCTCACTGGCACCATTCCTATCTACCTTTCCAGTCTTACTCGACCTACTCACTCTGTTGCTATACTTCATATAAAATCGCCGATCCTGGCAATGAAGTAGCACTGCATTGAAAACCTTCACGTATGTTTCCAACGTCTAATTACCCAACAAGTGTTGTCGGATATTCTAGGTTAGTTTGTCATAAACTTACGAATTATCTTCTCTTCAGTGTTTACTTCATATTTTATAAAATTTGCTAATCGGATAAACTCTTCCTGGTATTCTGCCATGGTCTTATCTCCTTAAGACATATTGAAAAACTGCCAATGCATCTCTATCTGAATAGCGAACGAAAAACACTTACGGTCAAACCACACCCAGAACTCCCCAATGCTCATCACATCTCTCTCCTCTACGATGGTCACAAACTCCCACAAAGCTACGCCCACTAGTTTGAATGTTTCCAATAACCGATTATGAGTGTCACTGCACTAATTCATATGCAGGTGGCACTACATGTCCTTCTTCCACTGATTGGCCACTACTACATATGAATTACCCTAAAACTCTGGCGGGTGACCCATCTGAAATGCTTATCTTGCTCTCTGCCACTCGGATGGCCCCGGATGGGTCTGAACGTCGGGTGCCACTAACTGATTTGGATGATTCTATGAAAAATGTTGTTTTATTACAGTCATTGCCGCATTAACTGCCTGTGCCACGATCTTGGCCACCTGTGCAGTCGTCACCATTCTCGGTGGTGCATGTGGCTGAGGTTCCTCCTGCTCCTGCTTTGTCTCTTTCACCTCATCTTTCGCTGCTTCTCTAACCTGATGTCCCTTCTTAGGCGGCATCTAAAATGAGATTTAAAATATGCATAAATTCACCATCAAATACATAGTAATCCATTGAAGATCGTAAATACGCATACGCAATAAGGAATACAACATTCCTACAATAGGGCTCTATATCAAATAACTCTAAGATGAAATCTAGAAAAGCCGCATAGATCCTAAGGACACTAGAACCTGATACTCTGATGCCATCTGTAACACCCCGCATAAAACACTAGGCGCTATGATGATTAAAACTAAACTAAATCCTCAATAATTAGTATAGAGCATCTATATTCCATAAAATAAATATAATGAATCCAAAATTTACACTTCCAAAATAATTACAATTAAATATCACTCGAAAATAATGCTAAGCCCTCCAAATAAATTACACTGCCAAGCTATACAAATATATAATCCTCCAAATGTTGTGCTCTAAAATCGTCCAAAAATCCGTTACGTCCAAATCCATGCTAACCTACCACCAAAAGAAAAATACGGGGAAGTGCACAATATGACAATAATAGATGCTCAAAATAATAACGGTGAATAAATGCAACAATACGAATCTTAATTCAAGTTCAATGCAACATACGAGCATTATACCAATTTAATTTTTCAATAACACATCAATTGGTCACCGGGCCTCATCTCACCGCACCTAAGCTTCGTAAAGCCTTATCTTGGCTATTGAACTTTTAAATTATTGGCGGGTGATCATTCTCTGTGTCATATAAAAATTTTATGACGCCATGCCCATCAATATATACAACATCTTAAATCGAATCAATATTTTAGATTCCAATAAGCGTCATGATATCAATAATATGAGTGCAAATAAATGAGGAACAAAATGACTACTATCGAGATATTCAAGGAGCACTTTGCGTGAACCCCGTACCATAAAAATAATCATAATAAATTCATAAGATTCTGCCTCAAATTTTTTATCAAACCATTGTGTTCCTCTCGCAAAAATAATTAAAACTCATTCTAGCCCAAACTCGAGAAAACACTAAATAAGCCTTAAAATAAGGGGTTGAATATTGAATAAAATTGGGGCTTGGGTTTATAGATAGAGGGAGATGAAAATAGAGGAGGCTACTTATTTTTAAGAAAGATAAAATGTGTTTTAAAAGTCCTAAACTCACCACCTTATGTTTATATAGCAAAAATAATTAGAGTCATACTTAGATACAAACACCAAAAAAATATTACAGACGATCGAACCGTTGGAATTAGATGAAATTTGGAGTCATAGTCGTTGATGTTGATACAAGAAATCATACACAAGTCATTCTCATATTAGCATATCAAGTGTGAAATATATATAAAGCATGTAAAGAGACAAAATATAAGATATATAATGGTTCGGCTATTAAAACGAGCCTACGTCCACTTTGTTGCCCCACTCTCATTATATACATATTATAGTACAAGTTTACATAGCCATGATAGGAGTATAGTAGAGTTAAGAGAAGAGAATACGTGATCATAGTAGGCTAAGATGCTAATACTGGATGTGGCATGATATCGGTGCGGTTGTGGCAGGGAATGAGCCCCCAAGTTCGGTGGTCTCTAGAGAGTGAGTAGACTTGAGCAAGGCTTCACCTATGAGTTCGTTATCCATACTCTAATAATGAGGTGAGCACTTATATTTATAAGAGTAATAGAGGTGATATCACGTGCCCAGAGAATGTGACAAGTGGATAAGTAGATGATTATAGTGTTCCTCTAGAATCTTGGACAACTGTTGGGAAACTGAAGCAGAAAGTTTACGACCTATCTGGGGCCAAGCCAGCATTTGAGTATGCCACGGCTTGAAGGGTCCCAGGCCATAGTGAATGTGTAGGTTCCACGGCCTATCTGTACCCAAGCAACGACCAATGTTATGCAAGGCTGGCTTAGATCTAAGCTCAATACGGTTGTGGGTCACGACCTGTTTTAACTTAGGAAGTAGACTTTTGTAATTACCAATTCACATATATAGTGCATATTATAGGCATGTCAATAAACCCCCAAGCCGTAGTTCCAAGAGATGACTGTTGGGGCTGCGGCTAAAGTGCAATACTGCGACGGATACTGTCATATATCGTTTCAACTTCCCATGTCCTCTTATATGGATCCAGTCGTGGACTTCATTACATTTTCCAAACTCTTGAGAGCAAATCGAAATCCAACCACTATTAGTTCTTTGTCTTGAGTTTTTCGGTGACCTTTCAAGGCAGCGTGTGGTGGTTCTAAGGCAGGGTAACTAATTCTCCTCAATATCTAGGTAATTTTCAAACCAAATGCCTCCTGAATAATTTTATGAATCCAATTTTATTGTCTTGTTCTTAATTCCTGTTTGTAAATGAACCATTGGAATTCTCATCTTATGCTATATCATGTTAAATAACTAATAATCAATTGAATCCATATTGCCAAATCCACACTTAACATGAACTTGTTTGAATCCACTGATTTGTCTGAATCATAATAGGGAACTGAATAATTCTCTATTCAATAAAATAAATTGTTTAATCATCTATGTTGACTAAATAAACGGAACTTGCTATCTAGGCTTAGATTATTAGGCTTTCTGAATACCTTGTACTTGTGTAGGATCAAACTTGTTGGCTTTAGAATTTCATAAGTTGTTCTTGAGAAAACCCTTCAAATTTTAGGGTTTCGATCTTTAGATTAGGCAACCTTCATTATCAACCTGTTTATAAGTCTGGCTGAGGAAGGTAGCATATTCCTGTGCTATTTTTATGTGGCAACACACCAATACTTTAATGATAATAATTCCCTTTTGACCTTAGGGTTTAGCCTTAAGCTAGTTGTCCGTAATTCTTTTTCCAATAAACTAAAGGAGTGCGACATATAAGATCATACCTAATCTCTTATTTCCTAAAAATAACATGCCACGGTAGTAGTTTGATCTCTAGGATTCCAAGGCCAACACTTAGTGTAGTTAGCTGTAATTATTAAAACTTCTATTTTAGTTTTCAAACTCGTTGTTATGTTGTTCTTGCCACGACCTTTAAGAGGCTTCTCTGACCATAGTGGCCGTAGTACCTAATAGCGGACTTTTTATGCTTCTCAGGTCTTGTTGCAGCCATATAAGTTAAAATTCTGATGAATTTATAAAAAACTTTTGGAACACACATTTTGAATTTTCTCCTCCTAAAATTCCATCATTGCGTCCCCTAAAGACATTTGGGCCTTTCTTGCTCAAAGATTGCCCACATTGCGTCATTCTAGACTCTGACTCCATAGACTTTACTTGTAGCGATAATATTGAGGTTGCGGCAATGGAAGAAGAAACCAACTCGAGTAACAATCCTGTTGATAATGAGGCCATGATAGTTGGGCCTTCTGAGGTTAGGGATGCACCTGCAGGCCCATCTAATAGAGTAGAGAGACCTCGTGCAGCTTTAAATGCCCACAGTATCATGACTGAGGAATGGGTCAACCAAGTTGCTGAGGCGTTTGAGTTTTCAGACAATGTTATTTGTTCATTACCTTCCATGGAGCAAAGGTGCTCTTTGATTGCTGATGATGGGGCCTGCTTCCCCCTCCACGCTTTCGTATACAGGCTGCGTCTTCTAGTGCCAGCCCCAATTAGGAAAAACTTTAATGCAATGAAGTTAGCTCCAACCCAATTAGATCCCAATGGTTGGAGGGAAATTCTTCCTTCTTTAGTGCTATGGAAGAATAAGTTCGAAAGGGACATAACTCCCGCAGAGTTCTTCCATTTTTACAGACCAAAGGAGAACTTCATAAAGTTTTATTGGTATTACTACCTTGCCCTCTACAATAATGAAGAGACCCTAATACTGGAAGACCTTATATTGTAAAGAACTGGAAGGGAAAATATTTTTACATTTATGAATAAAGGTAGGAGATCCACCCAGATGAGTCAAAAAGATAGAAATCGCATTAGATGTCCAAAAAAGAGAGTGATGATAGAGTCCTAATTTTAAAAAATAATTGGAGGACTATAAAAATTCTAGGATTAATGTTTGTGTTATAGAGGATAGTGTTTTAATTAATGATTTAAGGCACGTGAGAAGAATCTTAGGGATAAATTTTTTTTTCATTAAAAAGGATCGAGATAACCTTCTAGGAATGATTGAAAATATGAAGAAGGAGCCCCTAAAATTGGAAGAGTCAAATTCTTTCCTTGAGTAAAAAATTTTGAAGTTAAAAGATGACTTAAAATATTCGAGTAGTGTTGGTAGTAATGGTACTATCTCACATATTTCTAATGCTTCGAGGGTCAAAGACAAAACCATTGCTTATTTTAGAAGGTCAACCAAAACCAAGGACGTTATAAAAGGTCAACCCGTAGGTAACATTCCTCCTAGTTACGTATGTTCACATTGTGGTAGGAAAGGTCACCTTAGGCATTTTTATTTTGATCTTGGAAGAGGTCCTAGGAAGTTGAAGTCTAGTGTCCCATTCGTTCCCAAAACCCTTATTCATCGTTTCACGTCTATTAGGGTTAGGAAATCGATTTTAGAGGCGCTAGATGTTAAACTTGTTGATCCTCACATGCTTGCACATTATTCTTCTCTTGCTATATCTTTTAGATGATTGCTTGCATGATTTTGTTATCATACATCAGTTGTGCTTCTTGATATATGTTTTCTAGTGTTATAACATGTATGTCTTTTTTATTACATTTTTCTTTATTGAGTCATATTTGAAAAATACAAAAAGATTTTATTTCGATAATTTTTTTTTTCGAAAAATACAAAAAGATTTTTGATTTTTGTGTTTCAGTTTTGCACAATTAATATGTCATAGTGTTGTGTTTGAATATAATTTACTTCGTAATTTTCATGTGGCTAGGACATTTGGTTATGACTTTACATGCTTGAATTGATCTTAATCATGTTTATGGAGTTGTTTCGAACTTGATTTACTTTACGGATTCGACTTTGTATATGCCTCCGCACACACATGCATGAGATTATTAGATTTTTACTTCACATGTATACTTGAGCTTGGTGAATGATCGAGGGTGAAAAGTAGTGTCGCGTAGGAACGCTAATCGTTGTTTTCGTTTCACCTCCTCAATACAAAAACCTAAACTACTAATATACTTGCGAGGCAAGTACGGTTGTAAGTCGGGTATCGAGAATCCACCGGGAATGTCGTATAGATTTTAATTGATTTATTATTTCAAGAATAAAAGTGTAAAAGGTTATATGGTTTAAAAGAAAAAAAAAGAAAAAAATTAAGAAGTTAACACTAAACAAAAATTAATAAAATGAAAGTCGGGATCGCGTCCTCGCCATGGATTGAACAACTAATAATTAGAATTTCGGTTCGAAAACATTTAATCGAGCATTTTTAATTAATCATAAACATCACGCAAGAAGAAATTTAACTCAAAGTCGCGAGATAAAACATTTAATAAAAAATGGTCACGCGCGGATTAAATTCGGGTTATCGCTATAAACACTAACGTTGCGTGATAAAGAAAGTTAAACGCATAATAAACTACTTTTAATACACGCGGTTCCAATTAAATGTAATTTTACACGAAACTTAATTTTCAGAGCTCGACACCCATCAATGGCGGACACGCGATCCAAAACCTATTTACTACTCACTACACATGATTAATCTAATTAAACACTAATTAACAAATAAAAATCACTAATTAATGAACAAAAAATTAATCTAGGCATGGAAATAAAAAATAAAGCAAGAAATCAAGAAAATGGAACTAGAATAAAGAAAGGGGATGATGAACAGTACTTACAAAAGTGGGTATAAACCCTAGGAGAGAGGGAGGAGAGAAAGCTCCCAAAAATATAAACTAAACTAACTTAAAATGATAGATAATGCCCCCCCCCCCCCCCAACTTAAGACAATGTTTTTATACATACACCCAACCAAAAACCAACTTAAAAACTGAAATTTGGGTCTAACATGGCGAATAAATTCGCAGAAGTGCGAATCGATTCGCACCCTACAGGTCTGCAATTCTGCAACTTGGTCCAACTTTACGAAAAATATTATAACTTCTTCGTTATAACTCAAAATTATGCATGGTTGGAGGCTACGCTAAGATAACTCAGAGGGATACACCATCCAAGAAGACATTAGGCCAAAAAATAAAATTATGAAATGACTAACATGCCCTTGAATGTGACCTTGAGTGTGATTTTGAAGATAAAACCATCCTAAAAATGCCATAACTCCATCATTATACATCGGAATCATGCACCATCGACGTCCATGTGAAGACAAATCAACGGGATTTGACTTCCATGAAGAGTTCGGGATTAAAATCCAAATGCTGAAATTACTAAAATACCCTCAAAACTGCAATAATCAATGAAACTTTTTTGGAAAGCTACCGTACTTTACACTAAGCACCGAAATACCTAAAAAAGCTCAATTATACCTCATATAGCATGTTAACATATAAAACGGAGGTTATCTGGTTAACGAGCATAAATATAGAAATTACAGTACCCGAGAGGACTAAAAATACATAAGTTAACGCGTGTAAATACGCAATATTTGAGCCGTATCAGTGAGATGTTCTCCTATCAATTTTGTCATATACATGTTTATGTGACTAAAGAGGAATTTATACATGTAAGAACCGTTTCCCCTAAGAGTTAGTTTAGTATTGAAAAAATTATGAGTGTACACAGAAAAGGCTGCCAGAGACACATGAACGAGTTGTGAAAGCCACCGTTTGAGAAGAGCCCAAGAAAAAATAAAGGAAATAAAAAGAGAAATATGCAAAAAAAATGGGCCAAATAGTTTAGTTTGTTTGATCTGGCATAAGAAATCACTTCAAAAGAAAAGAAGAGAATAGAAAATATGATCTTGTTTATCTTTTGAGGGAGTTTAGTTGAAGTCAACGGGTTTGCACAATGATACCTAGTTATGCTTATTTTTCCATGAGGCTATTGATTTGTAGAATCATTAATATTATAGTCTTGTGTGGATTGTGCTTTGTTTGTTCATTAAGTTCAACTTTATTTGTCACTTAAGGCTAAAGCTTAGTTTGATAAAGTTTTGCGGTCAATTAGAACTTCTTGAACATATTTTAGTGTTTGGATTATAAGTCATTTATATCTAGTTCAAACTCATCATTCCATCCCAAACTTTTGAACACATCAACACTATGATAATGTATAAATCATATGTGTTTAGTGTCATGTTTTGTGGTCGTTTATACCCACATATATATGTTGAGTTTTCTTTGATATATTTTGCATTCATTATATATGGTAATATATTGTATTTGTGAAATGTGTTTTTTGAGAAAAAATAAAAATTCTCAAAAATAGTTGGTTGTGTTTGCCTTTGAGATGATCATTACACATTCTTGATTTATAATTTTTGTGATAATATCTTATCTTCTACGTGATGCTTCGTATTCCATGCCTATATTTCTACTTCTTTGTCTATTTTGGATAAAAACAAAGGGGGAGACCGAATTAAAATGAGTTTGATTTATGGGGGAGAATTTATGTATGAGTTTTAATTTATTTCAAACTTGATGCATCATAAAGGTATATGTTTTTGTCTCATGTGTGTAGGTACTTAAAGCGGAATTCAAGACACACGGATGAACACAAAGTTTGCCAAAGGGAATAAGAAGAAGTTTGAAGAGAAATAGACTTTTGTCGTTCCATTCTAGGGTTAGGAAGGGTGTTAGTAGTTTTGTCATATGAGATTTTTTATTTTAATTTGGTGTTCGGCCATGTTTGTTTGTTTTGTACCGGAATAGCCAACGGGGGTGATTTGAAAGAATAAATTTTCTAATATTGTTCATAGTATAGTTTTAGACTAGTTTGACATATCACGTTACAAATCGTTACGCACCTTCAAGATGAACCTAACTCAAGCATCTCCAAGTTTGAAGACTTTTCGACATCCCGGTAAGGTATAAAATAATTTAGAGTTTAAATTAACTCACTGAATAATGTGTAAGATGTTTTATCTTTTACCAAAAAAGAATAATTCTTTTTAATTTTAAAAAAGTTTCTTTTTTGTTTTTATATCTCTTTCAAACGAGATTAACATCTCCTTTAAATGAGATGGAAAGTCGTTAGAAGGTCGTTTTTAAATGTTCTTCAAATGTGTTTTAAATGAGAACTTACTGTTTCAAATTTCCTGATCTCGTTAGAAGCGAAGTTCATATCGTTTGAACAACATACGTTGGTTGTTAGAATGATACCGTTTTCTCGTTCGAACGACCCACCGACTTAAGTTTTGCATAAATATATGTTTGCTGTTCAAAACGTTGAAGACTTTTGCCAACTCAATTTCTGCATAATTTTGACAAAAGTTCTTTATATTTTGTGTTATAAAAACACTGTTTAATTCACAACAATACATCATTGAATGTTGTTCTTGTGAATTTGTTTAAACCCTAGATAATTTAGTATTTTTGCATACACCTTTGTGGAGAAAGCATCTCCATGGTTGACTTGTGATACCTGCGGGGATTCACTGCTAAAGACGAAGGGTGAGGCTGACGGAGGACTGCGGTCATGTGATTCTTGTGAGGATCATAGTTGTTCACTATAGATTTGTGAAGATTAGCGCATCATACTTGTGGTGGTTATCAAGTAGTCTGTAAGTCGATTGTCTTGTAGATTTCCAAAGTAAATAAAGGGTAGATTTTTTTTTCCTGAAACTTGACCTTAGTTGATTGTTTGGTTTGTTTTATCTGTTTTATCACATTGACGCATGTTTAAGATAAAAGGATAAAATCTGTTTAAAATTTGCGCACTCTCAAATTGGAATCTTTGTCGAGCATATTTACTTCCGCATTTACAAATTGGTACAACACTCATTATTTCGTCTTATAACATGAATTAAAACCAACTCAAATGTATGAAACCCTAGATTTAAGAAATTGTATAAAAAGTCAATTTAATCCATTAAACTATAATTGAACGAGTGTGAATGGTAACATGGATCTGATTGATTTTAATTAAAATCGTGCACAATAGTAACACCCATATCACAAATTAATCTTAATTAAATTGGCGTGTTCCGTAAGTTACAAACTCTCATACATGAAAGTTATACACCTAAACCCCTGATTAAGTCGAAAATCCTGTGCAATATTTAACCACTCTTAGATTAAATATGAAAGAAAAATGATAATACATATTTTGAGTCTCAAAATAGTAAATTTGAAATATTCATATGAGTACATATGTCATATTAATTGTATGTCAAAACTTTATTCTTACTATTTTTAAATTTTAAGCGTGTGTCATTAAAGCCCATTAAAACTCAAAAATAAAAAAAATAGATCCCGGCAATCTTTAATATTCATCCTTTAATTAATGCATTAAGGGCCATAAAAGAGGCCAACATACATTTTTGTCTGTTAAACTCTTGACTTTGGAGTCGATCCCAAACTGCCTATTTATAATAGTTTTATACTTTGTTTCCCATTCAGGCCCTACCTTCGAAAATTTCCGCGGCGGTCAATTAGTGATTATACAAAATAGACTATGGACATCATTGGTTTTTTCTTTCTAACTTTGCCTATGTTTTAAAAAATACAGGATGCCTTTCCGTAATTCTATAAACAAAGCATGGATCAAATGGGAAATAGACACAGTGACGTATTCGGTGGACAGCGTCCATTTCTATGACGCCTATATATATATAATATATGTAGCATTCATTCATAAAGAATCTTCCAAAAGATACCAGAGAAAAAACACCTCTATCTTTAAAGGTTTATATCTCCAAGTGTTAACACATTTTGTGTGTAGCGGAGAGAGAAAAAAGCAGTTGTCTTATTTTTTGTCACTGTTTGCCTGATTTTGCGACCCTGCAAAAAGCATCAAATTCGACGAATTCAAAGTGTTTCTTTTTCTGTTTTTCTCTCTGCTCTCAAGATCAAGAGCTGCAGCCGTTATATAGAAAGGCTCGAACCCAGATAAAGAAAAATTTCCATTGTAACTGCCAAGTATTGTTTTTCTTTTCTTACTCAAAAGCCAGCTAAATATTTCCGGCAAGTATTGTTTTTTATATGAGTTTTTGTTTTTAAGAATTCTGCCACCATGTTTGAATTTTCCTATCTGGAATATGAGTTTTCAATGAATTGTTTTAACTTTGCACCAACTGTTTTGGTATCTTTTTTCTTTACCTGACAGGACTTTTCTCCTTGGTCATTATTTGTATTTTATTTATTCAACTAATATGGTAAACTTATGGAGTTCGTTGTGATTCTTAATCTCTCTCACACACACACATAAAAGAAGGTAGTTGTTTATCAAAGATTCAAAGTATCGATAAAGTGTGATCACGGATAAAGGTGATTCTATGATTTTTCAGGCCAATTCGTTGTATTTCATTAATAGTTTGAATTTTACTTCATCTATGCATGATGGAAGGTTCATGAATTTCGTTCCATCATTTCATGAACATGAGATTTCATTTCCCGTAAAGTCTCGTGCTTTATTGATTATTAGAATCTTTTTCTGTTGCAAATTTTAAAAAATTTGACTGAGTTGACTAGTTAAAAACGGTATATAAACTCACTTTCCGTGTTTAGGATTGGGAAGGTACTTGTGCTTAAGTTTTGGTCCTCATCTTCTACCACTTTTGATCATGGACTTCTTTCTTGTTGAACTTTTTTCTCTCAGTTATCTTTATCAATTTCAAAGTGGACCTGATTTTTTCAACTTTATCTATTATTGTAGAGTGGTCCGTTTTTCTGGTCTACATATATTGGGTAGGGACTAACGAATTTGTGAAAATTGTGACAGCTGTTAGAGGTCTGTAGCTATGTTGGAGAAGATGGAGGAAAAAAGGGGGCCTGAACAAGTATTAGAAGAATTTGAGGCTATGACAAAGAATGCCGAGAGGGTTCAAAGGGAGACCTTAAGGAAAATTTTGGAACAAAATGGAGGAGCAGAGTACTTGCAGAAATGGGGTCTAAATTGGAGGACTGATCCCAACAGTTTCACGAGCTGTGTCCCTCTTGCAACTCACAAGGATTTGGAACCTTACATTCAGAGAATTGTGGATGGTGATGCTTCTCCCATTCTCACTGTCAAACCAATAACAACAATCTCATTAAGGTACTTTTTTAATCAAAGTTTTTTGTTCCAAAAGGTTACTCCCCGTATATAAAAAAGTCAAAAACACTTTGAAAAACTACGCATGTATTTTTTTAGAAAATAAAAAAATTAGGTGAATTAAATACAAAATATACTTAGCTCATCTGGACTAAACATTAATTATGCCTTTCGGTAAGTTTTTATTATGTGCAATTTATTTAGTCCTTCCATGTATAACGAGGTCTTTCTTGTTGTTAATAAATGTGTTTGTATTTAAATTTTAACCCCCTTTTCAGTTCTGGCACTACTCAAGGTAAGCCGAAATTCGTACCTTTCAATGATGAATTGATGGAATCCACCATGCAGATATATCAGACATCGTTTGGCTTTAGAAACAGGTAATGCATATCTGTATATTACATGAGTTCTGTTTTACAAAGTCTTTCTGTTTAGTGTTGGCATTAAAAAATATCTAGTTGAAAGGACCATTAGCTTCTGATATTCCATGTTCTACGTAATTAAATTGTGTTTATTTCTTCTGTCACTGTTTTTTGTACAAAGATTACCCTTTGCGGTCGGTGTTCCCAAAATTATGTTGGCGGGGAATCGAACTTACCCTTTAGTCATGAGTGATTAACCAGTTAACCAACCTCTTCATGTTATAATAGGGAAGTTGCATTATAGATCTAAATGACATTCTAATCGATGAAGAAAAAAAGTAGATTCCAAAGTATCTAAGAATTAATACATGGAATAGTCCACTTTAATACAAAACAAAGAAATTTTGACATGTAGCGTGAGGATATATTTAGAATTGAACAAAAATAAAATAAAATGGTGGTTATGATATAATTATGAAAATAAAAGATGGCTGTTTTAATAATTATTATTAACAGTATTATTACAATTAAGTTCTCAAGAGTGTTCTTGCATCAGAAGATTTTCTCTACTCTTAGGTCGTAGGTGATGCATACTGATAATTGTTGGCTGCTTTTCTATCAACCAGACAAAAAGATATGGCTAGAGTGCAAAAACCGCCTTGAACTTTTAATTTTTTTCAAACAACCACTGAATATATCTATAACCACATGAGCTATTCATATTGAATAAAAATACCCTGTTCTGGTGACTTTTAAGCAATACATATGGGGTCTTTGTAACAAAACTCTTAGGATGTGTTTGATTAACATGAAAATTTTGGTCATGGAAAATAGTTGTTTTGACTCATGTCTTGTCTTTATAGTGCTTTGATTGTGAATACTTCATATAAGAACAACACTCATTCACATAACAAATGCTCCATCACAAACCTCATTTTTAGTGGAAAATATTTCTTATTCACTCACCAAAGAATTAGTTTCCATAGAAATAGAAAAAGTAAGACCAAAAAACTCATATATGTTACACTCATTTTCCAACTTCTATCCAAATGAATTATTTTATACGCATTTTTCATATTTGCAATCAAACACACCCTTAGTCCGAGGGGTTTTCATGCAGTAAATACATAATGGAGGGTGTCTTCTGAAAACTGAAATGTTCAATTTTTACTTTCCACTTTAGCCAAAATTAAAGAAATTGTAAAAATTACTTTTAAGATGGTACTTAGAGAAGCGACATAGAAAGTTTCTACTATGAACTTATAAAAAATGTAGTCTCTGTCACTGCAAGTACCATCTTGTAGGTGATCTGAATGATAGGTAAGTGGACTCGCTTTCATATTTATTGGCCTTTTTTCAAAACCTTTCCTCTCCCTCACTGTATGTGTTTTAATTTTTTCCCCACTTAATGTGAAGAGCCTTTCTGCAGAGAATTCCCAATTCTGAATGGAAAAGCCTTACAGTTCATCTACAGCAGCAAGCAGTTCAAAACAAAAGGGGGTCTAACAGCAGGAACCGCTACGACAAACGTGTTCCGCAGTTCAGAGTTCAAAAAAACAATGAAGGCAATGCAATCCTCATGTTGCAGCCCGGACGAGGTGATATTCGGCCCCGATTTCCACCAATCCCTCTACTGCCATTTACTCTGTGGACTTATTTTCTGTGATGAAGTCCAAGTTGTGTCCTCCACATTTGCCCACAGCATTGTCCACGCCTTTCGAACCTTTGAACAAGTGTGGGAGGAGCTTTGTGGTGATATTAAAAACGGGGTCTTAAGCAGTCGAATTACTGCCCCATCTGTCCGATCATCTATGTCGAAACTGCTCAAACCAAATCCTCAATTTGCCGATAGGATTTACAAAAAATGCTCGGGCTTGAGTAACTGGTATGGGTTAATCCCAGAGCTGTTCCCTAATGCTAAGTACATTTATGGGATTATGACTGGGTCCATGGAACCTTATTTGAAGAAATTGAGGCACTATGCTGGTGAGGTACCACTGCTGAGTGCTGATTATGGGTCTTCTGAAGGGTGGATTGGAGCAAATGTTAACCCCAAGCTGCCACCTGAATTAGCCACATTTGCTGTGCTTCCTAATATTGGGTATTTCGAATTTATTCCAATAAGGCATAATGTTGAGCACAAGGAGCAAAATGGATCCTTAGAGCCCAAGCCAGTGGGATTGACTGAAGTGAAGGTTGGCGAAGAGTACGAGATTATCGTCACCAATTTTGCAGGTACTGTATTTTTCTACTAGGTTTTTAATTTTTCACTTCTGAAGTTATTAAACAATAAATATGTTGGACAGGTGGATGAGTTGTAATGTAAAGGCGGTTTAGACTTTTGACACCCATTTCAAAATTTACATTTAACCTTAAAAGGTATCATAAGTATTTCTGAAGTGTCAAAAATCATCTTGAAGCTTGCATAAAAAGTCAATTTAGGGATTAAAGGCTTATAATTGCAAATTATTTAGTGCTTGCAAGAAAGTCCCCTAATTATAATAAATAAAAGAACAAATTGTAAAAGGAAAATAACTGACCTTTTAGTTGTTGGGAGAATACAACCTGACCTATTTTCAACGCAAGAAAGACCCCCTTAAACTATGCATATTGTTGGGGACTTGCTAGACATTTTTTTGAGTAATCTTTGCAGCATAATGCTTATTTAATGGGGTCCTTCCATTAAATATTTTAGGGAAGGTACACTAACCGGACAATTACCCCAAGATTGCCGAATTTGGGTTTTATTGGTTTGTATTCTGGTGTGGGTCCCACCAGGGTACAAACCTATAAAGCACATATTCGGTAATTTTGGGGTAAATTTGGAGTAAGTGCATCATTACTCATATTTTAGAGATGCTTAGTATGAAAACCGAGAAGTTTAGGGGCTGTTTAGTTGTGGAAAAATGAGGGTGTTTTCTAGAAAACGTTTTCCGTGGAGATAGAAAAATAGAGAATGTGTTTAAATAAGGTATTTTTTCAAATCAAAAAATAATTTTCTATTTTTCTATTTTTCCACAAAAATGAAAAATGTTTTTTTTATGTTTTCGGTTTTAAAAGAGGGATCCATTTCTCTCATCCCATCTTAAAAGTGAAGATAATATATTCCATATCTCTCATCCAACATACACATGGAGACCCATTTCTCTCACTACATTTTTCTCATATTTCCTTCTCAGATTATGAAAAAGAATTGTCACACCCAAAAAATTGATAAAAAGTCGAGAAAATATAGAAAAAATATCCAAAAAGTGATTAAAAAGTTAAAAACCCAAAAATAATGAAAAAAATCCAGAAAGTGCATAAAAACTCAAAAATAATGAAAACAATACAGAAAGTGAATAAAACCCTAAAAATAATGGGAAAAAATCCATAATATGAATAAAACCCGAAAAAAATGAAAAAAATACAAAAAGTGAATAAAAACCCCAAAATAATGAAGAAAATCCAGAAAATGAATAAAAATCCAAAAATAACGAAAAAAATCCAAAAAGTGAATAAAAACTCAAAAATAATGAAAAAAATATAGAAAGTGAATAAAACCCAAAAAATAAAGAAAAAAACAGAAAGTGAAAAAAAAAACCAAAAATAGTGAAAAAAAATCCAGTAAGTGAATAAAACCCCCAAAAAAATGAAAAAAAAAATCCAAGAAATTAATAAAAACTCAAAAATAATGAGAAAAATTCAGAAAGTGAACAAAAACCCACAAATAATGAAAGCAATACAGAAAGTGAATAAAGCACCAAAAATAATGAAAACATTCCAGAAAATGGATAAAACCCCAAAAATAATGAAAAAAATCCAAAAAGTGAATAAAAACCCAAAAATAATGAAAAAAATCCAAAAAGTGAATAAAACCCAAAAAATAATTAAAAAAAATACAAAAAGTGAATAAAACCCCAAAAATAATTAAAAAATTCCAGAAAATGAATAAAAACTCAAAAATAATGAAAAAAATGTAGAAAGTGCATAAAATCCAAAAAATAATGAAAAAAAATCCAGAAAGGGGATAGAAAAGAAAATAAATATTAATCTCGTAATTAATTTAAGAAAACACCTAGAAATTTATTAAAAAGTAAGAAACTTATTAATTAAGAAAACAAATAACAGAAAATTAAAAATAAATATTAGTCCTAGAATTATGAATGATGAAAAAACAAAAATAAATAAATAAAATGATGAAAAAAACAGAAAAAAAATAAATAAAATGATGAAAAAAATACATAAAATAAATATTAGTCCCAGAATTAATTTAAAAAAACACCAAAAAATGAAAATAAAAAGCTCGGGAAATTAAAAAAAGAAAGAAAGAGAAATCAATAAAAAGCAAAAATAATGAAAAAAATGCAGAAAATGAATAAAAAATAGAAAATAAATATTATCCCCTGAATTAATTTTAAAAAACCCAGAAATTTATTAAAAAGTCAGAAATTTGTTAATTAAGTAAAAAATAAAAGAAAAAAAAAGCGCTCAAAAAATTAAAAAGTTGAAATGAATAAATACCCTAGAAAACTAGTAAAAAAAAATTAAAAAAAAGAGAAATAGAAAAAAAAAACAGACCTGGCGATAAGGGGGACGAAACAGTTAGGGGTTGGGGTGGGGGCGTGGTGGATTTGGTTTTTATTCATTTTTTATTTTTTTTAAAACTCTTAGTACATTTTTTCTATTTGTTTTTTTAAAATGCATTTTGGGGTTAATATTTATTTTCTGGTTTTTTTATTCATTTTGTGTATTTTTTTGTTTTTTGTTCGATTTTTATTCATTTTTTTTTTTTAATTTTTTTTGGTTATTTTTATTGATTTTCTGAGATTTTTATTATTTTTCTCTTTTTTATATATATTTTCTAGTTTTTGAACAAAATTTCCAGTTTTTGAACGTTAACATCTAGAAAATGATTTCATATTTTTAACAAATGAACTTTTTAATCCCCTCAGTTTTTTTACCCCCTCGTGCTTTAGCATAAATAAACAAAGTAGGAACTTCTCTTGCTTCTTTTATCGGGATGATCTGCAGATTTGCCTACACTTCCAGTACATCTCTCTCACAAAATTGTAGAAGTCGTTGGTCAATTCTCCATGGCAACCCTTGATTGAGGGATCAAATTTTACGATCAACAATGTACAAAATTTCAGTTACTGAACCATTAAATTATTAAATTGTCATTGGGCTTGATGAACTCAGATTCCTTTTTCTACTTGCATCTAATTAATGGGTAGTGGATCTTCTGACTTACCTTTAATTGCCCACCATGTGGGTGTTGGTCTCTGGGAGAACAACTTCTATCCTTTTGTATGCGTTACTCCTCATACTATCTCGTTTCTTTCAATTGATGAGTTTTTACTAATACTGTTCCTATGTATTGATAAGAATGAGATTCTGTTTGGTGTCTAAGCCGACTGACTAGAGAGGTTTATTGTTCAGGAAGAATAGAAAGTGCAATAACCTCTTTTTAATGACTCTCAAGTTAATATTATCTATCCAAAAATAGTATATATAAAACTAGTAGAGTTTAAATAGTTACCCATCGAACAATACTTTAAGGAAATAAAAATTTGTAAAACTAACGATCGAAATGCATGTGCAAAGGTATTCATCAATTTAAGAGGACAATAGTTGTAAAAATATTTTTAATAGTAAATTGTAACCCCAACCCCATCCACCATCACCCTGTGTGAAATAAACGAATGTTATATAGTCATGCATAGAAGGATATTTGTAACACAATGCATTGTTGAAAGGGAGGTTTGAATTTAAAATAATTCAGTGGCTTTCGGGAAAAAAAAGTTTATAATTCATTTTGTTTTTTCGTTTGCAGATCCACAATTAATGTTTTAATTGGGTAGGTGTGATCTTTCATGTCACGTATATTTGGCCCCATATTAATCAAGTATAGCATAATAGATGAATGCATTATTAATGCATCAAACAATGGATTCGAGTTTTAGTATATATTAGTAAAGACAAACTAAGATAAGATTAGGTAAATGCTTTGTGGCATATTTGGACTAATATATTTGACGGTGAGCACACAAGTTGGTTAAGCCATGTGGGGAAGACTGCTTTTTTGTGAAAAGTTAACTATAATATAATATACCTAATAAGTTGTTGTTGTCTCTGATGGTCTGTAATCTAGCCTCCTAGGTAAGGCAACTAAATCCTGGAGTGCAACAAAATCCTAGGTATACAATTATTTATTGGCTCCAAATATATAGTCACTTTCTACATTTTTTCCCCCTCAATTCTCTCACAATCAAGTACTTGCTAAGTACGTGCTTGTAGAAATATATGAATTATCTCACCTATATGTAATTTAATTGCTCATACATTGACCATCAAATTTTCCTGATATATTTAAAATACAAGTCCAGTTTTAACTTCTACCTCTATTTTTGTTCTAGCACTTGTGTTCACCACATCATCTTGAATGTTCAGTGTTACGGCATTAAGGTATGGAGTAGTTTTATGTGGACTCTCATTTGGGACTCAATGGGTGCGACTTGCTGACATGTTGCATTCACATTGGCTGGTGTTCGGATCCAACACCAATCGGATCCAAAAACGAATTAATACGAGTGTGACAGATCAGTAAGTTGCAGTCATCGAGTCTCAAAATGAGAGTCGGCCCATAATATTTGTAAGGTGAAAGACTACATGCCTTCAAAATCACCAGTCACCACCCCAAGTTGTGCCTTCTAAAGTCCAATGTTATTGTGGGATGATTTCCCTCTCCTTGGAGTTCAAATAATTTACATTTTTGTGTGATCTACATTAAACTTCCTGTGCACCAACTGTGAGTAGTTTCTTTGTACACTATGTAGCCCGACGTGCATTGATAATTCAGAATGTGCTTAAAAACAGTGGTTATTTGAGTTTTTATAATCAACTTTTCTGACATGTCTATACTGCAGCCAAATGCTATTTTTTTTCCCCATCAAAGGACATGATAATTCATTTTTTTCTATTCCCTTATTTGACCATTACTGGTCATTACAATATAACTGAATATTCCTAATTAATGTCTAATGGGGCCTATGCCACATGTATTTCAAACATCTGATATGACTTGTAGCGGCCAACTAATACAGTCATAAAAATGATTGTCAAACCATATTAAAATAGTACTTTGGATTAAAGCCCTTGCATGAACTATATACAAAACTACACAAAAAGGATCTCTCAACTTTTGATCAGGTGTCATATACCTGTGTGCCCTCTTAAAATCCTGCCTAAATTATGTTGTTCGAATTTTGTTGACAGGTTTGTATCGGTATCGGCTAGGAGATGTGGTTAAGGTAATGGGGTTTCACAACTCAACACCAGAACTCCATTTCGTTTGTAGAAGAAACCTCATGCTCACCATCAATATCGACAAGAACACTGAAAAAGATCTACAGCTAGCCGTGGAAGCAGCTGCCAAGCTGTTGGCTGAGGAAAAACTTGAAGTAGTGGACTTCACTAGCCAAGCCGACTTGTCGACCGATCCTGGTCACTATGTAATATTCTGGGAAGTGAGTGGGGAAGCTAGCGACGAGGTCTTGAAACAATGCTGCAATTGTTTGGACCGTTCGTTTGTTGATGCTGGTTATATTGGTTCACGCAAGGTGAATGTGATTGGGCCACTTGAGTTAAGAGTATTGGAAAGGGAAACTTTTCACAAGATTCTTGATCATTATGTTTCCATGGGATCAGCTGTGAGCCAGTTTAAAACGCCACGGTGCGTTGGTTCCATGAATAAGATGGTTTTGCAGATACTTTGTGAAAATGTCGCCAAGAGTTACTTTAGTACTGCCTATGATTGAGTTTTTCTTTTTTTCCTCCCTTATTTTTTTTTTTTACACTCACTAAGACTTCAAATTGTACGAATAATAAAGGTCTGTTCTTGCTCTTATCCTTTTGTACATATATCCAAACATCTTGTTCAGATGTGCATCAAAAGTTCTGTCTCTCTATGTTTTTGTTGCTTAAAATCTAATTTAAATTATCACGATCTAAGAATTTTCAAAAATAGGTATAAATAGGGTTGACATAAATGTTAGTAAAAGTATTGTAGGTGGTAATTTCATATAGGTGATATTATCCGATGCACAAAAGGCAATATGAATATATATCAAGGAGATAAATGAAATCACAAACACAACATAACGTGTATGTGGTCTTACGTTCACGGGGATCAGTGTTTGCTCTTTATTTATTTGGAGAACTAGTCGACAAAGTTGTAGTATTGCTAGACAATATAATATTACATGCCTTTCCTAATGGGGGACATGTTTACATTTATAAAGAAGCTTAGGAGAGTCCTAAGCTCCGTGAATAGATATCCCTGAAATTGGGCCCATCTTTTATCAACTTCAGTCGTTCTAAATGGTGAATACTTGAGTCTTTTATGATTTGGACTCTTCATTAGCTTTGGGCGCACGTAGCCTAAGCACTTGTTCATATCACATGCCTGCGTAATTATGGACCCCACAATTGTCCCCAAAATTCATGGTCGTTTTGAGGTCGTTGGGCTTTGCTGTATCCAAGTCGGCTGTTGATCATAACAAATCTTCACACTAAGGGAATAACAACATTCCTTTCTTAGGAGTTGATTGTTGTCGGGAATCTTCATTGGTTGGTCGAAGGGCAATGTAGTAAATGACCCAAACTGGAAAGTTTATATGTGTTAAAGTGCCCTAGGGGCACACTAGTAAATATAACCTTTTTTGTTAGCCATGAACCGACGCTTTAATGGATGTCACAAGCACGTGTGATCATTATGATTTTGGGGAACCGTGATGGAATTTCTCTTCACAAGACAATAGTTCCCACTTTTTCCTCACTTTATGGTTCATTTCAAAAACCTACAAACTTTCATAGGAGAGCTTTTCACTGTCTTCACTTCATTTGTAAGAATTCTCAAAACTCCCATTTCATATCACTCGCTTTTTTGCACTTGCTCTTTTTTATTCTTTCCTTGAGTTATCGTCTTTAATGATGGTGTATGTAATTAACGAAGACACCATTGAAAAATTCAAGCTTGACTACCAAATCCTTCATTGGGTAAAGATAGAATTGATTGGGAGTCCTTGTGACCATTATGCCCTCCAAGAGGGCCATTGGTTGCCATATATTTTTATTGATGAGTGTTGGATCACTATTCCCTCAAATCGTTTGATCTTAGAATTCTGCCAACATTTCATTGTGGTCTCAGCCTAGCTCGCTCCAAATAATTGGAGGATTGTTGATGGGCTTCACCACATTAACAACCTGTATAAGACCAATCTTGGCATCACTGAAACTATGTACTGTTACCACTGGTCAACAAGCCATGAAAATATATATTACATGAAAGCAAGGGTGGCCAACTGGGCTTTAGTCATGATTCTCCTCGATTCCAAATAAGGATTACTGCGATCATGGATGGATTATGAATAATTGACAATATTCTTCCCTCCCTTAGGGTTTGGCATATGAAGGTCCAAGATGCCCTGGGGAAGGGCGAGGCATATGTTAAAAGGTAATTAAATTTTTTACCATGCAATTTTCCTTGATTTGGGATAATGTTGAGAGATTTTCTTTGTTCTTTATTGTGAAATCCAAGGAAAAGACACCTCACAAACGTGACGTCAATTTTAGTGATCTTCGAAGAGTTTGGGCTATTTGACAAAGGGATGGAACTGTTGATCTATCAAGTATAGCCTCGTCCCCAATTTTTTTCACCTCCGCCAAAGACGACCACCGCCAGTCCATCCAGTATAAGGAGTTATGACTCGGCCATGGGCTCAGCCTAAGCTGACTCGTCCTCGGCCAATAGTTTATCGTAAGGTGCCTCAGCTTCGTCCCGGAAGGCTAGTCAACATGACCCACATCATTACCCCTATGATGTACTACCCTCATCCTCGATCGTCACCCGAAAGATGAGGACAAGAGGAGACAGCTCAATAGGATAGGTGTCATTCCATCAGTGGACTCCATCTCGATAACCCGACCTCGGCCTGGATGGACGGCAGATGGTGGAAAGCTGGCAGAGCGCATGGATTGGGGAACTCATGGGAGAGTGTGTGTGGTTGCGGATCTCACGTGGACCAAACTGTTATAACAACATCTTCCTCACATGTGAAGTAATATTTCATCATCATGATCCACATATGACAATGACAGATGGATCGACCTCATTGGCGAAGAACATTCCACACATGCTTATTACATGCTTAGGGGGTACACTACACCCCCAAGCACTATATATACTTGTCTTCTACATCTTTGTAAAGGATCAATTATTATAAAACCTAACAAAGCTCTATCAAAATCACAATAAAGAGAGAAAGTGAGCTAATTGTATCACAAGGCCATTAAAGACAAAGTTTATAGTGGAACTCACTCACCCCTACACAGTGGAGTAGGTCCGATTGGCTGAACCACTTATTTTTGTGTGTTATCTCCTCTTTGCCTTATCTCTTTCTATATTTACATATATGTTTATACTCCATTATTATACTAGATTGAGCTGATACATTACATTGACTTGGTGGCACCATTTCTGGTAACATCAATCTGGCGTCGTCTGTGGGACATTAATAGCTATCTTCTTCCCTTTTTTCCTAGCTTGCAACTCAACGGATTCTCTGTTGATGATCCAGCTCCGCTCCATGTGGGCCTGTATCACCATTGAAAGAGGTCCTATTCAGTAGTGGAGCCAGGAATTCGCATTAGGACAGGCTACCTTAAGGGCGATTTCCGGGGGTTCGGGTGTGGGGAGCCCCCGAGCTGATTTTTTTAGGTTATTTAAATTATTTTGAGAAAAATCACCAAAAGTCCTATTAGGGGTGCGCTGAATTTATATTTTGGGTGGGCTGAATTTATATTTTAACACTGTTTTTTTTTAAATTAACACTACTATTTTTTTTTGGGGGGGGGGGGGAGGGAGTGGGGCTGGGACCCCCCCAAGCCACCACCTGGCTCCGCCCCCGCTCTTATTGAGTTCCTCAAGCTTTACTTCAGTTTTTAGCTCATCCAGTTCACCGAAGATATGTCATTCGATTTGCCTCCAGGTTAAGTTCCCAGTTCTTGCCAAGCCCCTCCTCAGTCAGAAATGGTTGAGGTTGCGATGGTGCTACATTTACTAGCAGCCAACAAACAGTTGATTCAAGAGTAGCTTGTCGCATTCAACCAGAACTTGGTGGCTAGACCCGCCAGCGCCGAAAATGAGTATATAACTTTGGTCACTAGAGAAAGTGTCCCAGATCTAATGTCCAGGGGACTACCCCAGGCCCCACACAAAGATCTTGCTCCTTAACAAAGACAAAGGGATGCTGCTAACCTTAAGCATTTACTCCTGGGGAGGCAAGGGCAAGAATCCCAGAACGACCAGTACGAGGACGACCATTATGATGAAAAGGACGATATGGAATGCTAGGAGCCGTATCGAATTTCTGGAAATATTGTAAGTCTGTTTTAGTAGCGCAGGAAAATAGTTGACGGTCCATCCGAGACAATAGGCCATGGGCATCAACTTTAGACTGGCTAAGCAGAGGGTCGGCCCTTGATAGGCTCAGCCCACAGGGTTATTTGTCTCTATATATCCAAAAGTATTGCAGGCTCCAGGAGGAATGATAGATGTGATGACTGTAGTTCTCTTCGAGGCAGATAAAAGGAACAACGCATTGTCAACAGCTGACAAAGGATGGCAGATAGAGAGCTCTCAATTCCCCCACCTGACAGAGAGGGGGATGGAGACAATGTTGTTCAAGTCAAAAGAGAGGTTGCAGTTGCATCCGATAGGCTTTGGAATGATTCCATATAGCGGTTGTAGGACAAGATAGAGAATATACTAAAGAGCCCCTTTGCAGAGGAGCTACCCTAAAGGCTCTCCTTTTGTGGCAAACATTGTGAGTTATCCAACCCCGGCTAAGTTCAAGCCGCCGTTAGTCACGCCAAAATATAACGGGAGCAATTATCCCATCCATCATATGGAGATGTATCAATCTTCTGTAGAGACTTGGTCTCAATCGAGCTGAGGTGTCGGCCCTTCTCCATCACACTTACACGTGTCGCTCATGTGTGGTTCACCTCTCTCCCTAAAACTCTATTTAAAGTTTCAAGAAGTTGGAAGAGAAGTCCATACATAATTTTTGCTTCGGAGTGAAGCTGAGGAAGAAGACGATACACCTGTTTTACATTAAGCAAGGAAAAAAAATGAGAATTTGAGGGAAAAAATTAGAGGTTGAAGACTATGAAGAGAGTATTGCCATAACCGCCCAGATGGGAGGACTACAAAAAGGAAAGATCCTATCCGAGGATCCTCCAAAATCCATGGACGAACTCCTACCTACAACCGAGAAGGTTATGAATGCGGAGGAGACAATGATTGCCAAAGGGGAAGATGAGAAAGGAACAAGCTCTGGAAGTAAGTTTCAGAAGTCAAAGGGAAAATATTGCAAGAAGAGGTCGGTGGACGATAAGTTCACCGACTATACCCCATTGAATGTCAATCCAGAGCATATCCTGAATGAGATAAAGAACGATCGATCTCTGAGATGGCTGGAGAAGTTGAGAGCTCCTCCTCATAAGAGGAACAAAAGCCTATAGTGTGAGTTCCACCAAGACCATGGACACACCACCGACTAAATCCTTCGCTCTCAAGGACGAGATTTAAAAGATGTTGAAATCTGGAAAGTTGATAAAGTATATGTACAAGAATAGTTTAAGAGGTGGATGAGACGATACTCGAAAAAGAAGAGACGAAAAATGTAAAGAAGATGTCCCGGGGAACAAGGATAATGATGCCTCAAACGATGATGATGCCGACCCCGACCTACCACAAATAGATGTTTCCCCCAATGGTCATCTAAACATGATCTGTTTTGATGTGAAATTGATATTTGGTGTCCTTGAAGGTGGCGGCATGAAGGTGGCTGACGGGAAGGCCCACGTCGCTGAGGTAAAAGCTGTCCCAAAAGCAGAGACTTTGAATTCTGTTATCGTTGATTTGAAGCCAGGGAAGAGGACGAAGGTGGACATAAACACCTTATTTGTAGGTTTTTCAAGGTTAGACTTTAAAGAGATCCTCGCCCCCCCCCCCCCCTATGATGACCCATTGGTGATCACTACGCAGTTACATGAGTTTGATGTGCCCGGGATATTGGTGGATGGGGGGATCTCGACAGATGTTATGTTCTGGCCATGATTCAAAGGACTAGGATTGAGAAAGAAGAGACTTTTACCCTATCATCATCCTCTGATAAGTTTTAACTGCGAAACATCCACCCCTTGGGGATGTATGAAATGGATGTTACGATGGGGAGCACCTGACTAAAGAGGCTCACAAAAAAATCAACTTCTTTATCATGGACGAAAACGTTTACTCATCCTACAACATAATCATGGGAAGGGTATCCCTCAAGGAATTTTAGTCTGTTCCCTCCACTCTCCACCAAATGATAAAATTCCCAACTCCCTATGGGGTAGGGCAAGTTCAGGGTGACTAGGTGGAGGCACGCGAATGTTACTTCAATTCGGCCGTAGAAAGAGAAGCCTACAAAAAAGCCACCACTACCTATAACATCGACACTCTCAATCCACGATACGAGATAAAACTGAAGAAGGGTGAAGCCGCGGAAGAGGTAGAATCTATCGTCCTCCATGAGGACGAGACAAAAAAAAACTGTCCTGATCGGCAAGGCCCTGAGGAAGGAGGTCAAATATAAGTTAATAAAACTGCTAAGGGAGAGACAAAGCGTATTTACATGGAGCCACGAGGACATACTGGGGATATATCTAAGTATCCTCTGCCACAAACTGAACGTAGTTGAAGAGATGAAACCAATTAAGTAGAGGAGGAGAATCTATTCTCGTGAGAAAAATGACATTACAAAAAAAGTATTTTTTAAGACGGAACCTTTTGAGACAGTTAAAATTTTGGTCTCTAAAACTAACCTTTTGAGACGGCTAAAATTAACCATCTTAAAAAATATTCTTTTTAAGACAACTTTTATTCCCCGTCTCATAAAGTAGTAGCTAAAAAGATGGTAAATTAGTAGCCGTCTCAAAAAATATACTTAATGAGACAGCCACAAAATATTTGGATTCCCCCTTCTCACATTTTAGGTTCCCGCTTCTTTTAATCCCAAGTAAAAAGAAAGTAAAAAAGACACTAAAAAGAAAGTAAAAAATACACTTAAAAGAAAGCCCACACCCTGGTTTCTTCTTTTCTTCACCCGACGCACACGTCGGCCCTACGTAAGCCTCATCGCCAGTTGCGCACCTCAATCTTAGCCTTGTCACTCGCCCTAGCCTCGTCGTCCCAATCACCAGCTATCACCATCGCCCTAAGTAAGCTGCTAGTTTGTTTACTACTCGAGTTACATATGTTTTTTTTCATCAGTATATGTTTTTTTTCGTCTATATATGGCTTTATATGTGTTTTTTTACTACTCGAGTTACATATAGATCCGTATTGGGTGAAATTCCTGATTATTTTTGTTGATCTGTAGTGGTGATAGGAGGTTGAGGGTGAGCCAATTGAAAACCCGGATTGTCAATTGGTTGTTGTAGTATATTTTTAAGACTAATTTATGAAAACATCTGTGTGCATGTTTATGTGAATTTTAGTTAGAATTATTGATATGTTTGTTTGTGTTAGTTAATTCATGGCATTTGCAAGTAGTTCATGCTATTAATTTGATTTACTATTTGATTATGATTTTATTTTGTGATATATGTGATGGACCCAAATTAATTCAAAATGCATCACCGTTGAAAAATTACCAATGTTATCCAATACCATATATGTTTTAGGTATTTTGGCATTGGTCCTGTTTCGACAATGTCTTTTTGGAGCCCATCCTTTATTTTTTTTCTTTGGTAAAAAATCCCATAACTGTTCACAACTGCATCAGTTAGTGGGTTGTGCTGTTTATTTTTTATGCCCTAATTTAATGGAGTGAAAGCCACGTATCTTTACATAGGACTAATAACAAAATGAAAATCTCATGAGATCGCTAGCTAATTTCTTTTAAAAAAGAGGAATAATTACCTCAAAGCCCTATTTTTTTGTTACATCTAATACCATATCAAATGCTAAATCTTTAACATAAAAATTACTAAGGTTGTGTTTGATTACAAAGTTTGAAAATGGTTGAGAAATTGTTTATTTTTATTATAGGAAAGAAAATTTGTGGAAAATATAAGAGGGATTTGGTCTTACTTTTGAAGTTTTCCATGGAAATCGGTTCTTTGGGTAGTGGGTGAGAATTGTTTTTCGTCAAATTGATAAAAATATGGAACACTTTTTATATTTATAAGTAGTGTTCTAATAGAATGCATATGAAATCAAGCACCTCGAAAGTAAAAAATGAGTATTTTTCATTGGAAAAAATTCAACGCCAATCAAACGGACCCTAAGTATTAGGACTAGGGGTGTGTTTCGGTCGGATCGGAATAGGGGTGTTTTGAAAAAAATCCAAAATTTTTAGAATTTTAAAATCCTTTCCAAAATCGGAAAAATAAATTTCGAAAAATCCATTTCTTTTCCATGTCGGCGACTTCGGAATTTTCGGAACTATTCGTTTTATCTTTTTCGAATAATATCGAAAATACAAAATTATCAATTTTATCTTTTTTATTTAATTTGTTTTCGTGGGGTGGGGGTGGGGTAGTCTTTATTTTCATACAAATGTCAATTTCAAGCAATATTAAGTGTTGATGCTAAGCTTAAAAGTTGAACCTGGTAAGACTAAGTGAGAAGTGCACATTACTATGAGAAAAAATAAGCAAAGAATAACACCAATATTTGTAAGCATACAAGGAAAACACTTAAGTTATTTTTCCTATGATTCCATGAACATTCCAATCATAAATTGCAATTATTTACACAGTTATACAGATACCGCAAGATGCAGGCAATATGCGATGACTATACTGTGTTTCAATGAGAAAAAGATCGATGAAATCATTTATGTCAAGTTAAGTCAATTGAAGGTTCAGATATGTTTAACAAATAGAGCTACAAAATTGTGTTTAATAGATCGGAGAGGAATGAGACCATACCTAATTGAGTAAGAGTAATTAGAAATGAAAGGATTCACGAATGAGAGTGGTGTGATCTTTCTAATTAGTTTAGAAATGAGAAAAGAAGGGGGCAAAAGAACCTTTATATTGGTAAAAATTGAGGGCTGGGATTATTTTAAATGGATGGGTGGGACTATTTTAAATGAAGGGTAAGATTATTAGGAAATGTGATGAGTAAATATTATTAAAATGAATAAAAATACTATTATTTTGGAAAATATTTGGGATAAATCGGATCGACGTGATATTGGAATTTTCGGAACGAAAAATCGGAAAGTCAAAAATTTATATTTGATTTCCAATTCCATTCCAATTTATATCGAAAAAGTCGAAAATCAAATAAATTCGGATCGAAAAAATTAAAATGGTGCCAAAATTGAAAAAATTCGGATAGTAAATCGGAAAATTTGGAAGTTCGGAAATAATTGACACCCCTAATTGGGACACAAGCTCCAACATATGAGGTGGTACTCGAAAGAAAGCGTTAGTTAAAATTCTAGTTTACAAAAAATTAGTACACACAAAAAAGTAATATCACGATCTTTAAAGAATCTAAAAAGAAAACTTGATTTTTCATTCTCTCACTGCCTCATTTATTATCTAATTACATATCTTTTTTAAGAAAATGTTTACAACATTGAAGGAGTACGAGAGGCAGAGGTTGAAGAAAATAAAAGAGAATAGAAAAAAAATGATAGAATTGGGAGTCCATATATTGTATTCGGCAATGCGGGATCGCGCTAAAAGTAAGAAAATTAAATCAAAGAGTAATAAAAAATTAGTTGATGATGAAGTGTACATGCCATACAAAGGAGAAGATGAACGTAGTGATTCAAGCGGGGATAAAAATGGGTATGTTGGTCGAGTTTTTTTACGTATAAATGTTTAATGATGTAAATGTTAAATTGTTGATTGTGTGACTTTTTAATTGCATTGGATGCTATCATTTCTTTAGATTTGGCGCACTAGTACTAAAATGTTGATTGTGTGAATTTTTAATTGCATAGCATGCTTTCCTTTCTTGATTTTTTATGTTGATTCTGTGATTTTTTAATAATGTAGATATTAAAATTGATGTGTTGAATTGTTGGGTTATATTATTATTATTTAAATTAGTTTGCTATTGAATTTTTTGAATTTATGTATCAAATTGGTGGGAATCATTTGTTTTTTCATTTTTAGGTATCATGGATAAGAGTTGGATTAATTTACGTAGTCAGTGTTCAAAAGAATACATTGACAGGATTGAAGGATTTCTTAACTATGCATACGAAAATAAGAACATTGGGACCACATAAATCTATTGCCCGTGTAAGAGATATGCAAATCGAGTATACCACACCCGACAAATGGTAAGAAATCACCTGAGATGTATGGTTTTGACAAGACTTATAAGGTTTGGGTTTTCCATGGAGAGACTTTTGGTGGTGTAGGAAGCAATATGAATTCTTTATGGGATGGTATGCTAGTTGATGATATACCCGTTGAATTAAATGCTCAAGATGCCATGGTTGCAATGGTTCAAGAGGGAAGGGGTATTCCTCACACATATGACAATATGAGTAATAATGAGGAATGTAGAACCGAAGAAGTCTTCGAATTGGGTGAAAATGTTCTAGAGTATTCTAGACTTTTGAAAGAGGTGCAGTGCGATTTATATGAAAATTATCTAAAGGGAGTTACGGAATTGTCATTTGTTGTTGAACTCTTGCACATGAAGCAACTTAATGGATGGACAAATTGTTCTTTCACTAAGTTGTTGCAATTTTTGGGGAGGGTATTTTCGAGTGCTAGAATTTCGAAGTCTTACTACCAAGCCAACAAGCTAACGAAGGACTTGGGATTTAAGTACGAGACATGGGATGCGTGCCCAAATAACTGTATGCTGTTTCGAAATCAAGCTGAGAATCATAAAAAGTGTTACATATGCGGATCTTCTCGATATAAAGATGATGATTCAAGTGTAGGTGTCCAAGGCCCAAAGGTAGCCTTAAAGAAAGTAAGGTATTTCCCTTTAAAACCTAGATTGCAGAAATTATTTTGGTCATCCCATTAAGCTCCTCTAATGAAATGGCATGCCGAGGAACAAATTGGCGATGGTGTCTTGAGGCATCCAGTAGAATGTCGTGCTTGGAAAACATTTGATGAGCAAAACCCATCTTTTGCGAGATACAATCGCAATGTTAGAATCGGGTTAGCTTTTGATGGATTTAATCCATTTGGTAATATGAGCATTCAGTACAGTACATGGCCCGTTATCCTCATTATTTACAATTTAGCTCTGTGGTTGTGCATGAAGCAACCTAATTTGATTTTATCTATACTTATAGATGGACCGAATGGACCCGGAGATAAGATCGATGTATTTTTACAACCAATGATTGATAAGTTGATTGAGATATGGAATGATGGTGTAATGATTTCCCCGTATATGCCATGTTATCGGGATGGAGCATAAAAGGTACATTTGGTTGTCCTTATTGTAACAAAGACCATCGGGCAATGCGATCAAAGCATGGTAAGAAGTTCTTTTATTGGGGTCATCGTTGATTCTTAGACCCCCGCCCTAGGTTTCTTCGCCAAAAGGCACCATTTAATGGAAGGGTAGAATTACGACTGGCCCTATTAAAACTTTCGGGCTTGCAAGTGTTGCAACAGTTGAATGCTCTTGACATTGAATCTGAATATAAGATGGAAGATGTCTTTAGAAGGAGGGAAAGAGAGGCGCTAGAAAAGAAAAGAAAGAAAGTGTTGAAACCTAGAATGGGTTGGAAGAAGAAAAGTATTTTTTTTATATATTTCGTACTGGAAGTATAATCTTATTCTCCACAATCTCGATGTCATGCATATTGAGAAGAACGTGTGTGATAATGTCCTATTTACACTATTGGGTACTAAAGGTAAGATAAAGGACAATCTAAAGTCTCGAAAAGACCTCAAACAATTGAATATTAGATTTAAGTTACATCCTCAACCACGGGGGTCAAATTTAGAGTACATTCCCCCAGTAGAGTTCACGATGAGTAACAAGGAGAAGGCCATTTTTTAAAGTGTCGCGGGATGTTAAAACTCCCGATGGTTACTCATCGAACATTTCACGATGTGTGAACGTGAAAGAAAGGAAAATTTTAGGATTAAAAAGCCATAATAATCATATTTTATTGCAAAAATTACTTCTTATAGCAGCGTGAAGGGTATTGCCAAAGCATATTGTCAAATCCTTAATTAAATTAAGCAATTGGTAAGTGATATTGTGCTCACGTGCAGTTACCCCGGCTGATTTGGAAAAGTTTGAAGATCGAATGGCTCTTACACTTTGTAGCCTTGAGAAGATATTCCCGCCAAGTTTTTTTAATTTGATGGAACACTTGCCTATACATTTTCCCAATGAACTCCTAATTGCTGGTTGTGTCTTTTACCACTGGATGTATCCAATTGAAAGGTATCTCCACACGTTAAAACTATACGTTCATAATCGAGATCATCCAGAGGCCTCGATCGCCAACTCTATTCTTTTAGAGGAATGCATGACTTTTTTCTCGCGGTACATTAGTGTGGAAACCAAGTCTAACCGACCGTCTAGAAATGATGAATAGGGGGATATGGATGGTCGTGCACTTGGGGAAAAAGTTCCATTTGAAGTTGATCAAGTAATGTATACGTAAGCTTATCGGTATGTTCTTACCAACAGAGAGTCAATGACACCATTCATTCAGTTAGTTTCATTATACCTAGTTGGATTTTGTAAAAACTTTTCTTATAGTTTTGTATGAAATAGATATATGACTACGCTTGTATTTTGTAGAAAACATCTCGTAGAGTTTCATTAATTTACCCTAAAGATTCATAAAAGCATCATGTTAATCGTCTTCACAATGAAGAGTTCCACATATAGCTTAAGGATCATGTAAGTAAGAACATCATAACAAATACTTGAGTTAATAAATAACGATTATATTTGTTTATTGATATTTATTTTAAAATACTATAGGTGAGTAGAATGGTAGCCAATGGCATTGAACTATCCAATGAAATCAAATTCTTGTCTTTAGGGCCCCTCAAAGATGCAGTTAGATTCAAATCTTATGTTATTGGCGGTTTTCGATTTTGAACGAAGAATGTTGATATGCAAAGAAAAACTCAAAATAGAGGCTGGTTATAAAAGCCGAACAAATGAGCTATTCAAGTCGAAAAGATAAAAATCCTACTGTAGACGATATTAAATACTACGGGGAGCTGACAGACATCATTGAAGTTCAATATGTTAATGGCATGAAGTTTGTGTTATTCAAGTGTAATTGGGTTGAAAATTGCATGGGCAAAAAAGTGGATGAGTTCAACTTTACGCTAGTGAACTTCAAGAATTTGAAATATAAGGATGGTCGAGAGAGTGATGAACCTTTCATCTTCGCATCTCAAGAAGAACAAGTATTTTACGTGCAGGATACTGTAGAACAAGATTGGCACGTTGTTGTTCATATGTCAACAAGAGATCGATTTGATAGGTACACAACGACTGAAGAAGAATTATTGGTCAATGGAGATGAGCCATTTAACATGCAAAATTTGAATGAAGATGAAACTGTAAGGTGGGTGAGACAAGGAGAAAATGGATCAATAGTTGACCTAAGTATCCCAGATGATGATGATGATGATGATTATGATGATGATGATGATGATGATGATGATGATGATGATGAAATTGGGAGGGGATGTTTGAGGGGAATTTAATCCTAAATTATCTACCTTTTGTTTTTTGTTTGTTTTATGTCAAAGATTGGAACAATGTGAAGACATTATTATGCATGTTGTCCATTTATTTAAATTTTAAAACTTGATGTTATCTTATGCATATATTTTCAGTATGTATGTGTCCCACATTAAAGCCCCTCTGATCCTTCTAGAAATACCAACTACATTATTAAATTGGATATTTCTATTATGACTATTAAAGTAGAATGGTCCTCAATTTATTCATTACAAAATAAAATTAAAAACATGTTTCTGTAATTTCTTGATTCATCTCAAATGAAAACACTTGTTATAGAGAGTAGAGACCATTACCGTGCTCATTTCTTGATTCTTGTTGTGATGTTGTTGCAATAGTGCCTGTTGCTTCTGTAATTGATCTTCCATTACTATGGTCTGAGTTTAATAGAGGAGCATAAGTGAGGGTTTGAAAGCAAAATGAAAACATTCTTGGGAGCGTGAAGCACCCAATTTTTTTGCCACCCCGAGCTTTCATAGTTCTTATCCTTAGGGCGAGATTCGCCGGTCTAGCTGAAGACATTAAACTTAGCGCTACCGAGAGGCAGCTCGTGGTTTCTTGTACGAGTCTCATCATGTTTGGGGGTGGTGTGTCACACCACCCAATGTTTTACCATATTTATAGACTTGTACGATTTTTGTTATCTCATTTTTTTTATTTAGGTTTCTTCTTGCATTCATTTGTCCAATTCATTAGAGATTCATTCTGGTAATCTATTTCCTACCTTATGCTCTCAATTTTAAAAATCACTTTACTTAACACCGAGGACGATGTTCCTTTTTTTTAGGGGGGGGGGGGGGTAGGGAATTTTATCAAAATCGTATCTCTTTTGAATTTTTTTTATTCTTAAATCTGATTTTTAAAATTTGATGCAATTTCTTTCATCTTATTAAATGATGTGAATTTTCTATCATCCATCTTTCAAAGTGTAGGAATCAAGCTATATATTATTTTTCTAAATATCTTATATGATATATATCAAGGCATTTTGCACTATGAATTCCTAGAATTAACAAAAATTTGTGCACTTATCATGTCACTACGGGTTAGAGTTGAAGAGTACTAAAATTTCCAAGAAACCCTTAAGGATCACTAGTTGAGACTTTAGCTTGTGAGATTTGTGCCTTTCACCCCTTCAGAGTGATTTACGCAATCTCTGAGTCACAACTTGATTCAACTTCGTTTGGGTCCATACTTTAATTTTTTGTATGATCTCATTATTTTTTTCATAAAATATTTGGCTTGATCACTGAGAACGACATCACTTTCGAGTTGTAAGAAATGCATGTCTTGAAATTTGTCCCGATCACTAATTTTTCATCCATACACCTACCATTCACTTCACCCATATTCCCATTTATTCCCCTCATCATCATCCACCATCATTTTGAGAAAAAGAGTGCTTTCCCAAATGTAAAATGTCTTCAATGTTGAAAATATAAAAAAATAGAGAAAAAACAAAAAAAGGGAAGAAAAGAGAGAAAAGAAAAATAAAGTTGTAGTTAATTTTCATGTAATAAAGACATTTGTGCCTATTGTGTATACACTCTTCTATCGCATTCATCTTTTATCCATCACACATCCATCACTCATCATTCATCCATACATCACCATCCTACCTCATATCATCCTATCATTTCCATCTCATTTACCCTCACCCATAATCATCCATATTTTCCCTAAGTGTTCGGGTAAATGAAAGTCAACGTGGTGAATAACTCGACGTTCTCACTATAGTGATTAGAATTCCTTCATGGGATCATTTTTCTTTCTATATGTTTGTTCTTTCTTATGTGTGTGTGAAACGTTTGAACTTGCTTACATTTACTCACCTCCTCACACACAAGAGCGATACATTAACCCAAATCTCGTGAGTTCGTTTGAGAGAGAGATATCCATAACCCATACCTCTTTATCTTCTTCCTCTACCATTCTCTCTCCTCTCTCAAACTCCATAACCAAACCTTAAACAAACACCCATCCTACACCCACCTTCTCACTCTCTCTCATCACCCCACAACCAATAACCCAACACCTCTCTCTACTCTCTCACCTCACCTCCGGCCAACAGCCCCGTCACCAGCGTCCTACAACCTCTGCGACCCACCAAACTGAGAACCCACTTGACCCACCTGGAACCACCCATACCCGAAACCCCTGGACATCTCATGCCCCCATTTCGGACCTCCCTCGTCGGCGCCCATGCCCAGAATCCCTCTGTCCAACCCGCTTGAACCAAATCCGGTGAATCGAGACCCGCAATTCCAAGCCACCATCGTGTAACCCGAATCACTCCTCAACCCGAAATGGAACCTTTCAAACTCATCTACCAAAAATCCACCATACTTGGTTTGAAACCCAAAATCCTCCCAAACCAAAATCGTGTTTCTTTACCTGCCACCCCAAAGACCAAATAAACCAATGCCAAATAAACACCCATTAACCCCACATATGTCTTAACCCACTTAGCGCCAATACCCAAAATACCCCCAGCTAACCACTTATTCCTTTATCCCCAAAATACCCTCTCCCATATCTGATTTTTATTCGCTCACACTCTCATTACCTCACACAATCCATGACACACCCAAACCACATGCTCACCCAAGTATATTTCCTAATTAAACCCCTTAGCTCCATGTGCATATAAAAGAAGACCTCAAGGCCATTTGAAGATGAATCTAGGCTTTTGTAGAGAGAATTCTAGAGAGAGTTAGTTTAGAGTAGAAAATAAATTAGGATAAACAATTATTTGTAAATAGTTTTATTTTATTTTTTTAGAGATTATTGAGTGATAAATTTGTGAGAAATTCAATTGAGTGTGTTTTTATTATTAAAAATCATTTGGAGGCTTGAATTGAATGGATGATGTGCAAAGTCAAGGATTGATGTCCAATTTCACTCAAAGAGATTTGGTTTGATTATTCTTCTCTTCTACTATATTTTATTAGCGTTTGATTATTTGATTATCATGTTTAATATGATGTTAGGCTAAATTACCTTTCAAGGGGTGGGATTATCCATTAATTTGATGTTATTCGAATTTAATTAGTTTAATTAAATTAAAGTTCCCTTTGATGATTAATTTTGCAATCTTACTTTTAATTTACGTCTCGAGAGAGGGTAAATAATTTTCAAGAGAAAATCGAGATTCAAGCCTTAATTTCCATCTTAGAATCGAACTAGAGATAGGTTTTTCTAAAATGTGAAATTATTTCTTTGAATTTCAACTCTAATCATATTTTTATGATTTAAACTAATTTAGTAAATCAATCCTAGCGGGTGATTTGTTAGATGATGTTTAGATATACGTTTTGTGAGTTGTAGGATTGTAAATTTAATTCTCTAAAAGATTATTATTAAAATTACATTTGCAACGAGAGTTAATTTGTAATTTCAATACTAATTTGGGAAGTTTAATTTGAATAAATTAATTAAATAGATTAACTAGAAATTGTGCTATAATCCCAGTCCTTGATTATTCTCACATTTACTTCCTCACTTATTCTCTTTTTTTAGATTTAGACTTTGTTCATTATTTTTATTCACTTTTTAGTTGGTCTTTACATTTTTCATTTTAGTCTAATTTTAGTTTCACATCATTTGCCAAAAAAAGTTTTAATATTTGAAAAGTTAAAACAAATTAGAAAAAGTAAAAAAGGAACAAAAAGAAAATAAAATTGAATTGAATTACAATTGAGTTTGTCTCTAGCTTTACCCCCTTGATGTGGATTGATACCCTTACTTACCTCTATTCAAGTTTGTTATATTTTTGTGTAGGTAATTAAGGTTTTGATAAACTTGGCTTCAACAACGACATACACACAAAAAGACAGGCTATCAATATGTGTTGTTGAAATAACACAATCCAGTTTTGATGGAATACATGTTTTTTATGCTATTTTTCAACCTAAAATTGTTTGTTATTATGGTATTCTGATACGTCATTTACATCTCTTTTCAAAGCCATAACCGCTTGTGTCGTGTGATTGTTGAAAATCTTTTTTCACGTAATAATGGTTGCTATTATAGACTTCCAATACAATATCTAGGTAGGTTATAAATATCCATACCCGGTCATACTATTAGTCCAAATTGATAGATAGTAATTATCAAATGAGATCCACATAAGAAATTTGTAACCTTGCACGAGAGTATATAAGATCTTAGGGCTCCTCTACCTATAGCCAATTGGTTTTTTGGGTTGGATGCTCCAATATTCAACATGGTTTCGGAGAAGGCTCTTTATTGATCAACGGTCCAAATGGACCGCATCACCCAATATAAATATGTTCATGAGTTGGGGTCTAGTCACGTCAAACGTGATGGCACGTGGTGAGAATATACAGTTACCCATGGGGAATTTAAAACTTTTCACGATAGTATATAAGATCTTAGGATCCCTTTGAATAGCCAAATGCTCCAATATTTAACAATGTTATAGGCAAGTAAACACTTTATAAAGATGCGAGTGCATATTTGTGAGATTAAATAACCAAAAATGATGTCTAGGATTGAGGCCCAATATTCTCCATTTCTTCAACAAGGGCTTTTTTCATCACATATTCCGAGTATTTTTCTGTCTTTTAAAGGACGTTCCTAATCGTTAGGATTATTAGATTATGTGCCAGAAATTTTAGGGCAATTTTCTTACAAGATCCTTTAAACTGATCAAGAAGTCACCTAGAAGTCCATAACATGATGGGTACGGATGTAGGCCCTCCAGTCAAGTATGACTTAAATTGATCAACATAAATATTTCAACATCAGTCCCTTATTTTGAGTTTATTATTTGATTATAAATTTAATTACTATTACCTGTTAAATCTACTTGTGTATTCTTTATGCATTTTAGATAGTTACTTATCACAATTGAGTCTCTAGAGTTTTAGTATATAAATGAAGTCCAAGCCCTCTTATTAACTATAACTTTGACATTGATATGGTGATTGATGAAAAACTCGTGGTTCCATTAATACTTATTTATTTCCACTGCGTGTGTATCATAATATATTTTCTTTAAGAAACATTATTGGGATGGGTTGGGGATAGTGAGATAAAATTGGTATAATGTATCTATGGCATGAAGATATTTATAGTTTCCATCAGTTGTAAATGGTTTTATCAGAGCAGGTTCAGTGGTCGCAAAATGACCGTGAGAGGTCCCTGTCATGTTCTCTGCTAATAAATTGGTATTGATACTTGTGACTTCTAAAGCTTTAGTTGAGATCTCTGGTCCAAATTTTGATAGGTCTGAATCCATAAAATTGAGTGTCTTACCCTCACATTTTCATTTTCCACTATTCTACCTACTGCTCGTGGGCATTAGATAGTTTCTCATTCCGTGTAGAAGCATCCCCTTTCACTTTTTTCTTCATTTTTTGGTTTTCTTACAGTGACTCTTCCTATTAACCTGTGACATTTAATTAATTTCATCTTCTTGAAAACTACAAAAACAATCATAAAAAACACCGGTTTGAGAGGCTAGGTCAATTGTTACTTAATTTTGCTCTAACAAAATTCAAAACCTCACAAAAAAAAAAAAATTGGTAAATAAAAAACATGGAAAATCTCTATGCGCTATTAGATATATGGCAGCATATATGCATATATGCAGCAGCTCCATATATGCAACATATATGCAGCAGCATATATGCATATATGCAGTAGCATATATGCATATATACAACATATTCAACATATATGCAACATCACCATTTTCTATCCACTGATAATTCAGCTGTTTTGATTTCACTCGACTTCATACAATCCATCGTATGTTTTGATTTCACACTGCTTCATTATAATTGTTTATGTTTGTGTCTTATTACACCTATTATGTACATATGCAGATGCATGACAACGAAGCGTCGATGCCGATTGAGTATGTGTGATCTCATAGGCGAGGAAAGACAACCACTCACAACCCTTGTGGAAAACGATTTGGAGAGGTATGGATCAATAACCCAATTACAAATTCCTATTTGTTTCATGTAGAATTAACATGATTGCTCCCTCTCTCAATTTTATTATTGCGTAATTCAATTGATTATGTATGTTATATGTGCCTCTACATATCCATGGTAAGAAAGCGTCAGCGTCATTTTAATATGTGCGATATCATTACCGAGGAAAGATCACTTGAGAAACAACCATTCACAACACCAGTGGAAGACGATTTAGAGACTCATATATTAATATCCCACCCAAGTGAGGTACTGCAACCCTAACAAACGACCCTAGTGGCACCCCAGTCAGACACATCACATCGCAACTTAAGGGTTCATGTTTCTTTATTTCAGAGCCTTACATGCAAACAAACCCAATATATCCAGCAAATTAATTATCTACAAGAAAATGTTGATCCTTCATACAATGACTTGACTTTAGATGTTGAGGAGCCTGCAGGTATATCATATGTTAGCAATGCACTTTTTTATCACACTCATTTGATATTATATTCCACATAATAATAGTTTATCGAATATTTGTTTAGGTACAGAGAGTACCCCGATTAATGCGAAAAATGTTAGAAAAGCTTCCAAGACTTGGATTGAATGGAATAATAATAAAAGAAGATATTAGAATGGAATGAGCCTTATCAGCCAGTTTGTAGGCTTGAATGAAAATTGATGTCGCACTTAAGTTACTATGCTAGGAGTGGAAATTTGTTTCCATTGACAATGTTATGTTGGAAAACCAAGTTTCTTTCCATGGGGGGAAGAATTATCCTTATCCAATCTATTGGACCGAGGCGAAAAAGGACACTCTTGAGGGTATTTGGAATGAAGTGAAGGCAGTTCATTAATTCAATTTGATTTATTTGTTTCATTATATATGAGTTTGTTAAATTTCTAACCAATTTATTAATTTAATATTTATTTGTTTCATTGTAAATTTTAAGGAAAACACAAATGCACCAGAAGGTTTTAACTAGTTTTCTTTGCAAGGATGGGAGTTTATTGGAGGAAATGGAAGTACCGATTGAAGATAGATCACTATCAAAATTTTCAAACCGATGAAGAGCGGTTGAAAAATACGCCCCCTCGAGTCGACAAAGTTCAATGGCATACTTTAGTGAAGTATTGGGGTCTAAAGAAGATAATTGTATGACAACTCATTAAGTTTAAGATAAGTCTATTTACATCTACTTCATTAGTAACATCAAGTTTATTAATTTCTCTAACTTTTTTTTATAGGATATAGTGAAGCAAAACTCGAAGAATCGTGAAGGTGAATGTGCTTACAAAAAGACTGGGCGAAAGACACATGCAAAAATTACTAAAGAGGTTAGAATTCTGGTATTATAAACACTTATAATTTTTTAGTTCAATAAATATTTATATATACACTATTTTTGTTAGAGGGAAGAGGCAGGAGATCCCATTGACGAAATCAGCATGTGGCAAGCCACTCGGGCTCTGAATAATAAACCTTTCAATGTTGAAGATGGGTCATCAGATAGAGCGGTATGTATATATGCTAACTAAATCCATTCATTAATTTCTAATATATGTTTAAATTAAATTCATTAGTTTTTAATATATGTTTAATTGGTAGACAATGCTCGAGAGACGACTAAATGACCTACTAGAAGAGAAGCGAAATGATCTGGAAGCGAGGAATGAGATTTTTAAGGATGTGGTAGGACAAGGAGGCCATGGTTATACTTTACTAAAGGCAGAAGGCATTAGGCCAACATATATACGAACAAGTTCCTCTCTTGCATTATTGGAGGATATTAATCAACTTAAGAAAGACGATGAAGATCGAGAGGGTAGAGCTAGACAAGACGCTGAAGATCGAGAGGCTAGACATCAACACGAGCTAGAAGAATTAGAATTTCGCCACCAACAAGCACTCCTACAAATGAAAACTGACATGAGAAGTGAAATGCAGAGTTTGTTTCAGAGTATTATCCCTAATCATTCTTCCATTACCTCAATGGCCCATACCGACTAGGTAATGACACATCTTTATTTTATTTATATATATGTATATGATGAATTGTTAGGTAGGATATATGTTGTGGCTATTTCGTACTTAGTTGTTTATAATGTTGTGGTTATTTCTATTGTTGTTTTTGAGTTAATTTTCATATTTAAATAGGTTGGTTTTCATGAATAAACACAGGAGACTCTGCCGATTTTTTTAATAAATATGAAGTATTTAAAAGTAAATAAAGTGAAGAGATACAAATTTGATAAGGTTTTTAAAGATTGTCATCAATAGGAACTATTAAAAAAAAAGATTACTTCTTTGTTTACGGTAACTAACACTGGATAAATTTTATTACAGGCTGAAATCTTTTGTGGACAAGGAAAGACATGTTTTGATGGAGATCGTTTGCTTTAAGATTGCGAGTATTTATTCTAATGGTACAAGTTAAATTTTGTAGAGATATTTAGTTTGGTGGAGTATTAGGTAGGATATATATTGTGGCTATTTCGCTCATAGTTTTTTACAATGCTGTGGTTGTTTCTATGGTTGTTTTTGAGTTAATTTTTATGTTTAAACATGTTGGTTTTCATGAATAAACAAAGGAGAATCTGCTGATTTTATAAAAAAAAATTAAGTGTTTAAAAGTAAATAAAACAAAGATATACAAATTTAATAAGGTTTTTAAAGATTGTCATCAATAGGAATTATTACAAACGATTACTTCTTTGTTTATAGTAAGTTACACTGAATAAATTTTATTTCAGGTCAAAATCTTTAGTGGACAAGGCAAGACACATTTCGATGGAGATCGTTTGCTTCAAGATTGTGAATATGTATTCTAATGAGATAAGTTAAATTTTGTAGAGATATTTAGTTTGGTAGTGTATTAAGTAGGATATATGTTGTGACAATTTTGCTCTTAGTTGTTTACAATGTTGTGGTTGTTTCTGTAGTTGTTTTTGAGTTAATTTTTATATTTAAAGAGGTTAGTTTTCATGAATAAACAGAGGAGACTCTGCCCAATTTTTTAAAAAATATTGTGTGTTTAAAAGTAAATAAAACGAAGATATACAAATTTGATAAGGTTTTTAAAGATTGTCATCAATAAGAATTATTAAAAAATATTACTTCTTTGTTTACGGTAACTGACATTGAATAAATGTTATTGCAGATCGAAATCTTTTGTGGACAAGGGAAGACACGTTTTGATGGAGATTGTTCGCTTGAAGATTGAGAATACTTATTCTAATGAGATAAGTTAAATTTTGTAGAGATATTTAGTTTGATCGGCACAATGTTGAAATTGTTTATTTTATCTTTGTATGGATCTAATTTTAATTGAATGAAAAATTGTGTTATGTTTGTTGAAATGGGATGCCGAAATGTCATTTATTATTTTGAAGAGTTTTTGTTTAAAAGTATATTGAGTGTATTATGGAATGGATGAAATTTTAATTTTGGCACAAAAATGATTAAAGACAGATTTTTTGCCGTCTCAAAAGGATTCCATAAACGAGGACCTTTTGAGACGGTTAGGTTACCGTCTAAAAAAAACTCTTTTGAGACAGCATACACCATCTCTAAAAAAACTTTAAAAGATGGCTTTTTCGTCGTCTTAAAAGGATCCAGTAAACAATATCTTTTGAGACGGCGCATTTCCTGTCTCAAAAGAACTTTTTGAGACGGTTGCTTCCATCTCAAAAAGCTTTTAAAATGGGGGTCTAATATGACGCCCCTTTTCCGTCTCAAATGGGCTTTTGAGATTGCTAGAGGAATTTTTGAGATGGCTAGAGCATCGTCTCAAAAATCAGTTCTTTTTGTAGTGTGAAATGATCCGAGAAGAGGTGAAGAAATTGGAAAAATATGAGTCCATAAGAGAGGTGATATACCTAGAGTGGTTGTCAAATGCTGTAATAGTACCTAATCTGAATTCACAGATTTGAACAAATCTTGTCCCAAATATAGCTTTCCTCTCCCAAGGATCGATCAATGTAGATGCCACGGTTGGGCATGAGCTGATGAGCTTCCTGGACGCATATTCAGACTATAACTAAATTTTCATAGACCGGACTGATGCTGAGAAGACATCATTCATTATTGACAAAGGGACCTATTATCAATTGCGCGATCAAGATTAATCATTCACTAAATTTCCAACTCTGGCGAGCGGAACATCCAAGGCACAAGGAATAACGATCTCAGACATATCTTTGACTCTTGAAGGCCCCTTAGAGTCAACCTGTCAACCTGTCAACTAAATTTTTCAGGTTATTAAGCCCATCGCCTCCATGAAGGCCATAGTCGCCAAGGTACTTCCTTATCCGAGTTGACTAGAGCCTTTTCCACTGCCAGGGCATTGAGCCAACCATTCTTATAGCCAATAATACGAGCATCGTTGAAAGAAACATCCATTCTTAGGAGAGCCTAATCATATCCATCCATCCATACTTGGATGGATGCTTATAAAACTAGAATGTGAGGCGATCGAGCTTCTTGGACAAACTCTTGAAAGCCCTCAATTTATCGTCCAGAATTTTTTTTGGGTTTTTTTCTAGTTCTTCTATCAAACATCCATATTTTTTATCCATGGAGGAAGATATAACTTTAATGGTCACAACCTTTTTATTCAAAGACTTTTGATTATTCTCATGCTCCTCTGTCAGCTGGATATTGTCCTCTTCATAAAAGGAAGATCCTTCTTCAACCTACTCAATTGATCGGGATTTGTTACGTTTTTCAATATCAACCCTCAAGCCATTTTCCCTTTATTGAGAAGAGCAATAATCTCTTTGGAGCCCATAAGGTCGGATTGTAAAGATAAATTATTTCTTGTGTGTGCAGACTTAATGTGGGCTAACTTTTTATCAAATCCTTTTTCTCTGCTCATCTCGGCAACTCGTGGTCAAAATAAGACCTCAGATTAACTAATAACTCCTTATGATTAATTTGGGCAGTAAAAATCATGTCACGAAAGTCAATGTTGTCCTCTATAGTCTTATAAAAGAGGCAAAAGTAAGCCTTTTTTTCTCGAATAGACACATCAAGGCCCAAGTGCTAGTTGAGATCATCATTTTCATCTTCTTCATCATGACTAGTAGTGAACACTCTTCCACATCTTTCCTCAAGGTCATTTTGAGTAGCAAGAAATGCTATAAGTCTTTCTTTAAACTTAATGCACATGTGGTAGGATATATAATCTTGGAAAACCAAACAAAATATGTGAAAAATAATAGTTTAAACAAAAAGGCAAAAGTTTGGGATACCCCTCACATCATTAATTATAGGAAAAATAAATACGATGCTTCCTGTAAAATTTTAAGGGGCATTCTCGTCGACCTTGTCCTTTCTCGACAGTGTGTGAAGTGGACATCATCTCCAGTTGGTCGGCTTAGTCATAGAAGGTGATTGACCCTAAACTTAAAGAGGCTCATCAGTAGAGGCTTGTCATCGAACCACCCCTTTATCCTTATCCTTATCCTCGTCCTCGTCCTCGTCCTCATCATCCTCAATTTGAGGAGGGGAACCTGCTTTGTTCTCATTGAAGAGGTCAAAATTCTCAGTAGTGTTGACATTAAAAAGATCCTCATCATAACCATTCTTTAAAAGTTCCTTCCTAAGGTATTGTATCTATGTGTCAGAATTAGCAAAGGCCTTGTCCCTGCCACGAGTAAAGGCATCATTTTTTTGCCATTTGACACACCAGCTTAGGCCTCCTCGACTTTAACCTTGGCCTCACTAGCCTATGTTTTGGCAAGTTTAGCCTTGACCTTAGCGTATCGACTTATTTTTTGTCCTATTCGACAAGAACCACCAGTGTAACAGAATCATCATTCTTCTTCTGAATCTCAGTTTTCTCGGCTTCCTAGACCTTGACCAGTTCACCGACCTTCAATTTCTCCGTTGTGTAGGTAGTATTCAGCGATCGAGCAGACACCAGGGACTTTCCTAACTCTTTGAAGACCACCTCTACATAAATGGAGTATTCTTTTAGCCGATCGTTTCTCTCCAATAACTGGTCGTAGTTGATGAGAACTTCCAAATGATGGCGAGCAAATGTGATAAAAATACAAGTAAGAAAGAAACATAGATAAACAATATAAGAGTGATCAAATTATGCAAGAGAGATTGTGGTTGTCACGTTCCAATATTCAAGAAGGAGGAAGGGAATAAATAACTGCCCTATCAGTAGGAAAAACCCCCAATCGAATCAAGTCATGGGCCAAGTCGGGGTGAATAACTACCGACTAGGCAATGCCCTTTCCCTTATCATCATTCATTTTCACCATAATGGTTAGTGGTGGACGAGAGACATGGTCCTTCTCTTTCCTCCTTGAAAGGGCATCGTGTTATTTACATGGGGAGTCATCGATCTCCCCATGAGCCCCAACTTCACTCTTCTCTATCTCTCTCATGCAAGATCTTTCTCTTTTCTCGACAAGCGAGCATGGGGAGGAGACCTTGTACTAACTTTCATAAAAATAAAATTCACAACCTTCCTCTTGGCCGTTGTTCTGGGAGAGACTACAGTAAAAGGAACTAGTGAAATGTCCATTAGCTTAAAGTTAAATGATGTCCCTTCATCATTTGACTCATTCTCTTATGAGTTTTGGGAGGTAGAAGCTTTTAGTTCTTCCAAAAAATAGCGAAGATCAATGTTTGTCCTACTGGATTTGCAATAAAAGAAAAATTGGAACTATTATAGTCAAGAAGGATGCCACCGACCTATGGTGATTAGCAATTCCAGCTCTCTACTAAATATCCAAAAATGTTCGGAGATCACTAAAATTAACGTTATGATCGCGTGGAAAATTATTCTCGTATTTTCTGCAGAAAATAAAGAAAATCACCCAACATTACCCTAAATTAAGAGAAGATTTCAAAGTTAGATATTTATTTACTTTCTAACCTATTCCTCTCCCTTTCTGGGGGTATCTTGGCTATTCATATGCCACATCCTTAGGAAGGGGAGAATGTTGTCCACCCTCGTCTTTATATAATAGATATTCATATTAATTGTTGCCCTTCTTTAACAATAAATAATTATAATAATGCAAATATAGGTCCCATACAACTTATTAATGCGGTGAACCCCATTAATCATCCTCCAAGTATTTGGAGCAACATGGTTTGGGACCACATCGAAATGATGGAAGAATTATAAGAACAAATGATATGGGGGAAAAGTGACCCCACATTCAGTAATAAAAATGTATGGAAACCATTGGCTCTTAGGAAGGGCACAAAGGTCACAAGGAGCCCCAACTAATCCTAATGTTACCCACTGTGGGATTTGGTAGTCAAGTTTGAATTTTTCAACGGTGTCTCTATTAATAACGTACACTATGGTGAAAAATCATAACTCAATTAAAGAATTGAGTAGATAAATTCAAGAAGAATAGAAAAGAGATTGAAATGCAATTGAGAATTTTGATCCTTCTTACAAACTAAATGGAAACAATATGAAGCTCTCCCTTGAAACATCACATGCTTTTTAAATAAACGGGAAAGAGAGAGGACCTTTGTTTTATGGTTATAAATGCCCTCACAGTTCCATAAAAATGTAATGATCATACGTGCGTATGATGGCAATCAATGTGACGTCTCACTTCCAACAAATGAGTTTTTATTTTCCAGCATGCTTTACGACACTTGACGGCTACAAAATTTATAGTTTCTGGGGAATTTACTAATCTTACCTCTAACTAACCAACGAACATTCCATGCAATAATCAACTTATGAGGAAGGAACGTTGTTATTCCATTAGTATGACGACTTGTTACAAATGAACAATCAACATATAGATACAATAAAGACCAGCGACCTCAAAGAAACCCTAAGCTTTGGGGGGAATTATGGGGACAATAATCATATAGACATGTTCTCGACACGAGAGTTGGGGTTACTTCACCCAAATTTATTAAATAGTCCAATTATAAAACTCATATGTATTCACCACTTAGAATGATTAAAGTTGATAAAAATAGGTTCGACCTCTTAGGGATAACTATTTACGAAACTTAGGACTTTCCTAAGATCCTTATAAATGTAAACCCGTTCCCCCTTGAGGGGTCATGTGATATTGTAACATCGATAAGTACTATAATTTTTTGATCATTTCTCCGAGTAATAAAGATCAAACCCTAATCCCCCTGAATGTAGGCATGATGCCAAACTACATCTTGTGTTGTGTGTGTGATTTCATTGCTTTGTATTGTACCCTTCTCTTATTTGGATTCTTTGCATTGGATATCATTACCAATAAGGAATTACCACCCACATATACAAAAATCAAAGTTAATATCGAATGAAGTCGACAAAAAATAATAAAGTAAAATAATCAGCTTGCACATCTCAACAAAGTAGATATCCAAACTCTTTACATTTTATAAATTTTGACAGTCTCCTTTATTTTTACATGAAACTAACCTATTTTGTTTATCAAGAATATACATAATAACTTTTAAAAAATGAACAATTCAAATTCTAATTGCCTGACTCATGTCTAAGTATAATATTCTAAAATACTGTAGCTTCAAATCATTGGCTCACACGAAAAAGTAAAGTCTAAATAAAAAAAATATCGGCTCGCACGCTACAATGAGATTAATTTATCATTAAGGTAAACGGGCTCAATGAACTCGATTATAACTTCATTTAAATCATCAATTGTGTACGTCTCATTATTGCTCAACATCCCCGTCTGATAAATTTAAATAACCACAGAATAAGACCTTTAAAGATGTCAAAGATCAATATGATCAAAATAATATAACATATAGCTACCTTTGTTTCAAAAGACGTGGAAGGATCCTCCATCTAATATTTAGTGAACATCATCATAAAATATCCACAAGCAAGACTCTTTTTCCTTGCATTGAACACTAGATTGAGACACATATTGTAAAGCTACTTAGTAGTTGTTTTAAAAAAAATAAAACAACAAATTAATTTTAGACTATGTATTTACCTGAACACAATTCTAGGTCGGTGTGTACGTCAACCCATGAATGGCGAATGTGTTCATCCCGCTTCAAAAAAATGTGTTATGTGATCATCAACCTCTGAAATGTTCATCTATAAATGTTAGTTGGGAGTATACAATTTTTGCAGATCCCACTAATTTGGATATATTAAAATGAGTGTTATGTGATAAAATTATTACCAGGTCAATTTATAGATTTAAACATCTAAGGACATATTTTTCATAGTCCCTAGTTTACAATAAGTATGTCGTATCCCATTATAACCATCAAGGAAGTTCACGTTCACACACTTAAGAAGAAGGATCGAATAACAAGCATCTTCAACATCTACGCGACATGAGCTATACTTTGGTATAGATTTTTTTTTGAGTTACTTTAATTTTTTAACTAACTATTGGGATACTTTTATAAAATGTTTTTTTAATCAAAATGAGTTGTTTTTCAAACTTAAAAAGTTTTTTGAAATACCTGTAGGCGGACTTTAAAAAATAATTTTTTTTGTTCATGTAGTACAAATGACATGGCAATGTCGTTTAAATGGCATGCTAATGTCGTTAGACACGTCAGTTGAAGCCGTGATCAATTTTGGATCAAACAACAGCACACTATCGTTCAAATGACATCTTAATGTCGTTCAAACGACATGAGGAAGTCGTTGCCTCAAATTTTTTTTGTTATTCTATAAATACCTATTTCGTGAAGCTTTTCAATTAAGACTTTTCATTTACGCAAACTGCAGAACTGTTGCAATTAAGTTTTCACTTTTTAGGGCTAACAACCTTTTTCATTCACACAAATACATCACAATTACTTTTTTGAATCATCTTTGGAACCCAAACACTTATTTGTCTAAGTCCATTCTTTTGGAGTATTGTCTCTACTATTGGACTTAAGGATACTCGAGGGTATTCACTGGTGAAGGTGGAATTGCGGTTCTTATAATTCTCGAGGGAGTCATTATTGATCTATAGGTTGCGGTATTTGTGGGTTCTTGCGGGAATTCATTGTAGTGTTTCACATGTAGGTTTGTAAGCTGTGATTTACATTTTATTAGTGAAATAAAAGGTTTTGCCCTGGGGGGATATTTCATGAAAGTGTGTGTCTGAATGATTATATGATTTAGTGCTTTCAATCACAAAGATGCATGTTTAGGGTTTGATTAAATTGGAATTTGGTTTGTTTAAGACTGACGTCTAGTTAAATAAGTTAATTCTGTTGAAATATTATGAAATCTAAAATTGGTAACACATCTCGCTTTCACAAATTGGTATCAGAGTTGGTTACTCCAAGTTATCAAGTGATCCTTTTTTCGCAATTTTTTTTGTGATATCCATTATTTTTAAGAAGCGATTTCTGAAAAATCAAATTTTTTTTCGATAGATAACTTATATAATTGGATGCCCATCTTTGATGGCACAAATTATGCCTATTGGAAAGCCCATATGAGATCTTGATTAAAAATAATTGATGAAAAAGTTTGGCTCATATGTGAAAGATGGTAGATTCGTCCCATTGTCACCATTAAAAATGTCACCAATCCCAAACCTGTGTCTGACTGGACTATAATTCCCGAGGCCTTGGGGCTATTTCTGGAGCTGTCGCCTATAACGAGTTTCACCGTATTATGACGTGCACCACATCTAAAGAGGCATGGGATATCCTCCAATTGAAACATGAGGGTACCAATGAGGTTAAGGGGTCAAAATTACAAATTTTGACCACACAGTTTGGGACTATCACCATGTTAGAGTTAGAGTATTTTGATGAATTTTATGCTAGGTTATCAGACATAGTTAAACACGAGTTTTAATTTGGGTGAGAAAATTGAAGATTTGAGAGTTGTGAAAATTATTTTGAGGTCACTCACATCCTGTTTTATTCCTAAGGTCACTATTTTAAATTCATTGGGGGTATTAGATACACTTAGGTTAGAAGAACTCATAGGAGACTCTTATGAGATCGACATGTTTCCTAAAACCTTTAAGCCTAAGGATAGAGGAATAGCTTTAAAGACTCAGTTTAAGAAAAGAAAAAAGAGTGAGTTTGTGAGTCTAATTTTGAGGGTAAGGTTGATTTAGATGACTTGGCCTTGTTTGCTAAAAATTTTAAAACGTTTCTCAAATTTTCCAAATAAAATTCCTAATAAAAAGATTTTTGAGAGAAACAAAAGGAAAGATGAGGCCAAGGATAGTAGTGATAAAGAGGAAGATATAAGATTTTATGAGTGCAAGGGAAAATGGAACAAAGCTTTTAAGTGTCCTACTATACTAAAGACAAGGGACAAGAAGAGAACTAATACTTCCACTCTTAGCAATAGTGACATCGAGTTAGATGATTCCGAGAATGAAGCACCACATGAAAAGTGTGGTGCTTTCATGGCTAGTCACATGAGCACATCTAGTTTGTCACATGATGATGCAGACACTTGTAAATGTCAGAGCCTAGATGATGTTTTGAGCTATTCGAGGGATAGTGAGTGTGAGGATGAGACCGCAAGTAAGGGAGAAAAGGATATCCAAAAAATGTTTAGAGATTTGTACACCAAGACGTTAAAAATGAAAAGTTTGAATTCAGAGTTAGGTCTTAAGGTGTTAGATTTAGAGATAGAGATAGAAGTTTTGAGGGAGTGTGAGGCATTGGAGAGTCAAATCGAGAAGGTGAGAGTTTCTTTATGTGAGCAGCTGATCGTCTTAGGTCGGGAAAAGAGTGAATTGACCAAAATTGTGGTTAGTCTTATCGAAGATCTTTAATCCTCGTTAAAAACTCATGAGAAACTTGAAGGCCATGTATCCCAACTCGAAAGATATCTCAGACGTGTCCCGAAGGTCAAGGTCACTATTGAGGACACATATAAGAAGGTTGGAAGGATGCTCCTCTATCCCGCTTTGGAGAATGTTGAGATACTAGGAATAGGTTATGATGGTGCATCTACTTCACATGTTGAACCCGAGTCAGTGCCCGAGTTTTTGATATATCCATATGTCTCTCAACCTAACCCACCTAAGAGTTCATTTTCCCATAGGAGAGCACATCCTAGACGTTTTGAGAGAGGTGTTTCTAGGCCCGTTTATGTTTGTTCTCATTGTAAGAAAAGAGGACGCCTTAGAAAATGTTTCTTTAAGTTGGGTAGTGTGTCTTATATGTATTTACCTTATTATGATACTACATGTGTTTCCACATGCACTCCCACACATGATACTTTGCATGCTCTCGCACATCACATAAGAGATTTTGAGCATTTTAGAGAGCAAGTTGAGTATTTAGTTAAGACTTCACATGATTTGATTGATGTTTTTCATAGGATGTCGCCACCTTCGAAAAACTCTTCCGGGCATAATGGTTGATGTTTAGACTTGTTTGCTAGCATAGGATGATTTTCATGATTATATTTTATGCCTATTGCTAGTGGGTACAACCATTGTATTTTAGCTGTTTCCATTTTGATAAATTTTTTGAAAAAATTAAAAAAGATTTCTTTTTGAAAACTCGTGGAAAAATAGAAAAAGATTTCCAACTTTTTTGAGAAAAAATTAAAAAAGGAAAAAAGATTTTATTTTGATAATTTTGTTTTTAAAAACACAAAAAAATTGTAGTTTGTTTACACCTTTTATGGATAGACATTTAGGATGAACAAGTCACAATATCATTCCATTATCTATGTGTCTTTTTGATAGTGTTTTGAGATGAACCATCATTTCATCCATGTACTTTGTAAAGTTTGGAATCATTAAGATGTGATTAGCGATTACTATTTACATTTTTAACTCTTAGTCTCCTTTAATGCACACTTGCACGGATTTATTTGATTATTGTACACGTCTATCACATGTTGGTCGAAGTGTTTTCATCTTAATCTTGTCTTTAAAATGAACCAAGTGCAATAAAATGGGACAATGAAAGTAGTACATGATAGAACCATTGCCCGTGAAGATTTTTTTAATATATAAAAAATGATGAGTATACATGGGAAAGGGATGGGAGAGGCATGTGAACTCATCGTGAAAGCCACCATTTGAAAAGTTTACCAAGAAAAAAATAAGGCAATAAAAAGAAAAATATGCCAAAAAGGGGCCAATAGGAAGTCTCTTAAAAAGAGAATTTAGAACCTCAGTAGAAAAATAAAAAGCGTTATTACTTATGAGGGAGTTTGGTTGGAAATCAACGGGTTTGTATGTCCTTATAAAGTCTTGAAAAATCATTACATAGTTTTAGACATTATTGGTGTGAAATTTTTTTTAGATTTTTATTTGTTAATTAGATTGAGTCGATATCATTTGAATTCAATAATTTTTACACCTACGGACGATTTTGAGTCCATTCATTAGAAGTGTCCATATTCATCATGCACATATGTTATGAATGTTTGAGTTGATTTTCCTATCAAATTTGTTCACACCCATTCATCACGTTTTCATGATTTGGTTATCTTAGTGGTTGTTCATGGTGTGTGTTGTTTTGAAAAAAAAAATTGCTTGAAAATTTTGAAAAATCAAAAATAATTTGTGGAGCCTTTTGAGTATATTGTTGCATGAGCTTAATTGATGTATGTTGATGACAATTTTCTATGCTTGTCGTGAAAATCCGATTTATTATTGTTTATTCTCTACCTTATCTATTTCGAACAAATAAAAAGGGGGAGAACATATTATGAATTATGGGGCAGTGAGAGTTTAAATTATGGGGAAGACCTTATTTGATTTGATATTTTATTTATGTTTATCTCATTTCAATCTCGATACGTCACAAACGTATTTCTTTATTTATTGTGTGTAAAAATTTGATGAGGATTTGAAAAGCATACAAAAAGAAAAAACAAAGACATTTGAATATTTGAAAGTTGAAGATTTTTGAAGACTTTCATATTTAGTATCTTTCCACTTTTGGGCTCACGAGAGGGTATTAGATTTGTATATGACATTTATTGGTCATTCAGATGTTTTTATTTTGTACTGAAGTGACATAGGGGAGATTTTTAATGGCATATTATCCATAGTCCCTAGTTTACATTAAGTATGTCTTATCCCGTTACAACTGTCAAGAAAGTTCACGTTCACACTCTTAAGAAGACGAATCTGAATTTCAAGCATTTTCAACATCTACGCGACATGAGGTAAACTTTGGTATAGATTTCGTTTTGAGTTACTTAGATTTTTTACTAAGTATTGGGATACGTTTATAAAATGTTTTTTTTTATCAAAATGACATATTTTTCGAACTTAAAAGTTTTCTGAAATATTTGTAAGCGGACTTTAAAAATAATTTTTTTTCGAACCTGTTGTTGAAACGACATGCTAATGTCGTTAGATACGTCGTTCGAAGCCCTGATCAATTTTAGATCAAACGACAACACACTGTTTTAATTTCTGATAGGTCGTTTCTTTGGTCGTTCAAATGACATCTTAATGTCGTTTAAATGATATGAGGAAGTTGTTCTAACGACATGCGCCACCTCAAAGTTTTTTGTTAGCCTATAAACACATGTTTTGTGATGGTTTTCAATTAAGACTTTTCATTTACACAAACTGCAAAACTGTTGCAAATAAGTCTTCACTTTTGAGGGATAAAAATCTTTTTGATTCACACAAACACATCCCAATTACTTTTGTGAATCATCTTTGGAACCCAGAGACTTCTCTGTCGAAGTTTATTCTTGTGGAGTGTTGACTCTACTATTGGACTTGGGGATACTCGAGGGTACTCATTGTTGAAGGTGGAACTTCGGTTCTTATAATTCTCGAGGGAGTCATTGTTGATCTAAAGTCTGCGGTCTTTGTGGGTTCTTATGGGAGTTCATTATAATATTTCACTTGTAAGTTTGTAAGTTGCGATTTACATTTTATTAGTAAAATATAAGGTTTTTCCCTACGGGAATTTATCCTGAAATGTTTTCATACTTATATGATTTAATGCTTTCAATCACATAGATGCATGTTCAGGGTTTAATAAAATTGTAATTTGGTTTGTTTGAGAGTGACATTTTGTTAAATAAGTTAACTCTATTGAAATATTGCGAAATCTCAAATTGGTATCTCGTCCCTCTTTCACAAAATATCACAATGGAACATCTAGTGGGATGTAGCACATTTCTTATAGGCTAAGTGTAGATAGGAACTTAAAGGAGTTAAGAATATGGGGAAAACAAAATAATAAAATAAATAAATTCAAGAAGTTAAAATTATTAATGTTGATGAAGGAGATGAAAGACAATGAGCCAAAGTTAGGGTCAACGGGAAATCCTCACTTTCTTAGGCTTATGGATAAATTTTCTTCCTATACCAATACCGATAAATATCCAAGCAAGGACATGACAATGAAACATACACCAAGTGCATCAATATTAGCGCGATGGATTTATGAATTAGGTATTCTTTTTTGTTCTATTAATAATGATTTAAATGATTTATTAAAGCAATTGGTCAATTTGGTCGGGGTTACCCACCTCCAAGTCAATACAAACTAAGGGAGACTTTATTGAAGGAAGGGGTTAAGAGGACTAAAAAAATCACTTAAAAAACAAGAATGGTGGGTTTTGAATGGTTGTTTGATAATGATAGATGCATGTATGAGCCAAAAATAATAAGTATAATGAATATATATGTGAATTGCAAAGAGGGCACAACTTTTCTTTCCTTGAAAGAAGATTTCGAGGACACACATAGAAAGAAGTACATCTTCGAATATGTTGACAAGTTCATCGAATAAGTTGGGACACAATATGTAATTAAAGTAATGACAAATAACGTTTCGAACAATATGGTCACCGCCGAATGGATTGATAAGAAACCATGTGAGTGATTGAAAAGGAGATTTACTATAACTTTTGCAACCTCTTTCCTAACTTTGCACCTCATAAAACTTTGGATTTCATTATCTTTATTTACACACCTCATAAAACTTTGGTAATAATGAGGAGATTTACTAAAAAGGAGACATTGTGAGGACGCGAGTCACTAGTTTTGCAACCTCTTTCCTAACTTTGAAAGTTTAAGGGATAAAAAAGAGAAGTTGAGGACAATAATTAGCAGTGATGCTTGGGGTGAGTGAAATTTATCTAAGAGCACACAGGGGAAATGGCCTATGCCACTGTGTTGAGTATGTCCTTTTGGAATGGGGTAACACCATGCTTAAAAGTTTTTTCCCCATTGGTGAAGGTGCTTTTCCTTATTTATGGGGATAAAAAGACATCAATGAAATTATTATGGTGAATAAAAACAAGCATGAATGATATTAAAGAGGTAATGAAAAATAACAAGGCTCACCAATGTCCAATTTTAGAGATCATTGATGCAAAATACATTAGTCCTATTGATAGTCCACTACATTTGACGACATACGTATTGTTCTCAATAAGATCTTCAACTACTTCATCCCTAGTCATACCCTGTCAGCATGAAAGTAATACGCTATATATAATATATGTGAAAACTAAGAAGGACAAAAATTTAGAAACAAATAAAAACAGCGAACACAATTCACACAAAATAACTATGGAAACTTTGGATAACCAAAGTGGTTTAAAGACCAAGTCCTAATAGTTGTTCCGAGAAACTTTGTGAACTTGTCCATTTTCGTATTGATGATCAATATAAGTACTTGAACCATTATTCTCCCATATATAAAGAAATTATGGCAGTAGGCATTGAAACTGCTAATTATGTATTCAAAAATTTAATTAAGAGATACCATATCTAACATAATGTTTTCTAAACGATTGAAATTCCAAATAGTGAGTAATGACCTTCATTAGTATGCAATATTCTTTTATAGTAGTTTATAAAATTTTGAATTACAGGTGCATGCATTAGTCAAGCTGGTCATTGAACATCAGTTAAATGTATCAACACATGACTTGTATATGGAACAACCAAAGATGGATCTTGTGCTATACAATTAACATAAAGCCAATCATAAGAATTAATAGTTAATATATCTAGTTCAAAGGCTATACATTAAAATAAAGCAAATAATAAGAAGTGATAGTTGATATATCTATACTGAAGAAAGTGTTGTGGATTATGGATGGACTCATGATTAATATTTGCGTATGAATTATTGTGTGACCTCACTTTTGTAGTATGTCTAAAAATAAATTCACTCATGTTGTGAGGGGAACTGAGTTTGATTTGGAGAAGGAGCAACATTGGTTGAGATAGTAGTTGAAGGTTGTAGTTCATACCTAGTTTCATTTTTGAATTGTCTAGATCAATGGAATCAGTAATTTGACACCTTCGAGCATTGTAGTCTTCATGTTCTGCTTTAATGAACAATAGTTTAGATGAAAATCCATTTTAAATTATACATTTGATAAAACTAGATGAAACTGGAGCGAATATTAGCCAAGAAAATATTAATCATAGAGAGGATTGTTGGAGAAAATGATATGATGCATTTGCATTTAAGTGGGAGAATGTGTGAATAGACCTATAAAAATTACATTTATTATGGGACACATGGAGCAATATGCATTGGACATTCCTTTATTAGAGCAATATGCATCAATTTTAACTATTATAATCATATGTAGTATATATATTACAATCAATATAACCACTAATTAATTACATATTACAATACAATTGAGTTATTATAGTTAACACTGTTGATGTATTGTTTAAAGGTTGTTATGGTGTATTATAGTTAACATAAAACTGTTAACAGTTACCTATAATATTCATGTGTAGTATACATATTACAACTAATAAAACTTTAATCAAGTTCGAACTTAAAAGAAGATTAGTAAGTCACGTTAACAATGTAAATATAAATTCCTTAAATTTGATTTTTTTTTTTTATTATGAAATTATATTAGCCTTATCGATAAGCCTAGTACAAATTTACTAGAAATTTATACTAAAGGTAGATTGGTAAGTAATGCATTTAATTCAGCTTGTGCACTTAACTCAAATTAGTATAATGATGGTATAAACCATAAGAGGGATATAATATTTTAGGGTTTACACAATTAAGTAGTTAATGAAACCATTTTTTTTTTATATAAGTCACATGCTTTTAGGTATTATGGACAATTTTCATTTTTCCTCTCCCTTCAACTTATAGACACACAAGGAAAAACAAAATTAATTTTCTTTTAAAACATTATCAAAGAATATATGAATAAATTGATTGAGATTCGTATTAGCTATCACCATTCATAAGTTCACCTTCAATAATTATCCTCTCGTACTCCACAAGATTCGTTCCCCTATTTACTTTTGATACAATCAGTACAATCCAAAACAAAGAAATATGTGGACTATAGTACTAATTGCATAAAAGATCATTTTTCCATTAGAAAGAATGTATAAAAATAATTATAATGAAACTACCTCTAGTAGTAACTTTAGAAGCATAAGAAAATAGAGTCCTTGAGATCATATATGAGGTATAAACACATCTGGAGTACTGTGATCGGTGATTAAATGTGATTAATTTGACACTCTCATTTGAGTACATTTTGAGTGTATAAGTAAGCTTACAAGTCTCCTAACACAATAATAAAACAACATTGGATATATATATATGATTTAATACGTGTGTTGAAAATTATTATAACTGATTCCTATATTTCGGATTGACTGGGTTTTGAAGATATTGCTTAGTATTACCCTCAAGATGAAGGGGGTATTAGAAAGAACTTTAACTTGTCCCGATAAATTAAAAATGGGTTATATAAAGTCCTTTTGTAATTATATCTGCCAGCTGAGCTTCAGTGGAAATAAATTGGACTTGTAGGTCACGATGAACTACTTTGTCACAAATAAAATGAAACTAGATTTCCACGTGTTTTGTGAGGGCATAGAACACTGAATTTCCCAAAAGGTAGGTGGAGCCTAGGTTATCACACCATAGTATCGAGGGTTGGGGTTGGGGTTGGGGTTGGGGTTGGGGTTTGGGAACATCAAGTTCATGCATAAGCGACTGTAGCCAAGTAAGTTTGACTGCCACGTCAGCTAGGGATTTATACTCCGCCTCCGTAGAAGATCGTGATACTATTTTCTACTTTTGGTATAACCATGAGATAATGTTTGAATCAAGATATATTCAACCAAGCCTCTTGGCCCAGTGGTATAAGGCTGCTATTGGGACACTGTTTGGAGGTGGATTGGGTTTGGTCCCCAGTTCGATCCCTGGCAGTGTCAAAATAATGCTTGGCCAGCGGAAGTCACGAACCGCGAGCGGGGATTAGTAGAGGTGCGCGTATAGCTGGCCCGGACACCCCGTGGTATAAACCAAAAAAAAAAAAAATCAAGATATATTCCAAATCCTTTGGTGGATTTGTGGTCATCTATGCAGCTGGCGCATTCCGAATCAGAAAACGGTTCAAGATGAAGAGAATGCGACTTCGTGATCAACATGTCATGGGTCACAATATATTTCAAATACCATATGATGTAATACCCCGTAATCCCTAGGACTGTGAATTTAATCATTTTTTGGAGAAATAAAATTTAATTAAATTAGAGAATTTTAAATATATAATTTGGAGAGTTTATTTGAATTGGATGAATTATTTAAATCTGACGAATATTAGATTTAATTATTCTGATCATTGTTGTGTCGCATTTTGTAGGTAAACAAATTAGAGGATGTTATAAAGTATTTTGGATGACAATTCTGAGTGAATGGTTGATTCCGAATAGGTCGAGATAGTAGAAAAAGAGTACCCGGGGGTGATAATCGGGTCTCAGGGCATTTTTAGGCATAACCGGGCTCACACAGGGGTGTTCGGGTCATTTGGGCTTGGCCCATAAGCCTAAAAACGGGATTAGGTATAATTAACCTAAGTCTAAGTGTGTTGAATGACAGAAAACACAATTCTAAACCTAGAAACTTGAGAGAAGAAGAGAGGGAGCAATTGGGGAGAAATTGAAAGCCAAACTAAAGAGGATTCGTGTGTTCTTCGTCAAACCTCCATCTAACCAAAGGAGATCAGAAACTATGAACCAAGAGGTAAGTGGTTATTTTTTTGTAATTTCAAGTATGTGATATCCGATTCATATTATGGTGATGTGTAAAACCAAATCTGATTTTGGGTGGATTTCGGGGAGAAAATGGGCTTTCGATAATTAAGTCGGTTGTGTGAATTGATGATCCAATTGATGTTGTAATACTATTTATTTTGTATAAATTAGATCCATAGGAGAAACCCAAAATTTTATGTTGTGAAAGTTGAATTGCAATCAAAATTGTAGAGGACGAGTGATCGGAACTGTTGAAAAACCCATATCGGGATTCAGGATCTAGGATGTGAATCCAGGTGTTTTATTGGTTCATATGAGGTGCATGAACCAAATTATATGTGTATATATGATGAGAATAGTGGATTAAGGTTAAAGATTAAAAATCTGTTAATGGAAAAAACAGAGCAATGGAGAAGACGAGTTACTGACAAGTGAATCGGTTCGGTCTATAGAATACTTATAATTCCTCTTTTGTCCTAGTTCCTCTAAACTTTTATGGTGGAAAACTTTTGGAACCTTGTTATGATATAATTAGGCGATTATTTATACTACAGTAGGCTAGTGCGACAGGTGTTACGCACAGAGGAGCCGGTTTAATTTATTATAGAGTTATAAATTATTGAATATCAAATTTAAATGAGAGGTGTTAGCCTTAATAGTGGGACTTAATGTGAGAAATCTTAACGGGTAAAGGTACGAACCGGATGAGTGAGTTGGGGTAATGTGGTTGGGTGACACTACTTTAATATACTCATAGGTTAGAGATAGATTAACTATTGAAATAAATGAAGGGGTAACTGGGGCCTTAAGAATTGGGCAAATGCCCAAATAAATACGATATTACGATAAATCATAAAAGAATAAGTATGGTGAGTATAAGAGACATATTGTGACAACCCGAATATAATTATGATTAATTATGCTTAAATCATGCCTAGCTTATGTGATATGATTAGTGTGTCATTAATACACATGATGTTAATTTATTATGTTTAGTCTAATCCTACCTTCAAAAAGCATGAAATGTCGAATTAGTTACAAACACAAAATTTTGAAGGTTTCGGTAGGAATGTTCATGTTTAAGGCTAGTTTTGACCTTTATGACATAACAATTGACTTGAGGTGAAAACTACATAGTTGTAGACAAGTGAGTTATGGTTGTAACACAACAAACGGTGTGTGAAACGGAGGTTCGAGTGAGAAGTTATCCCAAAATTACGAAACAAGGGCAAAGTAGTCCATCCGTTAAGTAGTATTTTGTCTTAATATGGCAACAAATGTTTTATTCTCATTGGTTGGGAAGGGTGGTGGCTTTGGCCGACCTCAAACCCTTAGAATTACCTCTTTATTCAGCCAAAATGCAGCCATGAGAGATTTTAAGCTTAAGGAAAGAGAGTTTTGAAGTTTAGGAAGAAAGTGTGAGGAGAAAATTGAAGAAAATTCATAGAAAATTACGAAAAAGCCCCTAAGGTAATTCCAACCATGAATCTTGCTATTTTTTCTTTCATTTACGATTTATATGATATAAATCCTTGATTTTTATTGAACTTTCATGTTTGGGTGCATATGTATGGATATATGCAAGTTTAAGTTAAGTTGAATGTACAAAACCCTAAGATTGCTTTGTTTAGAAACTTTGTTTATTCAAACTTCCATATATTTTTGTATAGTTACTGGAATCGATTGATTCCAATTGGATATTAACATGGACTCATATATGTATGACATATCCGAAAATCATGTGAAAATACCAACAAATGAGTCCTTGGTGAGGGTTTTAAGTTCGGGTAAGAAATCTGCCCTAAGGGTGAAAATATGCCCGCCATGTGTTCGGTGTTTTTCTTGACATAGAAAACGAACCTTAAAAATTATGAAACTTTAATTTTGTATTTTTCAGTATGTTTAATGATGTTGGGTGAAATATCACATAAATTTATGATGTAGAAAAATTATGGAAATTCGTGGAAGTTGAATGAACGATAAGAGGGCCTATAGGGCAGATTTGCCATGTGGTAAAGAAATGAGCATATCTTGCTCTACGAGACCTAAAATGATGTACCATCTTTTGTATTGGAATAATAATATGAAAAGGATTGAATTTCCAAGAATAAATGAATTTATATTTGGTCTATGATTTGGATATGTTGAATATACTAGCATGGATTTGGATGGAACTTCACTTGTGATAAATGATTTGAATAGAATCATGTGATGCTTATGGATTGAATTATGTTTAAATCGTTCTTTGGATTATTGATATTATTATGATGATACTAATATTTTAAGAATGATAGGAAGGGAAGAAGAGCTGATTGAACAATTACTGGATAAAGGCAAGGGCAAAGCCAGTTAAACTGCCAAGGTGAGTGTACTTATGATTTGTTTCATATATAAATATGAATATAGCTCTAAGAGCGGATTTGTTTGAATACTTCGGTATTCAGGATTTGTTTGGATATTCAAATATCCAGGATTTGTTATTGCCAACGGGCAGAATTATTTGGATCTTATGATCCATGATTTGTTATTGCCAATGGGCAGGATTGTTCGGATTTTATATCTATATATTCGATATAGAATTGTTATTCTATTACAGGGAAGGAGTACCTCACTAAGCTTAATGCTTACGGTTTATATTTTAACAATTTCAGGTTCACACGCTGCCAGCTAGGTACCATATGACCGGTAGCTTTGAGAGTTGCACCGTTGGAGAGAGCTGGGATTTAAAAATGGGATTTTATCGTTGTCACACTGAATATTTTAATATACTCACACATTGTATATATTGATTTAGTATGTATTGGGTTGATCATAGTTAATCACGGTATTGCATGTTTGCTTAATTATGACTCTGATATTGAATTTTATGATGTAAGAATAATATTATGTTCATTATGTAGGAAAATATTGATGAATGAATCATATTTCCAATGGGCTCAAGATTATGATCTAATTATTCTAATAATAAATGATTAGTATGGATATTGGGTTTGGGGTGTGACAATTAGTGGTATCAGAGCGTGGTTATTAATTCTGGACGTGTGTGACGATTAGATGGCAGTATTGAGTTAATTTGATATTTTTGAATTATTTATGTACTAACCAATAGTTTAGTAGTATAAACTATTTATATTGGTTGTTAGAACTTTATTGTATTACAGATAATTCCATATGGAATCTGGGAATGGACAACATAGAGAAGAGGAAGTGGCTTCTCGTGCAGAGAATACTGAAGTAGAGCAAAGTGTTGCTGGAAGGGCTAGAGATCAAGAGCAGCCAACAGAGATGCAAATAATGGCACATGCAATGATGAGGATGGCAGAGCAACAAGAAAGAAATATGGCGCAAATGGCAGAACAACAGGCTAGATATTTAGAATCAAAGACACTGGCCAGGATTGAGAAAGAGGTAAGGAAGGAAATGAAAGATTCCATGCATGAGAAGTTTTTGAAGTTGAATCCCCCAGAATATACAGGGTCAGTTGAACCTACAGAAGCTGAGATGTGGGTCAGGGATCTAGAGACTATCTTTGCACTTATGAAGGTTCCAGATAACCAGAAAGTGAATCTAGCTGTGTTTAAGCTCAAAGGAGAGGCGAAGTATTGGTGGGAAGCCATCAACCATTTGGTGCCAAGGATGGAAGGTACTGATGTCATTACTTGGGCTGAATTTATTAAAGCTTTGTATGTTAAGTATTTCCCTAAGGTCTATAGGAGGGAGAAGCTAAGGGAGTTTATAAATTTAACCCAAGGGAACATGTCTGTGAGGGAGTATGATGCTAAATTTACTGCTTTGTCTAGATTTGCTACTAAGTATGTGCAGGAGGAAGAAGATAAATGTAGTAAATTTCAAGATGGACTGATTTGGCCTATTCAAAATAGAGTGGCCACTTATGAGTTAGAAGATTATGCTTCTCTGGTAAACAAAGCCACGATAGCAGAAAGGCAAATGAACCAAGGGGTGGCAAGTAGAGAGAGTTTTAAAAAGAGTAGATTCGACGCATCTCACTTTAAGGGAGGTGAGGGTGGAAGTGTTAAGATGGAACCGCATAAATTTCAGAGAGGTGGTGGAGATAGTGGTAGAGGTCTGGGGAGATTTGGCAGCGATACTAGGGGTGGAGAATCTTCTAGTCTAGTTAGGAGGTCAGGAACGGGTGAGGCACCGACAAGAGTGGTTACATGTTTCTTTTGTAAAGAGGAAGGGCATTATAAATCTGAGTGTCCTAAGCTTAAGGGATTGGAATGCTACCATTGTCATCAAGTGGATCATATTAAGAAGAATTGTCCGCAATTGGCAGAGACTCCAGCAGCACATAGTGAAGTAGCAAGTAGAATGTTATCTCCGGGTAGTGCAGTGAAAAGTATGGGCAGAGGACAAGCTAGTAGTTCCAGGCCAGGTGGACGAGTTTTTACAATGAAAGAAGCTCAGATTACTCCAGATGTGGTGACAGGTACACTTTCTGTTACTGATAGAAGTGCTTATGTTTTGATTGATCCTGGTTCCACGCATTCTTTTGTGTCCTATGCTTTTGCTGTATACCTGAATAGACCATGTACTCGTTTAGATGTGGGGTTAGGTATTTATATGCCTATGGGGGAAATGGTTGTAGCTGAATATGCTTTTCGTGATTGTGTTTTGACTGTGGGGGCTAGAGATACAGTTATAGATCTACTCCCATTGGATATTTATGATTTTGATATAATTCTGGGAATGGATTGGTTATCTAAATATCATGCATCTATGGATTGTTTCTGTAAGGAAGTTGTTTTTAATATGCCTGGTGAGCCTGAATTTAAATTTGTGGGGGAAAGGAAAATTGTTCCCAGTTGCATCATTTCTGCTATTCAGACGAGGAAATTATTGAGTAAGGGTTGTGAGGGTTTTATTGCATATGTTCTTGACACTGGGAAGGGAGCTTTACAATTAGTTGATGTTCCTATTGTAAGGGATTTTCCTGAAGTGTTTCCTAGTGAGTTGCCAGGGTTACCTCCAGAAAGAGAAGTTGAATTTAGTATTGAATTAGCACCAGGGACAACCCCTATTTCTATGGCACCGTATAGAATGGCACCTGCTGAGTTGAAAGAACTCAAGATTCAGTTGCAAGATTTACTTGATAGGGGGTTCATACAACCTAGTGTATCTCCATGGGGTGCGCCAGTTTTATTTGTGAAGAAGAAAGATGGTACCATGCGTTTGTGTATTGATTATAGGCAACTGAATAAAGCTACAATTAAGAACAAATACCCTTTACCTCGTATAGATGATTTGTTTGATCAGTTACAGGGTGCTAAATTGTTTTCAAAAATAGACTTGCGATCAGGGTATCATCAGTTGAGGGTGAAGGAGAGTGATATTTCTAAAACTGCTTTTCGCACTCGGTATGGTCATTTTGAGTTTTTGGTGATGCCTTTTGGGGTGACTAATGCTCCAGCTATATTTATGGATCTTATGAATCGGGTACTGCATCCTTTTGTTGATTCATTTGTGATAGTTTTTATTGATGATATTCTGATTTATTCACGTGATATGGTTGAACATGAAAAGCACCTCAGAACTATTTTGAATGTGTTGAAAGATAAGCAATTGTATGCTAAGTTTAGCAAATGTGAATTTTGGCTTTCAAAGGTTGTATTTTTAGGCCATGTTATTTCTGGAGATGGTATATGTGTTGATCCAAAGAAGGTAGAAGCTATTGTAAAATGGGAGAGACCCGATAATGTGACTGAGGTGAGGAGTTTTCTGGGTTTAGCTGGGTATTATAGAAGGTTTATTAAGGGATTTTCTTCGATTGCCTTACCAATGACTAAACTGACTTGGAAAGATGTTAAGTTTGAATGGAATTCTGATTGCGAAAATAGTTTTGATGAATTGAAAAAGAGGTTGGTAACCGCACCTGTTCTTACTATTCCGCATGGTGGAGATGGTTTTGTTGTTTATACCGATGCTTCACATCAGGGGTTGGGTTGTGTTTTTATGCAGCATGGTAAAGTTATTGCTTATGCTTCTAGGCAGTTGCGTACACATGAACGTAATTATCCTACACACGATTTGGAACTTGCTGCTATTGTCTTTGCTTTGAAATTATGGCGTCATTATCTATATGGTGAGGTATGTGAAATTTTTACTGACCATCAAAGCCTTAAGTATTTATTTACTCAAAAGGAGTTGAATTTGAGGCAGAGGCGGTGGATGGAGTTAATTAAAGATTATGTTTGTACAATTCACTACCACCCAGGAAAGGAAAATGTAGTTGCAGATGCTCTGAGTAGAAAGGCTTCGGGCAGGTTATCTTGTATTCGGTGTGCTAGAGTTTCCCAAATCATGGAGTTGAGATTGATGGGAGTAGAATTGAAGCTAGCCGATGGGGACAGGTTCTTTGCTCATGTAAGCGTGAGGCCTTTATTAGCTACCCGTATTCGTGATTTGCAAAGTCAAGATCCTTTTCTTGAGAAGAAACGACAGGATCTCCGAGATGGTAAGTCTAAAGATTTTTGTATTGTGAATGATGGCACTTTATTTTATAAGCAGCGGTTGTGTGTGCCTAATGTGTGTGGATTGAAAGAGGAAATTTTAGATGAGGCTCATAATTCCATTTATACTATGCATCCTGGTAGCACTAAAATGTATAGGGATTTAAAGGAGCATTATTGGTGGAATAATATGAAGAAGGAAATAGCTGATTTTGTTGCGAGGTGCCTTATATGTCAGCAAGTGAAAGTGGAGCATCAGAAACCTACTGGTCTGCTTCAGCCATTGCCGATACCGGAATGGAAATGGGATCATGTAACGATGGATTTTGTGGTTGGGCTTCCTCGATCTCAGAAGGGGTCAGATTCGATTTGGGTAGTGGTGGACAGATTGACTAAGTCCGCTCATTTTCTAGCAGTCAAGACTACATATACAGTTGATAGGTATGCAAGATTGTATGTTAATGATATTTTTCGATTGCATGGGGCACCTGTTTCTATTGTTTCAGATAGGGACCCTACTTTTACATCCAGATTTTGGGATAGTTTGCAGTATGCTATGGGTACCAACTTAAAGTTTAGTACGGCTTTTCATCCTCAGACAGATGGGCAGTCTGAAAGGACAATACAGATTTTGGAAGATATGCTTAGAGCATGTGTGCTTGATTTCAAGGGTAATTGGGATGAATATTTGCCTTTGATAGAATTTACATATAACAATAGTTTTCAGTCTACTATTGGTATGGATCCATATGAAGCATTGTACGGTAGACGATGTCGTACACCAATATGTTGGGGTGAAGTTGGTGAAAGGAAGATAGAGGGTCCAGAATTGATTGAAGTCACCACTGAAAAAGTGAAGATTATTCAAGATAGAATGAGAACAGCTCAAAGCAGACAGAAAAGTTATGCGGATAAACGACGAAAAGATTTGGAATTCCAGAAAGGGGATTATGTGTTTCTTCGGATATCTCCATGGAAAGGAGTTATGAGGTTTGGAAATAAAGGGAAATTAAGTCCACGCTATATTGTACCTTATGAAATCCTTGAGAAAGTCGGGATGGTTGCCTACAAGTTAGCGTTACCACCAGAATTATCTCGGTTACATGATGTTTTCCATGTTTCTATGTTAAGAAAGAATGTAGCAGACCCTTCACATGTATTGGTGGAACAACCTATTGAGTTGAAGGAAGATTTGAGCTACGTGGAAGAACCGCTTGCTATCGTCGATAGGAAAGAACAAATATTGAGATCAAAGGTGATCCCACTTGTGAAAGTTGTGTGGAGAAGGCATTCCATGGAAGAAGCTACATGGGAGAGTGAGGATAGCATGAAAATGCGTTATCCGTATTTGTTTGATTCGGACAACCAAGGTATGTCAATTTCGAGGACGAAATTTCCTAACAGGGGGAGAATTGTGACAACCCGAATATAATTATGATTAATTATGCTTAAATCATGCCTAGCTTATGTGATATGATTAGTGTGTCATTAATACACATGATGTTAATTTATTATGTTTAGTCTAATCCTACCTTCAAAAAGCATGAAATGTCGAATTAGTTACAAACACAAAATTTTGAAGGTTTCGGTAGGAATGTTCATGTTTAAGGCTAGTTTTGACCTTTATGACATAACAATTGACTTGAGGTGAAAACTACATAGTTGTAGAAAAGTGAGTTATGGTTGTAACACAACAAACGGTGTGTGAAACGGAGGTTCGAGTGAGAAGTTATCCCAAAATTACGAAACAAGGGCAAAGTAGTCCATCCGTTAAGTAGTATTTTGTCTTAATATGGCAACAAATGTTTTATTCTCATTGGTTGGGAAGGGTGGTGGCTTTGGCCGACCTCAAACCCTTAGAATTACCTCTTTATTCAGCCAAAATGCAGCCATGAGAGATTTTAAGCTTAAGGAAAGAGAGTTTTGAAGTTTAGGAAGAAAGTGTGAGGAGAAAATTGAAGAAAATTCATAGAAAATTACGAAAAAGCCCCTAAGGTAATTCCAACCATGAATCTTGCTATTTTTTCTTTCATTTACGATTTATATGATATAAATCCTTGATTTTTATTGAACTTTCATGTTTGGGTGCATATGTATGGATATATGCAAGTTTAAGTTAAGTTGAATGTACAAAACCCTAAGATTGCTTTGTTTAGAAACTTTGTTTATTCAAACTTCCATATATTTTTGTATAGTTACTGGAATCGATTGATTCCAATTGGATATTAACATGGACTCATATATGTATGACATATCCGAAAATCATGTGAAAATACCAACAAATGAGTCCTTGGTGAGGGTTTTAAGTTCGGGTAAGAAATCTGCCCTAAGGGTGAAAATATGCCCGCCATGTGTTCGGTGTTTTGCTTGACATAGCAAACGAACCTTAAAAATTATGAAACTTTAATTTTGTATTTTTCAGTATGTTTAATGATGTTGGGTGAAATATCACATAAATTTATGATGTAGAAAAATTATGGAAATTCGTGGAAGTTGAATGAACGATAAGAGGGCCTATAGGGCAGATTTGCCATGTGGTAAAGAAATGAGCATATCTTGCTCTACGAGACCTAAAATGATGTACCATCTTTTGTATTGGAATACTAATATGAAAAGGATTGAATTTCCAAGAATAAATGAATTTATATTTGGTCTATGATTTGGATATGTTGAATATACTAGCATGGATTTGGATGGAACTTCACTTGTGATAAATGATTTGAATAGAATCATGTGATGCTTATGGATTGAATTATGTTTAAATCGTTCTTTGGATTATTGATATTATTATGATGATACTAATATTTTAAGAATGATAGGAAGGGAAGAAGAGCTGATTGAACAATTACTGGATAAAGGCAAGGGCAAAGCCAGTTAAACTGCCAAGGTGAGTGTACTTATGATTTGTTTCATATATAAATATGAATATAGCTCTAAGAGCGGATTTGTTTGAATACTTCGGTATTCAGGATTTGTTTGGATATTAAAATATCCAGGATTTGTTTGGGTCTCATGATCCAGGATTGGTTTGAATACTTCGGTATTCAGGATTTGTTTGGATATTCAAATATCCAGGATTTGTTATTGCCAACGGGCAGAATTATTTGGATCTTATGATCCATGATTTGTTATTGCCAATGGGCAGGATTGTTCGGATTTTATATCTATATATTCGATATAGAATTGTTATTCTTTTGCAGGGAAGGAGTACCTCACTAAGCTTAATGCTTACGGTTTATATTTTAACAATTTCAGGTTCACACGCTGCCAGCTAGGTACCATATGACCGGTAGCTTTGAGAGTTGCACCGTTGGAGAGAGCTGGGATTTAAAAATGGGATTTTATCGTTGTCACACTGAATATTTTAATATACTCACACATTGTATATATTGATTTAGTATGTATTGGGTTGATCATAGTTAATCACGGTATTGCATGTTTGCTTAATTATGACTCTGATATTGAATTTTATGATGTAAGAATAATATTATGTTCATTATGTAGGAAAATATTGATGAATGAATCATATTTCCAATGGGCTCAAGATTATGATCTAATTATTCTAATAATAAATGATTAGTATGGATATTGGGTTTGGGGTGTGACACATATATACTACATACGACGATATCATAGTTAGGTTGTGTGTATACATACTGTTTTGCTAATAAGTAGAGTGAATACCTATACTGTACTTGCATAAGATATGATTGAATAGCTCGATGAGACATTCCAAGCCAAGTTTGCTGAGACATTCTAAACTGTGTTCGATGAGACATTTCAAACTATGCTCGATGAGACATTCTAAGCTAGGTTTGATGAGACATTCAGAACCATGTTCGATAAGACATTCTAAACTATGCTCGATGAGACATTCTGAGCCAGGTTCGAGGCGACATTCTGAGCCATGTTTGATGAGACATTTCGAACCATGTTCGATGGGAAATTCCGAAGTAATAGCCCTTAATGTGTGATACGGGGATATTTCTGTGAAGTATACATTGTTAGTATGTATATATTATGTGTGAAATATATATGTACCGTATGGATAAGCCACTTATGTGAGGTAGTAGACTATAAAATCAATTGACCCTTCTTATGTGAAATAGTAGGTATTAGATCGTGGATATCTAATAAGGTGAAATTAAGTAGAGAGACTTAATTAACAAACTAAAGATAGATCGGGAATTTCTAAAGTAAATTAAGTGGAGAGACTTATTTATGAATGATGAGAAATAACATATGAGAATTGTTGTATAAATTAAGTAGCGAGACTTAATTATAAATATGAAAAGATGATGTATGCGAAACGTTACATGAGAATTAATTAACATATGCGAAATGTTAATAAAATGAGGTACTGTATGGACGGTACGGGAACTTAGACATGTAGATAAGTTCAATTAATTACTATAGTCTAGTTATCTTGGGTAGTACAGCTAGGTGGGCTAAGTATAGATTGCTATGTGTTCACTCCAGCTGAGGGGAGAGTAGTATCACAAGTGAGTGCGACACAAACCTAAATATGAAGAGCATTCATGCATTTAAAATTACTGCATTTTAATTCACTTGGTAAATATTTTTAAAATATTTTTGGTTCTAACCCATGATATAAAAATATTTTTAAAACCGTTTAGGTGTCCAACCACAGGAACACCAGGCTTGATATCTATTCAAGGGACACGCAGCTGCTGCACATGTGGATGTTAACAGGAGTTTGGATTAGACGCTTGATTACTTTGTTCCTAAATTAAGGATTTATTCTCAGTCATAGTTCATGTAGGGCATGTTACCCAGTTACTTTCAGATTCAATTTTAGTTAATTTTATTTATTGTCGGATATTTATCTGGATTGGGATTTTAGCCAAGGGTTTATTCGACAAGTCTTTTATTGAGTATTCAATTTTTTTCAGTTCCACATTGGTGTGAATGGCTTAGTTTATATTTTTGAATGTGTGTTGGTTTAAGTAAAAGATAAAATTTGACACCAGTTTTTTGAACACTAGGTGGTTAGTAATGTTTTAAAAAGTCTCAATAGTGATGCTAAGAATTAACCATATGAGATTCCTATGTAATTGGATATAGGACTGATCACCCGGTATTTTATTAGGCGGGGTGTCACATATGATTCGTTTGACCGGGGCCCAATGTGAATTAGTGGGAGCGTCTCTGTACTGGAAATATTTATTAATAACAAATGCCAAATTGGGTTAAGTGACGGTAAGGTATTTGAGGCTTCCAATAACTTGCCGATATTTTACTAAATTTAGATTTTAGTGGATGCAACTATGGGAGTAATAATGGTCTTATTTTCAGTCATTTAAGTGTACTGGAGTAGGTTTAGAATATATTGGCTTTGAGATAAAAGACTTTCGGATGAGTGTGGAACAACTTTAGTGCTAAGAAAACAATGAAGCGAACCATGGTCCTAGATGGAAAATTCATCTCCATGTAAATGACAACAACTTGCGCGTGGAAAAAATATTGTTGCTCACGAGAATGTCATCGAAATTGATGAGAATGTAGATGGTGGTTTCCATTGTGAATTTATTGAATAAACTAGAATCAATTTTAGAACCCACAAAACCATTGCAGATAAAAAGCGTGTGAGCCTTTCAAACCATGCTCGTGGGGCTTGTTTTAGCTCGTACAATGAACGATGAAGCTTCCACACATGATGAGGGTACTTGGGGTCTACAAATCTAGAGGTTAGCTCATGTAAATGTCTTCATTGAGGAACCCATGGAGAAAATAACTTTTTACAACGAGTTGGGAGATGCGCCACCCTTGCGAAATGCATGTTCATGGTGGGATACATTACCCGTGATGGAGGACATCATTCGATTAATTAAATAAACGACGATCTAAAATGCAAAGCGCGTGTAGGGATTGGGCTTTGTGCCATTAAAGTGAGACCAGTTTTGACGATGCGACGGTGCTAGGGCTTAACAATAACTTGTTGTTAATATGTATGAGGACATGACAAGAGATGAATGAGAAAAGTATTTTGAGAAAAATGATTTAATTTGTGGTGGTCTCCACCCCAATCTGTTCGTATAGCTTTGAATTTTGTGTTAAATTATCGTTCAACCATTTTTTGAAATTGAGGAAAAATAGAAAACATCATATTTTTTCTGCATGGGATAAAACCAAAGATATTTATAATATGATCAATAAGGGTCCATTTGGTTGACGTTGGGCAAAAGAGTTGACATGCCAAATTTTTCCTAGGCAAATTTTGTTGTGACAAAGATAATTTCGTGTTGTTTGATAGGTTTTATTTGCACGCAACATTTGCTAACTTTTTGTGTTTTATAGGCATAGTTTGCCTATTGAAAGACACTTATTTTTCTACTCATGTTATTTGATAGCCAAAATTTATCATGAAAAATACAAACTTTGCCAATAAAATGTCTGCAAATTCTTGCCATTTTACACATTTTCTTTACAACCAATTTACCTTACTTACGTTTTATTTTTAATTTTCAAGATTAACAATGTAATTTCGGATGCAAGTCAAATCGGATGCTTCCTTTGAATGTGGATGAAACAAAAAAATATTTGTCGGGAATAATTACTGTCTTTTACATTTGCATTTAATTTAACTAGATAAACTACTTAAAATGGCATTTATTTGGACAAAATCTATTAAGGTTGAGAGCACATTTATATGGCTAAAATCTGTTGAAATTAAAATGACCCGTTGATAAAACAATGTGGACAAAATTATTATAAAAATACCCATTGATAATGTTGTTGAATTGTGTTATACAACCAGAATAAAAATAAAAAAAATAAAAAATAAAAAGTAAATTTCAAAACTCAAAATTAAATATTAAAATTTACCTAATAAATCCAAAAAAGAAATAAATTTACATATTTAATTACTTCATGGTTTCCTGGGCAACCATGGATCGCAACAATATGCATTCCCATCACCCATCAACATGTTTGGTAGATGTTAAAGAAAATCCATTTATGAATCGTCCATTTTGTAGTCAGGAAGTTCTGGATCCGATGCATACACTGGATCGTCAATTTTTATATTTATCGGATGTTTAGAATGCCAGCGCATTAATGTTTTTTCCATCTGGTGTGACACCCCGCCTAAATAAATACCGGGTGATCAGTCCTATATCAAATTTAAAACAGGAATCTCAGGGGTTCATTCTTAGCATCACTGTCAAATTTTTTTTAAAACTTTACTAACCACCTAGTATTCAAAAAGACTGATGTCAAATTTTATCTTTTTATTAAACAATTAAATATGCATACTGAATAACAAATAAACCATACATCCAAACCATGAGTCTAAAACAGTACTAAATGACTAAATGACATGCCGAATAAACAATCAACTCAAAATTCCAATAATAATAATTCAATAAATGAATACATAAACCAAATACTGAGTCTAAAAGTAAAAAGGGGAAACATGACCTGAATGAATCTACAACTGAGATAAGAATCCTACTCTAGGAATAAAGAAATGATACGTCTAAATCAAATCCTGCAACCATCCACAATGTTGCAGCTGCGTAACCCTGGAATAGATAATTCAACTATGGCATCCCTGTGGCTGGACACCTATTAATATACATATACATAGACAAGAGAGAAGAAGTACAAGAAACGGGTCAGAACCCGATTTATAAAAATGTTTAGCAAGCATTTTATTGCAATAAATTAAATGCGTAGTATATAATGTTCATAATTGCTTTTACGGTCCCACTCTCTTGAGGACAATCTCACCTCTCTTCTATAGTGCACACCTATCGCATTCATTTATTCCGCCTAGCCATCTGACACACTTCTAACTAGGAAAAAGGCTTATCCTTCTAGTTGCCCCTCGTAGTAGTATATCACATTTGATCTCAACAATTATCATTTTTAAATAAGTGTTATCACACTAAAGTCAAGTATTTACTATTTACGTTTATATAAGATTTCACTATCTTAATAGTCTATAATTATCTCATTGTAGATATACCATAAGCATACATGTATATCCCTCACTATTATATATATGTATTAACACAATCTTAATAGCCTACAATTATCACATTATAATTATATCACAAGTATACATATATATCCACCACCATTATATATATATACTAACACAGCACCCTAAGGATACACCTATAGTTCATTGCATACTCTGCTATCATGTCCCGGTATGTCTCGTACTCAAACAAGGACTATCGGTTCGGAAATGTCCCACGAACCATATAAACAAATCACACATATTGGCGGCGAACATAGTTCACATACCTATGGGTCACGCACATACCTACGCTCCCATAGTCAGCGGACTTATCAACTCACAAATAAGTCTTTCACAGTCCTATGTTCTGAGATACAATTCAAATATCCCCCCGAAGGTCACTCAGGATAAGACCGTCTCTACACAACCCCCCGCGATAACAAGCAGCTAGGTATGTCATACACATAATAAAACAATCAAATATGCATTCACGCACCCTATTAAAATATTAGGTATTCACACAACCGTCCATTGTTTTACGTATTCACACAACCTATCATTGTTTTAGGTATTCCCGTAACCTATTATCATTTTTCTATTGGATTATGTATTCCCATATTTATATATATAATTCACACATTACTTTATATATATACATATATTCCAATTATTACTAGTTCGCTCGTATTAAATACGATCCAATACCAAAATAGCTACATCCCACTATTTAATATAATTTATATAATTATATATCTCACCTCATATATACTTGATTAAGTTCATATTAGTCTCACAAAGTTCTCAACAATTTTTAGTTTCAATTCGGGAAAGTTTCATCACTAATTAAAACTCCAAGGGTATTTTAGACATTTCACAATATATGCCTCAGTAATGAAATTCCTGGTACTGCGTACTACTCTCCATTTGCTATGCGTGGCCACAAACGGCACGTAAATCCGAATTCGTATGACAAAGTTATGCTCATTTAAAATTGTGCTAAAAATCAAATAACTCGTTTTGTCTTCAAGGGTATTTTAGACCTTTCAATTTTTGTGTCTAATTAAAAATATTCCCAGGACAGCGTAATACTCTTCGCTATCTATGTGTGGCCGTGAACGGTACACTAATCCGAGTCCGTATGCCAAAATTTAGGGCATTATAAAGATTCACCTAAAGAAGATTTAAAAAAAAGACTTTCTTAAAAAGTTTTCCCACATTCTGCCCAGATTAATAAATTGATGTTTTGAGGCATTTTGGAGCAGTTTTGGAGGAAGCGCGTGAGACAACAAAATGTAGAAAACGCGATTTTCTACAGGGCACAGACATAATCTCCATTAAAGCTCCAAATCCTTCTATTATACTCAGATCTTTTACCCCAAAAACCTCCCAAGATTCATCCTAAATCCACCCAAACTTCATCATTAACAATTTCTTCCAACAATACCAGTAATGGAGATTCAAAAACCAAGATCTAATCATGTTATTCACTTCTCAAATTAAGTTATAATCTCATTATTAACCCAATTTCTCACAAAGTTAAAAATCCCCTATCAATGGTTATTCTTCATCTTCTTCACCATAAACCCACAAATTTCAATTCAAATTCCTACTTCCAAATTTCCAGAATTAATTGACATAATTACAACTATTTACATCATTAACTATAACTCAAATTAAAGCAAGAAAACACTTGCCTTGGGGGATTAAATCCGACGATCCCATGTCGAAATTCTTGCCCGGATTGCTCTTGTCATCATTATTTCCTTCTTCTTTCTCCTTTCTCTCCTCTCTCAACCCTTTGTGTTTTGGAATGACTCATGGCTGCCCAACGCACTTAAACCTAGGTTAAAATTGCTCAATCCCGTAATTAAGCCTATTGGCCAATTAAAAATGACTTAAATGCCCCCGTATGGGCTCGGTCATGTCTAAAAATGCCCCAAGATCCATTTACTACCCCCGGGTACTCTTTTTCGACTATCTTGACCCTTCCGGACTCAACCGTGCACTCAGAATTGTCATCCGAGATACTTTATAAAATTTTCCAATTTCAACCTCAAAATGTGACACATGTGAAAATTTTCAATAACCCAAATTAATTTGAATTTCTAAATCCCCAAATTTAAATAATAAATTCTAAATCTCCAAATTCAATAATTTCTCCAATTTAAATAAATTAAATTTAAATCACCAAATTAAATGAATTTCTCCAAATTAAATAAATCCAACTCACTAATTTAATTAATTTATATATCCTCTAAAATATGGGGTGTTACATCTGGTCTATTTCCCGTTGTAGTAAACGGATACATTTCTCACTGTCTTTGGTTGGATCTTTGCAATATTCCGCTGATTTCTCTTGTGACATGGGTATACCATGCCAATTACAGTAGCACTCCACATCGCAGCGTTTATCATATAACTTAGGCCATTTCAAATGATCATCAGAAGGAATGTTTCCTTTTTTGGTGCTACCCATTTCATCACATGACCAACCTCACCTAAAGAATGCAGGGAGCATATAGGAATATTTTCAAAAACTCTCTTTTCCCCAAACCAAGTCCCTCCATGAGGATCTTCGTAGATTCCTGGGTTTGTCATAACGGGTGCAACATCATCAACTTGGACAACATCAAATAATGTTGATGCCCTATAGTTATGCTTGACCTTCATGGGTTGTTTATGGCTAGCTATTTGATAGCGTTTGATAAAACTGCAGCGTATGTGTTATATCGTATAGCTATTTATAAACTAAATGGAAGTGTGTTTCATAATCAGATTTCAATTTGATTGTGAAATTTTGAAATTTGAAATTCGATTTTCAAATTTTAAATTTTAAAATTCAAAATTCCCCCTACTTGTGTAATAATTTCTATAAAAGGGGTAAGTTAGCAAGTAAGTTTTTAGTCACAAAAAAATGACTTCACATAAGAAAGGAAAAAAATTGATAAGTGTTTTTTATAATGGTTGGGAGAAAGTAGAAGATTTCCTGTTAGAAATTTTGATGACTAATCCCGATACCTACGTCGACCCGTCTGGTATAACTTGGTATGGTTAGAAAAGAAAGTTTGAGAAGAAGCCCATCGACACAAGCAGTCCATTTCCTAACTATGTTGGTCATGTGATATTTTCTCCATCGTCTCAAGCTGAGCGTAAGCTTCCGATTGTTATTGAAGGTTTCCCAATGTGGCCGCGTTTGTTTGACAGGAGATGTGATCTTGAAGCTTGTTTCAGATGGCATGGATTGCGAGTCCCACAAGCAAGGTCGACCATACATTTGAATGACATGTCAAAGCAAGACGAAGTTGTCCGTCTGTTGAAAAAGGAAATCCAACAAATGGAACGTCGTCTACACCGCGTCCATGCGAAAAATTATTTCAGGAAAGACATTGTCGATCCATTTTACTTATAAGACTCAGATATGCCAGACTACTCAAACGATGACCTAGACGATGATTTTGTAAATTATCTCCCATGACGCCTGATGGGAACAAAAATGTCGTATTGCTACTCATCATGGATTCCTCTGTGAAGTTTGTGTCAAGAAAAATGTTCGTGTTCAAGAAAATGGGGTTTATTTGTATTTCTAATATTTCTAGTATTCCATTTTCATGTAGTATGACATGTAAGTTAATATTTAAAGTATTCCATTTTCATCTTCAAATATAATGGCAATGGCGTATTATAAAAACATCGGCGATTTTATAAATGAGTTAAGTATAGTATTAGATACCACAACTATAAACGGGTTCCTAAAAATTAGCAACACTAAGTTAACCTATAATATAATATCATAATTGAGAATACAACATATATAGACAAAGTTTCACGATCAGTTAGGGGTGCATTACAGAATAACATTCAAAATATAGATCTAAAAAGTGGGATTAATTCACATATAACTTGTTCAGAGCCCAACTCTTCGCAAACGCCTCCTTCGTGATACCCATGAAGATGTGGGCAAGTCCTTGATCCGCCTCAAACATAGCAAGAAATCGCAATATATCACTTTAACTCAATTCCATTGCCTCGAGGCGATCAAGAATGTCCTTCCATTTGACATTCTATAAGGCATTCAGCTTTGCATCTGAGTCCATAACAGCTGCTATCACCCGTGTGGATTCGATAATAATGGCCAATGCACGGGCACTCTAGTCTAAGACATTTTCGTGTTTACGTTTTGGCCTTGGCATAACAATAGGTCTTGGTACTTGTCCAGGACCTTTACGTTTCCCTAACTGGGGTGACACGTTGTGTGATTCATTCTTCGGGAAGTCATTTTGAGTAATATCAACAAAATCTTCCTTTGGTTCAGGTATTCCACATAAAATAATCAATATATTTTAGTCATTACCATTTATGAGGTGATTCGTGATTTTAATTATTACAGCTTGCCTTATGGATTTACCTTCCATTGATGGGAAGTAATCACCACCTGATTGAAAGTTTGACCCCGTAATAGTGTCGTTGCCATATATGGTGGCAAGCTCATCATAATATAGGCAACAGTTGCCTTTCATCTTTGCAGCCTCTAGCTTGTCCTGCATACATTTAAGCCACCATTAGTATTTTTTAGGTATACCACGAATAAGAAATTTTATACGTAGCTTGACGTAATCGACCCACACATTTGGATCGGCTTATATAGAGGACGTAGTTGCGTCAAATCCAAATCCACTGACTTGAAGTAGCTCGTGCACTTCCATGTACTCTTTTTTAAGAGTCTTCAAACGTGATCGGACATGGGGAACTCCCACTACAACATGACAGCCATTCCTGACAGTATCGATCACACTTTTCATGTGTGCAGCTGTGAAACCATTATCAAACTTCTTTGTTCCGGTAAGAACCTCACCCATAAGAGCAGACATCATGCACCCACCTATTTGATAAGTCCAACGCACTTGTGGCTTCTTGTAAGGTACTTCCACTGCTGAGTCAGGTGATTCTAGATTGAATGGAACATTTGCTTTTGGTGGTAAAAAAGGGACGTTGACTCGGTTCTGGGCCATCTCTGATGAGATGTAAAAAGAATATCAAACACATGTAGCATATGTTGCAATATGTTTTAACATGGACCAATTATGTAGAAGATATCAAAAACATTTATCAGATATCAAACACATTATCAAATGTTTGAACTTGTATAAAGGCATTTCCAAATGTTTGAACATGTATAATATATATATATCAGATATAGTATAATATGTATATCAAATGTATTTCAGTTATCTACCTACTGTATAAAGTCATTTCCAAATGTTTGAATATGTAAAACTGAGCATATCAGTTACTGCGTGAACATGCATAAAGAGTTTGACCTGTATAAGGAAACTGGTATCAAACTGGAAACTAAAAATGTATCAGGTATTAGGTATATGTTCAAACTGGAAACTAAAAATGTGCAAACTGGAAACTAAAAATGTGTGGTGTTTTTTATCCATTTTACCCACTACGTATATGAGGTATATCAGGTATAGCATTTGCAACAAACTGCTAAGCAGGTATACCAGGTATAGCAACAGAACTGCTAAGCAAGTATATGAGGTATAGCAGTACAGCAGCTATCAAGTTTCATCCAAATTCAGTATAGTAGCTATCAAGTTTCATCAAAACTAAATCAAGTTTCATCCAAATCCCAAATTCCAAATATATGGTAAAACTAAATCAGTATATCAACTATCAGTTACCAAACATGCGGTAAAACTAAAGCAGGTATAACAATATATCATCCAAACTAATCAAGTTTCTTCCAAATTCCAAACTAATCAACTATCATAAAAAATAATCTACCAATCAACATGACTGATCAGGTAGAGGCGGTCCAAATGAGGTATATCATCCAAAAAATGAGGTATTGCAGTAGCAGCAATAATGCTAATTAGAATAAGATAATGAAACAGTTTGATAAAAAAACATATATCTCAATCCAAAGTTAGGCCTCCCGCATTAAACACGTTGGAGCATATAATAACACAATGAAACAGTTTGATATATCATCGCCACATTCATATCCGACACATTCAAATCCAACAACGATACAAATACAAGAAGGCTACTATTACTGTATCCGCATTAAAACATGATTTTAACAACTACATATAAACATAATAGCATAATGACATATGACATCCGCTTTACTGATCGAAGCATATTCATCATTGCTATGAAGTCCACATTGTGACCCACTTGGTAATCAAGAATCTTTGGAGGAATGGTGAAAGTTGAAGAACCACATTGCCCGTTGAGGTTAGCTAAGTTTAGTTCTTTAGGCAACGTCGTAGATTCGGGCGATATATCATCTAGAAACGGCATTGGCCAACCTAACCAAATCCCACAATTGGCACAACAATGGTAGATCTTGCCCAAGTTGTTATTCTTATCAGACTTGGTAATTCTAATGTCACCTACAACTCCACACTTGCATTTTCTAAATTTGACCCTCACATTCAAGTAGTTCGCATTAGTTGACGTAGGCATGGAATCTGAAAAATCTAAGGAATGATAAAAAAAGTTTGTCATGAAACTAACTTAACAAAGATATTGTAAAAGCGTTATGAAATTATTACAACGGTTGAATGGAAAACGAAAATATTATTCTTGTTCCTTTTTCTTCCCACGTTTGTGTTGCCATTGCATTACGCTTCTCTGTCCAACATGCTTGTGTGGCAAAGGTAAGATGCTCATTAACATCATGTACACTAAGCGGTGTTGGGTTCACATCATCATCAATATTGAAAGAGTGGACCTACACGAGTGTGTTTCAAATGAAACCAATTTTCACAAAAAATTATCCAACTTTTAATGTGCATCAAACCAAGTTGTGAAAAACCAATTTTTAGTTTAAACCAATTTTATCTTGATTAATCCTAAACATGCATCTAGTGATAAAAGCAAGTAAAGTAAAGTAAATAATACTCACAACGCTAGAGGTACGAGGAAAAACCCAAGACGAAAAAAAAACTCGGACGGCCCAATCCAGACAATCACTATGAATGTGGAATTACAATGAACGGACAAAAGACTCACTCAACAACTCGATCTCCACGGGTCTTGACGCTCTTATGATTTTCAACCACTCTTTTTACAGTGTACACGCAGAAAGTCCATCTTTCATGATATCTGTCCATAACACACGCGTCCACGTATGTCTCAGTGTCCACCGAATGGATTTGATATGTCTAGGATGTCGAATAAGAAGTTCTTCTCTTTTCTTCACCGCAAACCCAGATGTTCAAGTATAGAAGAAACCTTCTTGGTGTAGCAAGATCACATAAACATATAGTAATGATAACTCGGATCTTTTCAAACTCTAATGAAGTCTTTATGCTTTGAAACCTTAGAAAAACATGTGCAAAACTCGTACTGGTTTGAAAACTATTTTCCAGATTGCACCACCCGTTAATTCTGACGAAACCATGATTTAAATAGGAAAAATTAACCGCCTCAAAAAATGTGTCGTTCGAACGAGATTGTCCAGTCCTTCGCGCGACATGGCTATCTCGCTCGTACGAGCAGAGCTGTCGTTTGAACGACGCGCATATCAGTTTGACTTTTTCTATAAAACATTTCTTCAAAAGAGATCCAATTAAATCAAACTCTTTTTCGAGCTTATCAGAACAAAACGTAGTTTAAAACATTTAAAACACTCTTTAAAACATTTTAAATATTTTTCCTTATAAAAATTCATCCTTATCCTTTTATAAAAATTATTCCGAGCTCCATTAATTATACGCACTCTTCCTGTGTGATCTCGGAATGCAATTAACTTGAAGACAAATAAACTCGCACCAATTAAACTTCGGCATGATTAATTATTTGAAGCTTTGCCGTGGCGTCTTCAATTTCTTCAATACGTCATAGACCAAGTGGGATCGTGACAAAATAAAATCTCCATATGACATATTACAAACACAGTTTTGTTCACGAAGTTAAGTGAAAACAATACAGGGACTTAGTTGGAAATTTATGACCTTACAAATCTTCCCCTTTGACTATTCTGGGATAAAACTAAACTAGTGAAATGCCTAAGTCGGGTCGTCAAGCTGTATGACGCCTAAATCTCGTCCCATATACCTAAAAATTACAAGATACGGACTAGTAAATGTAGCACCGACAAGCATGAATTATCTGAATGTGATGTAGATTTGAAATCTCGAATCGCTGAAGCATACCTAAACACATGAAACGGACAAACAAATACCCAGTGAAGTATGGAGGAACAAATGAAACCAATATATATATATATATATATATATATATCCAAATGATACCAATTTTACAATAGAAACCAATATGAATAAACTCTGAAAAATCATTTGTTAAACAATTGAGCAACACAATGATACCAATTTGTATTAGCAATTTGTAAAATATGTAATAAAAAGCATACTCAACAAATCTCCCCTACATCACATACGTCTCTCCCTCTTTTTGTCTTGAATAGACAACCCGGTGAAAAGATAAACCAATCAACAAGTATCTAGCATGAAGATTTACCAATTAAAAATTGCTAGATAATCATGAAACAACTAGTTAAATATGATCAAGTAATGACAAATCAGTAACTAGTAAATAAAGGAATCACACAAAGAATATAGCAATCTAATCAGCTGTGATAAACGAAATCATATGCAAAATTCCAATATGAAACAATAAAACCTGCATATAAATCAGTTAGTCCAGAAAGCTTCCAGCAGTACCAAAAAATATCACAAAATAAACCAGTGGACTGCAAACCAATAAAAACAAAAATTTCCAGACTGTCGTTCGAACGAGCCAGGGACGTCGCTCAAACAAGATGAGAACGTCAATTGAACGAGTCTTCTCGCGACATGGAGATGTCGTTTGAACGACTTCCCGTGACAGGCCAAACTTTCCCAGATTCCCCGAAATATCATAAATTTTTGTCTAGTGAAAAAATTTCCAGAAAAATCACACTGGAAGGCCCTGAATGCAGCAAAACAGTGCTAAAACAGTAAGCTTTTTACCCAAAATGCAAAAGCGCATAAAAACTAACAATGCTAGTTACAGGCAAACATAGTACTTATGTGCTCAAACATGGACATGGAATGTATGTGCGTGAAACTACAACAAATGAGTCATAATTCTAACACATCAAAAAGATCAAGAAGCTCTAATTGATAGCGATAAATCATGAAACTTTATCATAGCCATATGATGATTAAAGTGTGAGCTTAATGAACTAAACATACTACATGCCCAAAATTCTAGAATTTTGACAATTCTACAAATAATAGCATCAAAATGCAATGTGTCAACATTAGGATTAGATGTGCAAAGCAGTTTAAATTTTATCCAACCAAACTCCCTCATAAATATATATTTTTTTCAAATTCCTTTGAGGTTTCTAGCATTCTTAACATAGAAAAGTCTTATTGGCCATTTTCTTAGCATTTTTCCTTTTCTTTTTGGCTCTTTTAAACGGTGGCTTTCACGACGAGTCAAATGAACTCTCGCAACCCTTTCTCGTTAATCATTCATCATTTTTTAATAGAAATCCTCACGGTCAATGATTCTTACATGCACACTTCTCCTTAAGTCTACTTACGCATAGATGACAAGATTGAGATAAGAACGTCTCACCAAATTTAAATATGCAAGAGAAGTCAAACATCCATATAAACTCATGCATGTGTGCAATGATGGCATATATACAAAGTTGAATCAAAATGCAAATCAACTTCGAAACAACCCCTTTTGAACAATGGTTAAGATCATTCTAAGCATTGATAATAATGACCAAATGTCCTAGCCACATGGATAATGAAATGATGGGGGGTTCAAGCACACTAATATGCCACATCAAACATGTAAACTCAAAAATAAAAATCGAAAATCTTTTTGTCTTTTCAAATATATTTTGACTCAAATAAAAGCAAAATCTTTTTGTTTTCCAAAAGTTTTCTCAGAAATAATTTTTTTTTGTATTTTTTCAATAGGACTCAAACAACGGAAAAAACTATAATACAAAATAATTCACATGTCACTATATTATAAATGAATATATCATGAAGCAAACTAGCATATGACAAACATGGCAACACTATCATCCTTTAGATTTAGCATGGGAAGAATCAAGTGCACCCAAACGAGAATCATGAAGATTTATTCCTAAACCCACTAAATCCGATTTCCTAACCCGAGTAGGTCTAAAACAACGCATAGGGGTTTGGGAAACCGGGGCAACTTTATTCCTAAACTTCCTAGGAGCTTTTCTAAGGTCGTAACAATAACGCCTAAGGTGACCTTTCCTACAACAAAACGTGCAAGTGTAGCGATGGTGGGAATGATTACCTATATATGGACCTTTTTCATCCTTCCTATTGTTTCTCACACCGGGGGGGGGGGGGGGGGGGGGGGGGGGGGAGGGAATGGGAACAATTCTCTCATCAAAACCTATACCTCCCTTATCTCCCTTAATTTGGACGGTACCTAAGATCTTATCTAACTTCTATGATCTAGCCTCCAAATCAAACTTAACTCTAGACGAGTCTCTCAATCTTTCCTCCAACTCATGAATCTTAGACTCGAACAAACGCCTAGACTCCTCAAACTCTAGAATTTCCTTTTTCAAAGACTCCATCAAACCACGGAGATTATCTCTCTCTTCCTCCACAAACTCTAGTTTCCCCCTAAACTTCATCTCTCGTGCCCTAAGATACTCTATCAACGCATCATTATTTTCTATGTCACGCTCATTAAACTTAGCTTGCAATTTTTCATTTGCCTTTTTCACCTTAACCGTCTCGGCATACAACTCATTAAATGCAACTTGCAATTCTTTCACATCTACCTCCTCTTCGTCACTCTCTTCTCCCTCACTAACATGGGATTCACTCAAAACCTCCTCATAAGTGTCATTCACATGAGAATCGTCGTCGCTCAGATGACATGCCATAAACGCAACAAATTTACGCTCATCAAAACCTATACCTCCCCTATCTCCCATAATTTGGATGGTTCCTAAGATCTTATCTAACTTCTCTGATCTAGCCTCCAAATCAAACTTAACTCTAGACGAGTATCTCAATCTTTCCTCCAACTCATGAATCTTAGACTCGAGCAAACGCCTAGACTCCTCCAACTCTAGAATTTCCTTTTTCAAAGACTCCATCAAACCACGGAGATTATCTCTCTCTTTCTCCATAAACTCTAGTTTCCCCCTAAAATTCTTCTCTCGTGCCCTAAGATCCTCTATCAACGCATCATTATTTTCTATGGCACGCTCATTCAACTTAGCTTGCAATTTTTCATTTTCCTTTTTCACCTTAACCGTCTCGGCATACAACTTATTAAATGCAACTTGCAATTCTTTCACATCTACCAGCTCTTCGTCACTCTCTTATCCCTCACTAACATGGGATTCATTCAAAATCTCCTCGGAAGTGTCATTCTCATGAGAATCGTCGTCGCTCAGATGACATGACATAAACGCAACAAAGTTACTCTCAATGGGGGAACTCTCTCCCTCTTCCGGATCACTATCACTTAAGGTGGCACTATATACAATGGGTTGCTTGCCCTTTTTCTTAAGTCTAGTGGGACACTCCTTAACTTTGTGACCGTACCCCTCACACCCAAAACACTTATCCGACTCATCTCTCTTAGGCTTCTCAAACTTATCCTTAGAGGTGGGATCAACTTTGTTGTTCTCGAATTTTTCAATCTTCTTAGCATCTTTCGATTTCTTTTGAAATTTAATAAATTTTTAAAATTTCTTTGCCAACAAAGCAACATCCTCAAAATCGGAATCGAAATCGAAATCCAAACTTTAATTTCCTCCTTTCGGGTTTTCAAAGCAATACCCATTTCTTTCTTAGGCACTTTCTTGGAGGTAATCATGTCGATTTCATAGGTTTGTAAGTCACCTACAATCTCTTCTAGTTTCGTCGACTCTAACTTACCCAAGGAGTTTAAAATAGTCACTTTCACATCAAACCTACTCGGCAACGACCTAACTATTTCTTAATGACACGGTTGCCAGGAATTTTCTCACCTAGGTTAAATGATGAGTTGACAATATTGGACAACCTAGCATAAAACTCATCAATAGTCTCACTCTCTAACATCGTAATGGTCTCAAACTGTGTAGTAAGATTTTGAAGTTTCGACGCCGTAACCGTGCTACTGCCCTCGTGAGTGAGTGCCAAAAGATCCCAAACCTCTTTTGATGTTTCACAAGTCATAATTTTATTATATTCTTCCTGTGTGACATATGAAGAAATAACGTGCAAACTCTTAGAATTATATTGTGAAAGTCTATGTTCAGTTTCGGTTTATGACTCGACAGGCTTTAAATTAGTGACATCACCTAAAATAGTGACAGGGGGAGTCCAACATTTCTCAATGCTATCCACACACGCTCATAAATAGATTTTAATGCACTTTTCATTCTCATCTTCCAATAGGTGTGATTAGTGCCATAAAAAATAGGAGTTCGAAAAAGTTCATTATTTTCAAAATTCATCTTTGAAAACACATGGGATCACAAAATAAATAAATTATGTTTTCTAGCTCTGATACCAATTTGAAAGAGTGACCCTACACGAGTGAGTTTCAAATCAAACTAATTTTCACCAAAAATTATCCAACTTTTAATGTGCACCAAACCAAGTTGTGAAAAACTAATTTTTACTTTAAACCAATTTTATCTTGATTAATCCTAAACATGCATCTAGTGATTAAAGCAACTAAATTAAAGTAAAGAATACTCACAACGCTGGATGTACGAGGAAAAACTCAAGACGAGAAAAAACCTTGGACGGCCCAAGCCAGACAACCACTATGAATGTGGAATTACAACGAATAGACAAAAGACTCACTAAACGACTCGATCCCCATGGGTCTTGATGCTCTTCTGATCTTCAACCACTCCTCTCACAGTGTCCACACATAAAGTCCTTCTTCCACAATACATGTCCACAACACACGCGTCCACGTATGTCTCGGTGTCCACTGAATGACTTTGATATGTCTACGATGTCGAACAAGAATTACTTCTCTTTTCTTCATAGCAAAACCCAGATGTTCAAGTATAGAAAAAACCTTCTTGATGAAGAAATATAACATAAGCATATAGTAATGATAACTCGGATATTTGGAAGCTCTAAGGATGTGTTTAAGCTTTGAAACCTTAGATTGAAAACTGTTTTCCAGATTGCACCACTCGTTAATTCTGACGAAACCATGCTTTAAATAGGAAAAATTAACCGCCTCAAAAAATGTGTCGCTCGAACTGTCCAGTCGTTCGCGCAACATGACTATCTCGCTCGAACGAGCAGAGCTGTCATTTGAATGACGCGCGTGTCAGTTTGACTTTTTCTTTAAAACGTTTCTTCAAAAGAGATCCAATTAAGTCAAACTCTTTTTCGATCTTATCAGAATAAAACGTAGTTTGAAACATTTAAAATACTCTTTAAAACATTTTAAAATATTTTTCCTTATAAAAATGCATCCTTATCCTTTTATAAAAATTATTCCGAGCTCCGTTAATTATACGCATTCATACCTCTGTGATCTTGGAATGCAATTAACTTGAAGACGAAGAAACTTGCACCAATTAAACTTTGGCATGATTAATTCTTTGCAGTTTTGCCGCAACGTCTTTAAGTTCTTCAATACGTCATAGACCAAGTGGGATCGTGACAAAATAAAATCTCCCTATGACATATTACAAACACATTTTTGTTCACGAAATTAAGTCAAAATAATATACAGGGACTTAATTAAAAATTTATGTTCTTACAAATATCACTATAGTCATTGTTTATATCATCCCTAGCATCATCCCTTAAAAAGTTATGTGGTGCACAACAAGCTAACACAATCTTAGCTTGCATGTCAATCCCATGAAACTGTTGATGGCGTAGATAAGAAAATCAATTTTCAATAAACCAATCGTGCTCTCGACTACAGTGCGCAAAGATGAATGGAGAAATTTGAATAATTCTTTACTACTTTCCCGACGTTGACCCCCACGTCTCTACAATGGTATCGTGTCTTGCGAAATGGTGATAAAATACCAGGAGCCAAGGAAATCTGGCATCTACAAGATAATATTTTCCTATGATAATACATTCTTTATTTTTCGTCAAATATATGTCGAACGTAGGATGTTTATGCAACATCTATTAAAAAAATAGGAAATCAACGGGAACACCGACTAGAATAGTAAGTTTATGCCCGTCATTCTATAGCTGCCCTAAGTACACGGCCATTGTGTGCTGACCCCTCCCATCCGAATAACACATATGAAAATTTCATGTCGAACGTGCATTCTACTAGAACATTCTGAGAGATGACTTGTTTTCGATTACGATACCTAGGTTGATCGACAAGGAAACATTGACATATATGTGTGTACCGTCTATCACTCCTTTGACATCCTGTTGGGATACTAGATGCGTTATTGCATACAATACATTTAAAAATTTATTAACTAGTTAATCTATTGAGAATGAATTTTCTTACCGAAAAGTAATGATACCAACTTCTGTTACCAGGATTGTCGTTCAGGGAGTTATCATGCGTTGCATTTATGACATTATCCTTATAAGAATTTAGGTAGACCGCCAATACTTTATGAAAGTACAATTAATTGTATGAATTAATCTACAAAAAGTGTTACTCTCGATTCGACAATGCTCATCATGACCCATAATATTCAAGAAAATTGTTACCTATTCCTCAACCAAAACTGATCGACATCATTTAACCCAAACGCACGGAGGTGATCACATAACCTATGAAAGGAAGCGATGTTCATACGTAATGAATCATGGCATTATTGATCACTCCTCCCGTACATTCGGAACAAGGATTGCTTACGATGCCCATCCTAAATATATTGAGGTGCCTTAGGAATGTCCAATAATGACCTTATACATTGATAGATAACTATCCCCCGTATCACCATTGACCAAGCAACACCAAAACGTTTACGTTGTATTTTGGAATAGTATTTAACCATTTTTCCTACAAAATAATGATTCACAAACCTCATTCTTTGATATTAATTTAAAAAATAAAAATAGGTCAAAGTTATAATCGGTAACAAATAAGTAAAAAATAAAAGGAGAACAATGAAAAACTAACCGGAAGAAACTGATTGAAATGAATAAATCAGAGAACATGAGGGTTCCTTTAATGAGGGACAAATGCGTGTTACACAAATAATAATTAACTAATTTTATAGAAAAAGTTTTTTTTAATGGAACCAAAGTTTTTTTGGCATTTTCATATTTATAAATGCGAAGGGTATATATTATAAATGATTAGTGTCTATTTTTTACACTATTGATTTATAATATACACCCTACGCATTTGTAAATATGAAAATGCCAAAATACATTTTACATCAAGCAAAAGAATATTTTTTTATAAAATTTGGCCCATTTTAACCCATAATACTAGAATAAAAAATATTCATTCAAGATTATCACTTCATAAATTAGGAACAAACTCAAACCCTAATGTCAAATCTTACTAAACCATAGATTTGTGAAATCATACCATATATTAACTAAAATCCTAGATTATAACCTCAGATTTAAACAAGAACAATATGAAGTAATCAAAATAAACCTTACATGATGAAATCGGTTGCGGAAAAAATAACAAACAAATATTAACTCAAACCCTTGATTACAAATATATAAACCCAATATAAGAACTTAATCCCTAGATTACATATATGTCAGGAAGAAATCAGAAAATGGGACGAAATAACAATAAGAAATCTTGTGTTTGATATTGATATACACATTAATTACAAAAAAATCAGTTGAATCAAGAGTTTTAATACCTTCGAAATCTACTTCTCCTCACTTTCTTCTTCAGTTGTTTGCGGAAAATGAAGATTGTGACCCATCTTCGAATAAACTAAATTTCAAACCTAATTCCGTACTGCTATCAAATCAGAAAGACGTCACTAAAGCGTTTGACGAAACCCGCATTTTTATCTCGACAAATTTTGCCAAACCAAATATCAAAGCAAAAAATACCCATATTTTTGGACAAATTCAGGTCACGTGATCATTTTTTAGCTTTTTTTGCCATGGGCAAAAATGGATAACAAACAACACATTTGTGGGTAAAAGTGTGTGCAAAACTCATTTGAGTAGCCAAATTAAGCCAACCAAATGACCCTAAATATAACGAAATATTGATGTCCAGTAGATGAAAGAATGGGTGCAGTACCCCATACATCACTTGAGATTAATTGCAAAAATGAAGAACAAGGAACCAAGAAGACATTCCCAAAAGTCAAGCCATACAAAATGAACTAAAATCAGAGGAAGTACACAACAATTGATTAGACGTTATGATTTGACATAGAGGGCATCATTGAGGGTGACCAAGTCGACGATGCCAACATTTCGTAGATGCACATTCGATTAAAAGAGAGGGATGCTAAATGAATTCATGGGGAGTGGACTGGAGTGAATAAGTACCTTCTTTACTCTGCCTCAAAGGAATTTAGTCCGTGTGTTTGAATCTTTCACACAAAAAAATAAGAGGGATGAAATTAGAAAAATACATTATTATCTCATAAAAACTTTTTGAACGGGTAAAAGTGTGTGATGGATGGAACATGAAGAACATTTTTTAACCAAAAATTTCATTTAGGAGAGTGAATAAAAAGGAATCAATGTGAGAGATTAGGTAGCCCCTACCATTGTTAACATGTAGTTGATCCGAACCACGATATTTCATGGCGTGTTGAGAGTGATGTGATGTGTGGCACTGGGATCGGGGAACAAATTTTTTGAGACATGTGGGACGTGACGTGATGTGGGAATGTAGGCGGGGTAGGAAACAGATGTGGGGAAGAGGCTTTATAGTGAGCAGACAATGGGGCATGGGGTTGGCTGCGCTCATAGCAAGAGATGGCAGTGTGGAGGGTTCAGTTTTCATTATTGTATATATTGGTGAATGGACATCCACATGTACGACTATGAGATGAGAGGACACAAGAGGGGTTGGAGTAGTTTTCATGGGTGGAAAGGTTGGCGGATGGAGTAATTTCTAGGGCTCAAAAAGTGAGAGAAAGGGAGGTGAGGGCGCTGGTGTGAATAAACTCATGATTCATAAGTAGTCCACGAAGTTTGGAGAAAGACGGGGTTTTCTGTCGCATCATCAGATGGGTAAAAGGGTTTTAAACTCCGGTCATAAACTATAAAAATTGTGAATATTTAAGTCAGCTTGGGTGAGGGGCCGACAAAAGGCAACAAGTTCATCATCATATGATTTTGCGAATTGGAGGTAACCAAAAATGGCTTAGTGTCCTCGGGAGAGATTATGAAGACCAAAAATGCTTTTGTGACAGAATTTCTCATAAAATTTTTATGAACAAATTGATGTGGTGTGTTTTTATTGGTTGGTTTTTGAGGTCCACGTCAGTGGGATCAAGAAACCAACCAATAGAAACATGTCACGTCAATTTGTCCATAAAAATTTTGTCAAAAATTCTGTCACAATAGCACTACTCTTATGAAGACTCTTGTGAATATTGATTACTCAAGTGTTTGATGTTGAAAAGCGTATAGCGTATGATCAAATGTAGAAATAGTAGATTAGGTAACAAACATGTCAAGTTTAATTTTATTCATTTTTATTTTAATTAATAGGCTTTCATGATCTAGTTCCTTAATCAGACATTTTGAACGTTTTAATGGAGTCAAATTATTTTTAAACGATTAGGTCCATATAAATACCTTTTATGACATGTCATTCATTTTGTTATTTTTGACCTAATCAATTGGCAGCATATCCAATAAGCACGTCATTCTCTTTCTTCATTTCATTTCTGTCAAACATGTTCGTTCTCTCCATTACCTTTGGATCTTGTGATTTCTTTTCACTTCTGTTCAATGAGCAAAGAAAGGGTTATTTTTTTTTGAAGAAATCAATCCTTTGCGATTTGTTTAACCTAAATTTTCCTTTGCATTTATTCGATCATTCGTAAATTTATACTTGTTATGAAGAAATGTTTGCATGTTGATCAATTATAATCTCTTGATGTATTTGTTTAGTTTAATCAAATCATTGTAATTGTGTAAATCATGTGATGAATTAACTCTAACATTGAATGAATGATTTGGTTGTGTGTTTTTATAATTGTATTTTAATTTTATATGAATATATATTGACTTGTGTTTTGATTTCGTAACAGATTGTGTATTTATATATTTTTATGTGTGTTCATGTGTATGTGTACTTTATGTATATACAAGTTGTTCATGCATATTCTTCAAATGATCATTGCAGTAAAGTACACGCAATTTGATGTAAAGTACATGCGAATTTTGGAATTAATTATTTCTGATTTTTTTCTTTTGACATTAATTTGGAATAATGCTGATGTGTATTTACTTTGTTACTTTTGACTCATTACATGATAGAGTTGTCATGTTTTAGATGGGTATGTGTTTGTTGGTTCGCTCCAGCGGCATTAACTAATTTTTATGTTACATAATAGTAAAATACTTTGTATATACCTGAGCAGAAAATAGCAATAAAGTACACGCAATTTGATCTAATGTACACGTGATTTTCTATTAATTAATCTTCATTTTGTTTTTTGATATTAATTCTTCATAATGTTGATGCGCATTTACTTTGTTAGTGTTGAGTCATGTTTAATAGAATAGTCATGTCTTTGTTGGCCATGTGTTTGTTGGTTCGCTCCACCGGTATTAATTAAAATTGAACTTTAACAAAACCATTTTTGTGTTTTAATATAATGCAGGATATAATGGAAAGTTGTCGGATTGCTAGGTGTTGTTATTTGGATAATATGTCTTGCATTGAAATTTTTGACGACGACTCATTAGATTTCATATGCAATGAGTTACGTAATAGGTTTATGGGTTTGAAAGCTGAATCTTTTTCATTGAAATGCATCTTTAGTGATGAAAGTCGATTCATGTTGATTTGTGATAAAGATGTCCGTTGTATGTTGCGGTCTCAAGTGATTCTCAATGTTGATTTTATTTGGATATATGTCTTTGATTCAACAACTTTTGACACTAGTACAATTGATGAACGGGTCGAATGCACGTATAGAATATGTGATCGGGTTGACCATATTTATACAAGTTGTGAGAGAGTTGAATGCAGTGGTACAAGTATAGAAAGGGTAGACTATATATCATCATTTAGTGCGATTGATATTAGTAGTAGTGTTGAAAATGATGTTTATATTGGAGGTTTGGAGCCGAGTATGTCAAAAGCTTATCTCTCCAATGATTGGAATAGGTATATTAGTCATGAAGAACAGTGTTTCAAAGGACGTGTGATTGAGTTTCGTGATAAGTTGAGAAAGTATGCTATTGAGGTTGGTTTCAAGTATATATGTTTGAAGAATGATAAAACTCGGGTGATAGCAGAGTGTTCTAAAAGGAATTCTGAGAATTTCATGTGGTGAGTTTATGTTTCATTATCAACATTAAATGGTTACTTTTAAATTAGAAGTCTGAACAATGAGCATACTTGTAGGGGTGTATATCGTAGTCCATTAAGCAAAATGATGGACTCCAAATTGGTTTCTACATTGCCTGCTGATGAGTTAAGGGATAAACCATTGCTGAGACCAATTGATGTAGTTAGAGATATGAAGAAGAACTATGATCTTGATATAGGTTATCATCATGCATGTCGTGGCAAAAAGATGGTTGCTGCTGAGTTGCATGGTGATGAGAAAGTTTCGTATGCATTAATCAATGATTATAGGGAACTTTCGTTGCAATATAATCCAGGATCACATTGCATTCTTGATGTCAAACCAAAGAGCAAATTATTCAAAAGAATTTTTGTAATGTTTGCAGGATCCATTAATGGATTTCAGTACTGCAGGCCTGTTTTGTTTGTTGATGGTGCCTTTTTGAAGAGCATGTACCGTGGAACGATTTTTTCAGCAACTGCAAGGATTGGGATTAATGATAAATGTGAAGCATTGAAGTTTACTTGAAAATATTATGACTTTATTTTTGTAATGCTTTGTATGTTCTTTCAATAAAAAATATAGTACATGCATGACATCACAGAGTACAGGTGAATATATGCGTGTAATTTGGGAATTACACGTGTACTTTGAGGTCTGCTTCTTTATTTGCATTAGAATCCCAAAGTAAACGCAATAGATAAAAAAATACACGTGAATTTATATTCTATGTCACGTTCACTCTGTGATGTCATGTGTGTACTTTCCGATTTCTTGTAAAGTACACGCATTTCATTACTATGTACACGTGACATTCTGTTTACACTAAATGTTTACATTGTAATGTTTTACGTGTACTTTGTGATTTTTTCTTTGTTATTGTCAAATGAAACAATCATAATATGTTTATAATTTAGATTTGTGTAACCTATCACTACAAATATATTTATTCTCTTGTATAGCCTACGTTTTTATTGGTCCGCGCCAGAGACACCATTTTCAAAGTTCATCATAGAAGACAATTTCCACCTCAGGAATTTTAGAGTCTTATCTTTAAATTTTTCAACAGGAGGAATAATATCCAATTTCTCACATGCCCAATACTGTGATCATGCAAAAAATGAAATGATATTAATAATTGTATTACCTAGTTATTCATAAATCTCGTACACGTGATTTTTACAAAATACACGCAAAGTTAAATGTGTACTTTGTAAATATAACAAGTGTTTTTTGAAAGTACACATGTACTTTGTCAATATAAGTTCATGTGTAAACGTGTACTTTGTCAATATAAGTTCATGTGTACTTTATAAAGTACACTTGTTATATTTACAAAACATATAACAAGTGTATTTTGAAAGTACACGTGATTTGTACAAAGTACACATGTACTTTATAAAGTACACTTGTTATATTTACAAAACATATTACACGTGTACTTTTAAAATACACTTGTTATATCACGTGTAATTTCAAAATACACCTGAAATTAATAAAGTACATGCATGAATTGGTTTAAAATCATGTGTACTTTAAAAAATTCATATGTACTTTAATAGTACACGTGATTTTTACAAAGTACACATGATTATTGGTTTGTATATTTATAAATATCAGGATGTTGTTTTGCTCACCAGTAGAGAAATAACACATCCACTTGTTGTGCTATGTTTTGAACTTGTTGTTTTGTCAAGTGAATTGATGAGAAACTCATGCACTGCAGATGCCCTATCATAGTCATTTATTTCATCAATAATGTTGATGTATTTTACAAAAAAAATCTGTCAGTCTGAAGTTTCAGTTGGCGAAAAACAACATTGTCAAGAAGTGGAGATAAACAAGTTTTACAAAATTGGCAATGCCTTCATCTGTGTCCAACTCGAGCTATTTCTTCAAACCCACTAGTTGATACCAAATTTAGTATGCTGGCGTGGACAGATTATGCGGAGACATGTGTCAACTTACATGGCACCCGTAAATATTTTTTAACAACACCTTGACCCCGAGGAACTCAATCTCCCCTACCAACTCAGAACGCTCCGAGCAACAAGTCTTCTCCTAGAAACTCATGTATACCAAGCTACTTAGGCAGTCCGAGCATCTCAGGCGGTCCGAGCGGCACCTCGTACAGAGCATTTATCAGCGAATAATTAAGAGGATTGAATACGCATTAAATACCGATTATTATCATACAGATGTACACGCCTATTGGACAGCTATGTTATATTATCTCGCATGTACAGCTTCGAGGCTATAAATACATTGTAACCTCCTCATTAGTAGGGGACTCGGAATTTCTTGGTAAACCCATTATCGAGAATTCTGCAAACAGTCAACAATAACATAAACAATGGACGTAGGGCGTTCTTTCAAGGCTGAACCAATTTAAAATCTCTTGTCTTATTTATTTTTATCTGCGATTAAATAATTAGAGATAATCTAATTTTTTACATCAACATATTGGCGCCGTCTTTGGGAAACGAATGAGATTATCGTTTTTCACCAAAACAATTCATCCCCAATGGCTGATAATCATGAATCCAGTAATTGAAACGCTGGAAACACCCCAAATCCACCCACTCCTCCAAATGTCCAAGATCTGGCTGGAATAATGGCTAATTTAGCTCAAGGACAGACTGCCATGCAAGAAACCATGCGACAACTCATGCAAACTATCCAGGGTGGAGCACCTGTCCAGTCAGGACAACGAAGCATTCAAAGAAATACCCAATTGCCTTTCTCACGAACTAGACAAACATTACTCCCAGAGGAATCTCGATCTAGACATGTCGATTCATATCGCACTGATAGATCTAATGATTTTTCTTATCAACATGGCCGAACTTCATCAGTACGAGCCACAAATACTGAGAAAAACGTCACTCTATCTCCAGAAAGGACCAGTGATCTTGAAAGATTGAGTAGAGTCTCTCCCTTTGATAGTTTGGGTCCTAGGAGGAATAAAAGTCCCCCTAGGATGGTGTCGAGGAACTCTCAACGATTCTCTGATTTAAAGGAAGGTTCTGCCCAATCCCGACCAGCTGCTCGTCGTGAAAAATACCAAGAGGCAAACTCAACACAATCAGTTGCTCGGACCAACAGGCCCGAGGAGGCAAATGACGCATGGAAAGGCTCTATTCAGAGGTTAGAGGATAGACTAGGGGAAATGGCTAAGGCCAAAAATCCTCTACAAAGAACTTTTGTCCAAGGGACACCTTTTATCCAAGCAATTATGGATTTTCCCACACCATCAAAGTTCAAAGACCTTGTGGTAACACCAAAATATGATGGAAAAATTGATCATGTTCTACATATAGAACAATATCAGGCAGTTGTTGATATCTATGATGTTCCAGACGAGATGCGATGTAGGGCGTTTTCAGGAACTCTCACTGGATCTGCTCAAATATGGTACAACAATCTTCATTAGGGAAAGATTGCAACTTTCTTTCAACTGGCCGAGCTCTTTATTGGAAACTTATGTTTTGGAGCAAAACCAGTTAAGCGAGTAGCACACTTGCTAAGTATTAGACAAAAAGTAGGTGAGAGCACCAGGGATTATATTACTCGTTTCAATAACGAGAAGCTCGAAGTTATTGATACGAGGAAAAGACAATAATCACTGCTCTAATGAGTGGATTATTGCCAAATAAATTGTATTATACTTAGGCCAAAGATCCACCTAGGACCATGTCAGAATTAATGGAAAAAGAAACCAAAATCATGAATGCCGAGGAAGCTATGTCTGCAAAGAAGAGCATGGACACTAAGGAGACCAAAGGTGAGGTCGAGAAGATTGAGAAGAAGGATCAGAAGAATAATAGTTGTAACAAGCAGTCAAAAGCAAAGCAAGCATTGGAACAATTGAAGAAATTTGGAAACTATACTCCTTTGAAGGTAGATATAAACCACGTTTTGGAATAGATCAAGAACAGCGAGGAGTTAAACTGGCCTGAAAAAATGAAGTCAAATCCTGACAAAAGGGATAAATCCAAATATTGTGAGTTCCATAAGGATCATGGTCATATGACCAAAAACTGTATAGCTCTCCAGAATGAAATTGAAGAGCTCATCAGGCGAGGAAAATTAAACAAGTATGTGGATCGCCGAAATGGTGGAAAAAGCAACGACCGAGCAAGGCAGAGGTCTAGATCTCCTCGACGAACAAAAGAAGATAAGAAGAGAAGTCATGAAGAAGACCTGGATAATGATCAAGATGACCCCGATCTCTCCAAAAGACCAAAACAGCCAGAACGAGAGGTATTTTCTATCCGTTTTGGATCATTTGATTGCAATGTTATTACTGGTGGAGATGCAGGAGGTGGAGAACTTAATGCAGAGAGGAAATCTTACCTCAATGAAGCTCAAGCTTGTTCGTATATTCAATAAATAAATCTAGCTGAAGAAGATCGCCCGAGGAAGGTGAACAAAGATAAACTGGTCATCGGTTTTTCTAAGAATGACCTCGCAGGTGTGCTATATCCTCATGATGACCCATTGGTGATCAAAATGAGGATAAAGGAAGTAGTGATTTCTCGAATCTTAGTGGATAATGGTAGCTCGGCAGATATTATGTTTTACCCGTGTTTTGATAGTTTGAACCTAAAGCTATCCCAGTTGGAGCCATATCATCGGCCCCTCCTCGATTTTACTGGAGAGAAAGTTTTTCCACTTGGGACGATCAAGTTGGATATGTTCATCAGTACATGGCCTGCTTGTCAAACAGAAAAATTGCACTTTTTTGTGATGGATAAGAATGTTCAATCAGCTTACAATATCATCATGGGAACGGTAGGATTGAAGAAGTTCGAAGCAGTACCATCTACTGTACATCAATGCCTAAAATTTCCAACCAACTTTGGAGTAGGAATTGTGAAGGGTGACCAAAAAGTAGCTCGGGAATGCTACTATTCATCGGCCGAGCAAGAAGAACGGGAAGAATCTAGGAAAAAGACTACCACCTATCAAGTGGATGAAGGTGCAGAAATTGAAACGTCAGATCCTAGAGACGAGTCGCAGCTCGTAAAAGGTCAGGTGGTGGAAGCTACTGAAAATGTCATTCTGGACGATGAACACTCATAACGAATAACTCAAATCGGTTCATCGTTGGACACCCCACTAAAATAGGAATTGATAGCCTTCCTAAAAAGCAAAAAACAAAATTTCGTATGGAGCCACGAAGATATGCCAGGAATAGACCCAAATTTCTTGTGGCATGAACTTAATGTGAACAAGGAAATCAAACCTGTGAAGCAGCGAAGAAGAGTGTTAAGCCCTGAGAAGAACCAAATTATACAAGAGGAGGTCGAGAAGCTCCAAAAAGCTTGCTTTATTGAAGATGTCAAATATCCAGACTGGTTAGCTAATGTGGTGACCGACCTCAACAAGGCATGCCCAAAGGATCATTTTCTTTTGCCCCAAATTGATCAATTAGTGGACACTATCTCGGGACACGAGTTGTTGAGCTTCATGGATGCTTATTCTGGTTACAACCAGATTAAAATGAAACCTGAAGACAGGGAGAGTACCTCTTTTATTACCCCTAGGGGAACTTACTATTATAATGTTATGCCTTTTGTTTTGAAAAATACAGGTGCAACATATCAGCAACTGATGAACAAGGTGTTTATAGAGCAAATCAGTCACAATATGGAGGTTTATGTTGATGATATGCTGAAGAAGAGAAAGAAAGCTGCTGACCATCTAATTGATCTAGGTCAAACCTTTGATCAATTGGATAAATATCAAATGAAGTCGAACCCTACCAAGTGCATATTCGGAGTACGAGAAGGCATGTTCCTTGGGTATATTATCAACCAACGAGGTATTGAAGCAAATCTAGAAAAGATCAAGGCTCTATTGGGACTACGATCTCCAAGGACGAAGAAGGAAGTGCAAAGTCTCATAGGGCGAGTTGCAGCATTTAATAGATTTGTATCACGAGCAACTGATAGATGCCTCCCATTCTTCAAAACACTTCGAAAAATGTTTGAATGGAATGATGAATGCGAGAAGGCCTTTCAAGAGTTAAAGAAATACTTGGGAGCACCCCCACTATTGTCCAGTCCAGTGATGGGAGAAAGATTGTACTTTTATCTAGAAGGTTCGGAGAATGCAGTTAGCTCGGCATTGATAAGAATGGAAGATAGAGTGCAAAAACCAATTTATTACACTAGCAAGGCCTTCCAAGGAGCAGAGATCATATATCCAAGACTAGAAAAATTGGCACTAGAGTTGATCAAAGCAAGTAGAAGAATGAGGTCGTACTTCCAAGCTCATACCATAGTAGTGTATACCGATATGCCACTGAGTCAAGCTATTCATAAACCAGAAAAATCAGGAAGATTGATGTACTGGGCAGTAGAGCTTGGTGAATATGATATAATTTATGAGCCTAGGTCATCACTTAAAGGGAAAGCAGTAGCAGATTTTATCACAGAATTCACTTTTCCTGACACCTCCGAGGAGCAAAAGCTGAATACCGACTAACCTGTGGATGTTACATGATCATCAAATTTAAACCCCGATCAACTTAAGTCAATTGACGATCAGGGGAGATGGTTGACGAGAAGCAAGAAGTACTAGAGGAGGATAAAAGGAAGAAACAAATATTCCACCGAGGAACTTTATCCGATAAAAAATTTGAGGATGAGGTACCTATATGGAATCTATATGTGGATGGTTCATCTTGTATTACAGGATGTGGGGAAGGGATTGTTTCGAACAGCCCGGATGAGGTCGATGTGAAGTATGCTTTGCGCTTCCAATTAAAGGTTTCTATTAATGAGGCTGAATATGAAGCTATGATTACAGGACTTGGCCTGGCAAAAACCATGGGGGTGGAGCAAGTTATCGTATTCAGTGACTCGCAATTGATCGTAAATCAAATGCTGGGGGTATATGAAGCCAAAGGAGAATTAATGATCAGGTATCATGCAAAAGCAATGGAGGTTTATCAAGCCTGATCGCAGTACAGATAAATAGAATACCAATATTGGAGAATGCGAGAGCGAATACCTTAGCTCGGTTAGCTTCAGCCACACGCACCGAGCTATGAAGAACAATCCCAATAGAAGTCTTGGCTAGTTGAAGCATAGACGAAGATCTAATGATGAACTTTAGTACCCTTGATTTTGGACCATCTTGGATGGATCCCATCAGGGCATATATTGAAGAAGGGAAATTACCAACCAACAAACTCGCAGCCAAGAAACTAAAGTTTAAAGCTGCTCGTTATGTATTGACTAATGGTATTCTGTATAGACGAAGAATTATAGCAGGTCTACAAAGATGTGTGCACCCTTCCGAGGTGAAAGATTTGGTTGAAGAGGTCCATGAAGGATCCCGTGGAGATCATGTAGCAGGTCGGATGCTTTTGCAAAGAATAATGATGCAGGGATATTATTGGCCGACGATGAGGGCTGATTGTATAGCGTATGCCAAGAAATGTGACAAATGCCAGCGCTTCTCGTCCCTTTGAAGAACTCCTCAGGCATTGCTAACACCCATAACATACCCTTGGCCATTTGCCATATGGGGAATGGACTTGGTCGGGACACTCCCGACGACAAGAGGAAGGTTCAAATACCTCATCGTCGCTGTGGATTATTTTACTAAATGGGTGGAAGTTGAACCTCTTATTGATATGACCTACGACAAGGCGTATCAATTTATTTGGAAGAATATCATTTGCAGATATGGTCTTCCCCATGCATTCATTACTGATCATGGAACCCAATTTGATAACGAGGAGTTCGCTGCATATTGTCATCAGTCAAACATTTTGAAAACCCACTCGGCACCAGGCCATACCTAGAGAAATGGAAAAACTGAGGTGACGAACAGAACGCTGCTGAATGGTTTGAGGAAAAGACTGGATGATGCGAAGGCAAATTAGATCAACGAGCTACATTCTGTACTGTGTGCTTATCGTACTACACCATGGGCAGCAATAGGAGAATCTCCATACATGCTGCCATTTGGAAGTGAAGCTATTACACCTGATGAGATTGGTCTCCCCACACACAGAGTGCTGAATTTTAATTCTCCTATCAGTGACTTGATGAGAAGATTAGACTTGGATATGCTCGAAGAAGTTAGATAAGAAGCAGCAATCAGGAATGCTGCATACCAACAACGAACAGCTCTGTTTTACAACAAGAGGGTAAAAAAGTGTGATTTGTAGGAAGGAGACTACGTGCTAAAGAAAGCAATTCAAAAGCACAATAAATTGGAAGCTAACTGGCATGGACCTTACAGAGTAACAAAAGTTGTTCGTCGAGGAACTTATAGGATTGAAACCTTAGAAGGAGAGGAGTTTAAGAATGCATGGAACGCAGAGCATCTGCGCAAATATTATCAGTAGTTTAATCCTTATGTAATGCAATTTTCTTCGATATGAATAAAGCTTTGGATGTTTTACCCAATTCTCTCCTTTTATTGAAATTTTTTCGGAGTATTAGTGCTACACACTATGCATCAAGTTCAAAATAAAAATTCCACCAACTATGGTTGGTCGGTAAATAAAACCCTACCAACTACGGTTGGTCGGTCTACTAACTATGGTTGGTTGATAAATAAAACTCTACCAACTACGGTTGGTCGGTCTACCAACTATGGTTGGTCGATAAATAAAACCCTACCAACTACGGTTGGTCGGTCTACCAACTACGGTTGGTCGATAAATAAAACCCTACCAACTACGGTTGGCCGGACTACTAACTACGGTTGGTCGATAAATAAAATCCCACCAACTACGGTTGGTCGGTCTACCAACTATGGTTGGTCGATTAATAAAATCCCCAAACTACGGTTGGTCAGGGAATAAAAGTTCACCTACTCCGGTTGGTCGGAAACAAATATCTTAATAAATTTTAGTTGGTCGGTAAGCCAATTACAATCATCTCCAGTTGTTTAAATTAAACAGGATCATGCGATAAAGAATGTTTTATCACATAAAGAACAAAGATTGATAAATCACTGCAATGAAATAAGCAACCAACAAGCAAAAACATTCTACAAATTATTTAGAAGAAAAATGAAATGACATTTTTTCATTCAAATTAAATAGAATTACATAAGTGGTGAAAAGTAAAAGTCATTACATAAAATCCTATTCTATGGGTTTCTTTCCCTCTGCCTTTGAAATAGGTTCTACTCCAACAGGAGGATCGTCTAAGGCATAAGGGGAATTTATGAAATTCAGATCTCGAAGCATTCGAGCATTCATCACTAATGGCCGATCAAGTAGATGCTTAGGGCGAGAAATATCAATGTTGGAATGAAGACTGTAGTCGCCGAGATATTTAGAGATTAAGAACTGAGAAATTGCTCGAGCAGGAATCCATCTCATGTCAAGTTTAAAAGGTGGCATGGGCAACACGAGCAATCCAGGGTTATGATAATCCCATAGATAATGGCCCTTCTCCAATTTTAATACACCCAGTGAATTCATCCATCCTTGTTTATAACCCTCATTATTCTCTTGTTGGATTCGATCATCAAGGTGGTAGAGGGCTTTATTATATCCAGTCATCCAAAACTATCTAGGCTGTTTGTGGAATTGGCAAGTCAACCTTTCCAGCTGCTCGTGTAGATTCTTCACAAAAATTTCTTTATTTTCTAAGGTGGATCCTTGTGTGAAAAGTTGCTCGTTAAGGTCCAGAATCTTCTTGGACATCTCTTCCAGAGCCTTATTCTTCGCAACCAACTAAACTGCTTGATTTTCCAAAGATGCTTGAGTTCTCGCCTCTTCAATAGTAACCCGAGCAGCTCTTGCTCGTCCCCGAGAAGCTCTTGCTCATCCGCGAGCAGATGTAGATGATCTAATTCTCTTTAAAGTTTCCAATTCATCTCTCAAATTGGAATTTTCAACCTCCAAAAACAAAAAACCTTCGTCATTGACAGGGACTAAGGCTCCTGAGGTAGATACTACAGATTTCAGTTGGGATATCTCTCCTCGCAAGTTATTATTTTCTTACTCCAGCAGTTTCACGATCTGCCTATGCTCTTCAACCTCGGTCTTCAAAGTCCTCTCCTTAAAATCATAATCAGCGACTAACTTATCATATCCTTTGTTAGCATTTAGTTGCTGATACTTTTTGTTATACCCCTGATGCAAAAGGGCAGACGATTCCTTGTATTATTGGTGAAGTTCCTCTATGATACCCTGGATATCTTCAATCATCTCGTAATAAGCCACCTTATTGGCCAAAACTCGGTCGAGTAAGCATTTCAGATAGTGGTAAGATTCCACTACTCGTTCAGAGGCATCTGAGCCCAGGATATCAAAAATTTGTGATTCATCCAAATCTGTATGGCCAGCTTTGAAATATTCATTACATTTTTTTATCAACTCAGTATCGTGAGATGACAAGAGTTCCATCCTGGCCATAAACTAGCAAAGAAAAGACATAAACATGATTATTAAATGATAAAGGCAGAGCAAGATGAAGAAAATCAACATGAACAACAAAAACTCGAATTTTTATTCATTAAAAGACAAGTATAAGGTTCAGGGTTACATTCAAAAGAAATAATAAAATTAAAGCCCGAGAAACTTTACACCTTCTCATTGTGTTTTGCGACTTCCTCAAAAGGCTGAGATGAGGAGTCTGGTTGCTCGAAGGATATTGGCAGTTTCTCAACAAAGGTACTGGTAGATTGAAGTTGCTCAGTAGGAGTAATAGTTAGTTGGGGCTGCTCGTAGCGAAGTTCAACAGTAGGGATCTGATCCCCAACCATCATTGAAGACTCTTCAGAGGCTGCTTCGTCCTCTTCTTCTTCTCTAGGATAGGGAGGTGGACCATGAACATGGCGCTAAAAAAGTTTAGAACTCTCTGAGACCTTTAACTTCTGTAGAGCAACAATCCATCCGTCCCTAAAGAATTTGAGGCTAGCAAAATCCAACTAAGAGGACATGGCAGCTAGGCCTTTGTTCCAACCTTTGTCCCAGCCAGCACTGAAGGACTTTTTAACAGCCAGTTTCCTCTTCACCTTCTCCGAGGAAACCTTCTCAGATATAAGTTCCTCGGCAGCTTTCAATTTCCTTTCTGCCTCTTCCTTCTGACGATTAGCTTTACGGAGTTTGCCCAGTTTCTCTTCAGCAGTTTTAAGTTTGGTCTCAAGCTCTCTAGCATTCTTGAGCTTTTATTCAAGCTATTCATTTTTCTTTTTAAACTCTTTCATTTTCCTCTCCAACTTCTGAGAGGCCTCCACATATTTTTCTCTCTCTTGCTCGATGGACTTCAGTTGCTTTTCCCAAGTAACCTTATCTTCTTCATATTTCTGACGAGAATCCTTTAAGGATTGAGTCAGACCTACAAAAGCCTCCTCCACACCTCTTAAGGAGCTCGAAGGTTTAAGAGCTTCATCCTTTTTCAGAATGGTGTTGAAATAGGTTACCAGCTGGAAAAAGAAAATAATTATAAGTCAGTGCAGGGATAGAACACTGAAAAATGAAAGTTTAGATTAGTAATATTTACTGAGGCAATATGTTGAGCTGCCAAGGTGGTAACCCTATCCCAAGAAAGAGTGTCTTCAAGGCCTTGGATTTCTGGGATAATCCAAGACTTCACAGAGCCCATGGCAGAGCTCGGAGCAACAAAAGTGGGAACACCACTTCCAGCAGTTAGAGGCTGAGAGATGGATTCAGCCAATTTATTCGAGGAGCTTTTCTTCAATCTCCTCGTGGGAGCAGGAACATTCTCGACCAAGGATGTTGTATTGGTCGGTGATATAACTATAACCTCTCTTGGAGGAGAAACAAGTACAATCTTGCTCGGAGCCACAGGGGGCTTCTCAGCAGCTTTCTTAGCAGCAGCAGGAGGGGGTGCATCGACTTTTCTTGTCCCTTCTTCTGGGACATCCTGCTTATTTCTCTTTGCCTTTACATTGGTAGAGTCTGATTTATCAAAGTATGAGGGAGCTCTTCTTCTCTTCATTTTGTCACTGAGAGGAATATTTGATTCAGGAGAGGAACCTTCAGAAGTTGGTGCTGGTTCTATGTCACTTATTACTGGACGAGCAGTAAAAGATGAAGTGTAACTCTTATACTGCAACAAGTACGAGGCTAATCTGATATGTTCGTCAGTAACAGTTTGGTGCAAACTCCAGATAAGTTTCAAATGCCTCAAATTGACATCAGTTTGTTTAGGAGATTTCTTTTTTCTATCAACTGCAAATAAACAAAAATTAAAATGTCAATGACGCATTTTATCAAACACAAAGAAAACATAATTTCAAAAATAAAATAAAATAAAAATAACCTATCACATTGCCATAGGGAGGGATATAGGACCCTGATACACATCATTTCCATTTAATGGAGCATGTTGCCAATTTTTCATAACAACCCCATGCTCGAAGTAATCCCTGTTGGCATCGGGGAGATTGACAACTAAAGCCGTATTTAAGAACCTAGTTTTTAAATAAAAAGTGCTATCACTAATAACCCATCTATAGCAAAACATAATTTCCAGAATTCCTAAACGGGTTCCATGAATCTGATTTAACCTATGGACTCCATTAACTATTCTCCAAGTATTAGGAGCTATTTTTGCTAGGTACCACGTCAAAATATTGACATAATTCCAAACACAAGGGGTTTGGAGGAAAAGAAAAGCCACATTCAGCTACAAAGAGACTGGGGAACCAATGTCCCTCAGCCAAACGAAAATAGTCAGAAGGTTCAGAAAGCTCTTCCAATATGACCTAGGGAGGAATAGAAAAATCAGAACGAAATTTATCAAGAAACTCAACATGGTAAACCATGATGAACAAAAGAAATAAAAGAGAAGGAAGAATATCTTATAGGAAAAAGATGAATCAGGTGACAACGAACAATGGAAGAAATGAACGCACAAGACAGAGAAGAAGTGAAGAAATTCTAAGATGCAGATTTGAAAAAGTAAAAGACGATCGAGTTTTCTGAAGCGTTTAAATACTTTACCTTGAGAATGGAGAAAAGCAATGATTACCAAGATGGATGATTGCGTATCCGGCGGCTAAAAAGAAGAAAAAGGCACGAAACACGAAGCGTTTATTGAAATTCGAAATACTTTAAAAATCCTGATACCATGCACTCAAAAAGGGGCTATAAACAACGAACGATTGTCTAAAATTTATAAAGTTTAGGGAGCGTAATGTTCCATACTTTTTTTCAACATCAAACTACAAAATATTGGGGGCTTCTGTTGATACCAAATTTAGTATGCTGACGTGGACTGATTATGTTGAGACACGTGTCAACTTACATGGCACCCGCAAATATTTTTGAACAACACCTTGACCCCGAGGAACTCAATCTCCCCGACCAACTCAGAACGCTCCGAGCAATAAGTGTTCTCCGAGAAACTCATGTATACCGAGCTACTTATGCGGTCCGAGCAGCTCAGGCGGTCCGAGCTGCACCTCGTACAGAGCATGGATTGAATGCGCATTAAATGTTGATTATTATCATACAGATGTACACGCCTGTTGGATAGCTATGTTATATTCTCTCGCATGTACAGCCTCGAGGATATAAATACATTGTAACCTCCTCATTAGCAGGGGACTCGAAATTTCTTGGTAAACCCATTATCGAGAATTCTACAAACAGTCAACAATAACACAAACAGTGGACGTAGGCCATTCTTTCAAGGCTGAACCACTTTAAAAATATCTTGTCTTATTTATTTTTATCTGCGATTAAATAATTAGAGATAATCTAATTTTTTACATCAACACCACCAATATATCTTACTTTCTTATTTTTTTTTTGAAATATCGTGCAAGAAATACAGGTCTTTGAGACATTGTCGGTCTCTTTTTCAGTTCTATTGATTTTCTCCCCTCAACCAATGGTATGCCAAATATTTCACTTATATCTATTGGCATTATTTCAATTCTACTCTTCAAGTTTTGGTTTCCTTATTGTACAACTCAATAAATGATAAAATATTTTTATCGGTCTTCTTGTGGTCCACTTCTACTACTTCCCCTCTGTAGTAGGCATTGAAAAGCTCCCAGAATGGAGTCTTCTTAAGATCTTCAATTTACCTATTGTTTATTTTCTATCTAATATTCCCAAAATCATGAAGAAAGCTAACAACATTTGACCGATACTGGTCATTCTTCTTTGCTGCACGTGTAGGTTTCAATGCCACACTAGCACTAGTACTAGAACTGGATGAAGGACTATCTTTAAAACTGCTCTTTTTTTGGTTCTTTCCTTTTCTCGCCTTCATCTTCACCCCCATTCTATTGATCTATAAACAAAATTTAAATTACTGAACTATAACGATATGAACAAAAAATAAAATACATGAAAATTAGAATAAAACATAGACTAAAATAATAAATTAATTTTAGAAATCGGAGAAAAATTAAATTTTGCGTTTTATAATTTAAAGTGTTAGTTTTTATATTTGAAAAATAAATTTTCAAACGGAATTGGAATCGAAATTATAATGGAGTTTTAATTGAATTTTTATTATATAGAAGAGTCCTCAAAATATAAAATTCTCTTAGAGTCCTCTAAACATAAAACTCTCTACAAAAGAATATTTAAAAATATTGAACGGTCTGATCGAGCTAAATTTTTTTGGACAGCTTCCTCTCGTCTTCAGCTAATTCTCTATAAAATTTCATCCAAATCCAACGGTGCGATCTTACCAAATAATTTTTTTACTGTTTGTATACAAACACTAAAAAAAAATTTCTTAATCAAACTCTTAAGAACTATCTCATTAGAACTATTTTCTTAATCAAACTCTAAATCCTTTATATATCAACAAATTCGTGGCTTGGATTTTCAAATCAATTTTTCTCAAACTTTTCAACCCAAAAAACTCTTCAAAATTACTCCCTTTCATATACAAACCATAGGCCCAAACTTATTCAAGATTTCAACCTTTGATTAGAAGGATTATTTGGTATTTTCTCAAGTTTGGACTAGAACAAGATTTGATTATTTTCGCGAGAAGAACGTTATGGTGTGATTAGATTTTGAGGCTGAAATTATGTGATGATTCATTTGATGATTTTAAGGTATGAGGTTTTACACAATATGCTCCTAAATCTCGCAAGTATTATTCTCGTTGTTTTCTTGTGATTATTGACTCATATTTGAATTGATAAATTCATTTGGAAATCTGAAACTATTTATTCAAATCTAATTTCGATTAATGTGGTATTATATTTGGTGCTGAGCATGTTGTCATGAGATTTTAATATGGCACTGAGGTTGGGCACCGCCAATATTCCTTTTTCAGATATGCTAAAAAATGCATAGGCGCGGTATAGTGGTGAGGCCTGGTGACCAGGTTAATGTGTTGTTGAGAAATTATATTGATAAAAATGCTATTCTGATTCACATTTGATTTGAATATTCGTATTCGTATTGTTACGTTTTATTCAACGCTAATATTTGTTGAGCATCTTTCCTGTTGTATTATGTACTTTCCCATATTTTCTTTTAGTGGCAGGTTAGCGCGGATTTGAGCACTTTGGATTTGATTTGGACAATGATATTTAGCATGTATTATTATTGGAAAGAATATTTGAGAATACAAGATGAGAAGAATTGTATTTATTTTTGTTGTATAGAGCATTGGAGATTTACTTATTTCGAGATAGTTGTTGTATGTAATTCAAGAGACTTGGTTGTATTTAATTTGAAGAGATTTGAGATTAGTGGATTCTCTTTTATGTTGTGGAATTTTTTTTAAATGATGTATACCTAGTTATTTGTGAATTAGTATAGTTTTTATCGACATTAACGCGCCACTCGCTCTCACCGGGCGGGCGGGGTGTTACAGAATGGTATCAAAGCTTAGGTATACGACAACCCTCGGGTCTTGGATTTTGGGTCTAGCATGCGGATTAGTCATGTTTTCTTTGGAGATAGAAATTTGTCGTCATAAGTCGTATTAGGCATCGAGGTTAGATGTGAGGTATTTAAATTTGAATTTTTGAGACGAGATTTATTTTTGGAGATTGTTGGTATGGCCTGATTTTTTAGTGTTAGGCTTCGTTGAATTTCGAGGGTGAAATTCCTTGTTAGTGGGGACGTATGTAACAACTCGATTATTTTAAATGGGAATTTTTAAATTAATTTTGGAAATCGAAGAAAAATGATATTTTGCATTTTATAATTTAAACTCTTGGTTTTTACATTTGAAAAATAAATTTTCAAACGGAATTGGAATCAGAATTAAAATTAAAATGGAGTTTTAATTGTTATATAGAAGAGTCCTCAAAATATAAAACTCTCTTAGAGTCCTCAAAACATAAACCTCTCTAGCAAAAAAAATATTTAAAAATATCGAACGGTCTGATAGTGCTGAAATTTTTTGGAAAGTTTCCTCTCGTCTGCAGTTAATTCTTTGTAAAATTTCATCCAAATCCAACGGCGCGATCCCCCGAAATAAAATTTTTTAGTGTTCGTATCTGATTAGAACTCTTTTCTTAATCAAACTCTTAATCCTTCATATATCAACAAATTCGTGGCTTGGCTTTTCAAATCATTTTTTCTCAAACTTTTCAACCAGAAAATCTCTTCAAAATTACTCCCTTTCATATACAAACCATAGCCCCAAACTTATTTAAGATTTCAACCTTTGATTAAAAGGCTTATTTGGTGTTTTCTTGAGTTTGGACTAGAACGAAATTTGATTGTTTTTGCAAGAAGAACGTGATGGTGTGATTTGATTTTGAGGATAAAATTATATGATGATTCATGTGATGATTTTGATGTATGGGGTTTTACACAATATGCTCCTAAATCTCGCGAGTATTATTCTCGTTGTTTTCTTGTGATTATTGATTCATATTTGAATTGATAAATTCATTCGGAAGTCTGAAAATATTTATTGGAATCTAATTTTGATTCATGTTGTATTATAATTGGTGTTGAGCATGTTATCATGAGATTTTAATATTTCACTGAGGTTGAGCACCCGTCAATATTCCTTTTTCCGGATATGTTAAAAACTGCATAGGCGTTGTATGGTGGTGAGGCCTGGTGACCCGGTTAATGTATTGTAGAGAAATTATATTGATAAAAATGCCATTGTGATTTGCATTTGATTTGAATATTCGTATTCATATTGTTACGTTTTATTCAACGCTAATATTTGTTGAGCATCTTTCCTGTTGTATTGTGTACTTCCCCATATTTTCTTTTAATGGCAGGTTAGCGCGGATTTGGGCACTTTGGATTTGATTTGGACAATGATATTTAGCATGTATTATTATTGGGAAGAATATTTGAGAATACAAGATGAGAAGAATTGTATTTATTTTTCTTGTATAGAGCATTGGAGATTTACTTATTTCGAGATAGTTGTTATATGTAATTCGAGAGACTTGGTTGTATTTAATTTGAAGAGATTTGAGATTAGTGGATTCTCTTTTATAATGTGGGATTTTGTTTTAGATGCTCTACACCTAGTTATTGGTGGATTAGTATAGTTTTTATCAACAGTAGCGCGCCGCTCGCTCCCCCCGGGCCCCCGGGTGGGCGGGGTGTTACAGAATGGTGTCAGAGCTTAGGTATACGACAACCCTCGGGTCTTAGATTTTTCGTATAGCATGCGGGTTAGTCATGTTTTCTTTGGAGACAGAAATTTGTGGTGATAAATTGTATTACGCATCGAGGTTAGATGTCAGGTGTTTAAAATTGAATTTTTGAGATGATAGTTATTATTGGAGATTGTTGGTGTGACCTGATTTTTGAGTGTTCGGCTTCGTTGAATTTCAAGGGTGAAATTCCTTATTAGTGGGGAAGTATGTAACAATCTGTATTTTTTAAGTGAGAATTTTTTGATAAATTTCGAAAATCGAAGAAAAATGATATTTTGCATTTTATAATTTAAAGTGTTGGTTTTTATATTTGAAAAATAAATTTTCAAACGGAATTGGAATCAGAATTAAAATGGAGTTTTAATTGAATTTTTATTATATAGAAGAGTCCTCCAAATATAAAACTCTCTTAGAGTCCTCAAAACATAAAATGCTCTAGAAAAAAAGATTTAAAAATATTTAACGGTCCGATCGAGCTGAAATTTTTTGGACACCTTCCTCTCGTCTTCAACTAATTGTTTGTAAAATTTCACACAAATCCAACGGAATGATCATCCGAAATATAATTTTTTAGTGTTTGTATCTGATTAGAACTATTTTCTTAATCAAACTCTTAATTCTTTATATATCAACAAATTCGTGGCTTGACTTTTCAAATTACTTTTTCTCAAACTTTTCAATCAAAAAAACTCTTCAAAATTACTCCCTTTCATATACAAACCATAGACCCAAACTTATTTAAGATTTCAACCTTTGATTAGAAGACTTATTTAGTGTTTTGTCGAGTTTGGACTATAACGAGATTTGATTATTTTCACGAGAAGAACATGATGGCGTGATTAGATTTTGAGGCTGAAATTATGTGATGATTCATGTGATGATTTTGAGGTATGGGATTTTACACAATATGCTCCTAAATCTCGCGAGTATTATTGTAGTTTTTTTCTTGTGATTATTGACTCATATTTGAATTGATAAATTCATTTGGAAATCTGAAAATATTTATTGGAATCTAATTTCGATTCATGTGGTATTATAATTGGTGTTGAGCATGTTGTTATGATATTTTAATATGGCACTGAGTTTGGTCTCCCACCAATATTCATTTTTTCGGATATGCTAAAAAATGCATATGCGCGGTATGGTGGTGAGGCCTGGTGACCCGATTAATGTGTTGTTGAGAAATTATATTGATAAAAATGCTATTGTGATTCACATTTGATTTGAATATTCGTATTCGTATTGTTACATTTTATTCAACGTTAATATTTGTTGAGCATCTTTCCTGTTGTATTGTGTACTTCCCCATATTTTCTTTTAGATGCAGGTTAGCGCGGATTTGAGCACTTTGGATTTGATTTGGATAATGATATTTATCATGGATTATTATTGGGAAGAAAATTTGAGAATTCAAGATGAGAAGAATTGTATTTATTTTTGTTGTATAGAGCATTGGAGATTTTCTTATTTCGAGATAGTTTTTGAATGTAATTCGAGAGACTTGGATCTATTTAATTTGAAGAGATTTGAGATTAGTGGATTCTCTTTTATGACGTGGGATTTTTTTTAGATGCTCTATTCCTAGTTATTTGTGGATTAGTATAGTTTTTATCGACAGTAGCGCGCCGCTCGCTCTCCCCGGGCCCCCGGGTGGGCGGAGTGTTACAGAATGGTGTCAGAGCTTAGGTATACGAAAACCCTCGGGTCTTGAATTTTGGGTCTAGCATGCGGGTAAGTCATGTTTTCTTTGAAGATAGAAATTTGTGGTGATAAATCGTATCAGGCATCGAGGTTAGATGGGAGGTATTTAAAATTGAATTTTTGAGACGATATTTATTATTGGAGATTGTTGGTGTGGCCTGATTTTTGAGTGTTAGGTTTCGTTGAATTTCGAGGGGGAAATTCCTTGTTAGTGGGGAAGTATGTAACAATCCGGATTTTTTAAATGAGAATTTTTCAATAAATTTTGAAAATCAAAGAAAAATGATATTTTGCATTTTATAATTTAAAGTGTTGGTTTTTATATTTGAAAAATAAATTTTCAAACGGAATTGAAATCAGAATTAAAATGGTGTTTTAATTGAATTTTTATTATATAGAAGAGTCCTCCAAATATAAAACTCTTTTAGAGTCCGCGAAACATAAAACGGTCTAGCAAAAAAATATTTAAAAATATTGAACTGTCTGATCGAGCTGAAATATTTTGGAAAGCTTCCTCTCGTCTTCAACTAATTCTTTGTAATATTTCATCCAAATCCAACGGAGCAATCATCCGGAATAATTTTTTTTTATTATTCGTATCTGATTAGAACTATTTTCTTAATCAAACTCTTAATCCTTTATATATCAATAAATTCGTGGCTTGGCTTTTTAAATTACTTTTTCTCAAACTTTTTAACCAAAAAAACTCTTCAAAATTACTCCCTTTCATATACAAACCATAGACCCAAACTTATTTAAGATTTCAACCTTTGATTAGAAGACTTATTTAGTTTTTTGTCGAGTTTGGACTAGAACGAGATTTCATTATTTTCGCGAGAAGAACGTGATGGTGTGATTAGATTTTGAGGCTGAAATTATGTGATGATTCAGGTGATGATTTTGAGGTATGTGATTTTACACAATATGCTTCTAAATCTCGCGAGTATTATTCTAGTTGTTTTCTTGTGATTATTGACTCATATTTGAATAGATAAATTCATTTGGAAATATGAAAATATTTATTGAAATCTAATTTCAATTCATGTGGTATTATAATTGGTGTTGAGCATGTTGTCATGAGATTTTAATATGGCACTGAGTTTGGGAACCCACCAATATTTTTTTTCCGGATATGCTAAAAAATGCATAGGCACGGTATGGTGGTGATGCCTGGTGACCCGGTTAATGTGTTGTTGAGAAATTATATTGATAAAAATGCTATTGTGATTCGCATTTGATTTGAATATTCATATTCGTATTGTTACGTTTTATTCAACGTTAATATTTATTGAGCATCTTTCCTGTTGTATTGTGTACTTTCCCATATTTTCTTTTAGTGGCAGGTTAGCGCGGATTTGAGCACTTTGGACTTGATTTGGACAATGATATTTAGCATGGATTATTATTGGGAAGAAAATTTAAGAATAAAAGATGAGAAGAATTATATTTATTTTTGTTGTATAGAGCATTGGAGATTTTCTTATTTCGAAATAGTTGTTGTATGTAATTCGAGAGACTTTGTTCTATTTAACTTGAAGAGATTTGAGATTAGTGGATTCTCTTTCATTACGTGGGATTTTTTTTTTATGCTCTAGACCTAATTATGTGTGGATTAGTATAGTTTTTATCGACAGTAGCGCGCCGCTCACTCTCCCCGGGCCCCCTGGTGAACGGGGTGTTATAGAATGGTGTCAGAGCTTAGGTATACGACAACCCTCGGGTCTTGGATTTTGGGTCTAGCATGCGGGTTAGTCATGTTTTCCTTGAAGATAGAAATTTATGGTGATAAATCGTATTAGGCATCAAGGATAGATGTGAGGTATTTAAAATTGAATTTTTGAGAGGATATTCATTATTGGAGATTGTTGTTGTGGTCTGATTTTTGAGTGTTAGGCTTAGTTGAATTTTGAGGGTGAAATTTCTTGTTAGTGGGGAAGTATGTAACATTGCCGATTTTTTAAATGAAATTTTTTCCATAAATTTTGAAAATCGAAGGAAAACGATATTTTGCATTTTATAATTTAAAGTATTGTTTTTTATATTTGAAAAATAAATTTTCAAACGGAATTGAAATCTGAATTAAAATGGAGTTTTAATTGAATTTTTATTATATAGAAGAGTCCTCCAAATATAAAACTCTCTTAGAGTCCACGAAACATAAAACGCTCTAGCAAAAAAAATTATTTAAAAATATTGAACGGTCTGATCGAGCTGAAATTTTTCGGAAAGCTTCCTCTCGTCTTCAACTAATTCTTTGTACAAATTCATCCAAATCCAACGGAGCGATCATCCGGCATAAAAATATTTATTGTTTGTATCTTATTAGACCTATTTTCTTAATCAAACTCTTAATCCTTTATATATCAACAAAATCGTGGCTTGGCTTTTCAAATTACTTTTTCTCAAACTTTTCAACCAAAAAAAATCTTCAAAATTACTCCCTTTCATATACAAACCATAAACCCAAACTAATTTAAGATTTCAACCTTTGATTAGAAGACTTATTTAGTGTTTTGTTGAGTTTGGACTAGAACGAGATTTGATTATTTTCACGAGAAGAACGTGATGGTGTGATTAGATTTTGAGGCTAAAATTATGTCTTAATTCATGTGATGATTTTGAGGTATGGGATATTACACAATATGCTCCTAAATCTCGCGAGTATTATTCTCGTTGTTTTCTTGTGATTATTGACTCATATTTGAATTGATAAATTCATTTGGAAATCTGAAAATATTTATTGGAATATAATTTCGATTCATGTGGTATTATAATTGGTGTTGAGCATGTTGTCATGAGATTTTAATATGGCACTGAGTTTGGGCACCCACCAATATTCCTTTTTTTGGATATGCTAAAAAATGCATAGGCGCGGTATGGTGGTGATGCCTGGTGACCCGGTTAATGTGTTGTTGAGAAATTATATTGATAAAAATTCTATTGTGATTCGCATTTGATTTGAATATTCGTATTCGTATTGTTACGTTTTATTCAACGTTAATATTTATTGAGCATCTTTCCTGTTGTATTGTGTACTTTCCCATATTTTCTTTTAGTGGCAGGTTAGCGCGGATTTGAGCACTTTGGACTTGATTTGGACAATGATATTTAGCATGGATTATTATTGGGAAGAAAATTTGAGAATAAAAGATGAGAAGAATTATATTTATTTTTGTTGTATAGAGCATTGGAGATTTTCTTATTTCGAGATAGTTGTTGTATGTAATTCGAGAGACTTGGTTCTATTTAACTTGAAGAGATTTGAGATTAGTGGATTCTCTTTTATTACGTGGGATTTTTTTTTATGCTCTAGACCTAATTATGTGGGGATTAGTATAGTTTTTATCGACAGTAGCGCGCCGCTCACTCTCCCCGGGCCCCCTGGTGAACGGGGTGTTATAGAATGGTGTCAGAGCTTAGGTATACGACAACCCTCGGGTCTTGGATTTTGGGTCTAGCATGCGGGTTAGTCATGTTTTCCTTGAAGATAGAAATTTGTGGTGATAAATCGTATTAGGCATCGAGGATAGATGTGAGGTATTTAAAATTGAATTTTTGAGAGGATATTTATTATTGGAGATTGTTGTTGTGGCCTGATTTTTGAGTGTTAGGCTTAGTTGAATTTCGAGGGTGGAATTCCTTATTAGTGGGGAAGTATGTAACACTCCCGATTTTTTAAATGAGAATTTTTCAATAAATTTTGAAAATCGAAGGAAAATGATATTTTGCATTTTATAATTTAAAGTATTGGTTTTTATATTTGAAAAATAAAATTTCAAACGGAATTGAAATCAGAATTAAAATGGAGTTTTAATTGAATTTTTATTATATAGAAGAGTCTTCCAAATATAAAACTCTCTTAGAGTCCACGAAACATAAAACGCTCTAGCAATAAAATTATTTAAAAATATTGAACTGTCTGATCGAGCTGAAATTTTTCGGAAAGCTTCCTCTCGTCTTCAACTAATTCTTTGTACAATTTCATCCAAATCCAACGGAGCGATCATCCGGAATAAAAATATTTATTGTTTGTATCTAATTAGACCTATTTTCTTAATCAAACTCTTAATCCTTTATATATCAACAAATTCGTGGCTTGGCTTTTCAAATTACTTTTTCTCAAACTTTTCAACCAAAAAAACTCTTCAAAATTACTCTCTTTCATATACAAACCATAGACCCAAACTAATTTAAGATTTCAACCTTTGATTATAAGACTTATTTAGTGTTTTGTTCAGTTTGGACTAGAACGAGATTTGATTATTTTCACGAGAAGAACGTGATGGTGTGATTAGATTTTGAGGCTAAAATTATGTCATGATTCATGTGATGATTTTGAGGTATGGGATTTTACACAATATGCTCCTAAATCTCGCTAGTATTATTCTCGTTGTTTTCCTGTGATTATTGATTCATATTCGAATTGATAAATTCATTTGGAAATCTGAAAATATTTGTTGGAATATAATTTCGATTCATGTGGTATTATAATTGGTGTTGAGCATGTTGTCATGAGATTTTAATATGGCACTGAGTTTGGGCACCCACCAATATTCCTTTTTTTGGATATGCTAAAAAATGCCTAGGCGCGGTATGGTGGTGATGCCTGGTGACCCGGTTAATGTGTTGTTGAGAAATTATATTGATAAAAATTCTATTGTGATTCGCATTTGATTTGAATATTCGTATTCGTATTGTTACGTTTTATTCAACGTTAATATTTGTTGAGCATCTTTCCTGTTGTATTGTGTACTTTCCCATATTTTCTTTTAGTGGTAGGTTAGCGCGGATTTGAGCACTTTGGACTTGATTTGGACAATGATATTTAGCATGGATTATTATTGGGAAGAAAATTTGAGAATAAAAGATGAGAAGAATTATATTTATTTTTGTTGTATAGAGCATTGGAGATTTTCTTATTTCGAGATAGTTGTTGTATGTAATTCAAGAGACTTGGTTCTATTTAACTTGAAGAGATTTGAGATTAGTGGATTCTCTTTTATTACGTGGGATTTTTTTTGATTCTCTAGACCTAATTATGTGTGGATTAGTATAGTTTTTATCGACAGTAGCGCGCCGCTCACTCTCCCCGGGCCCCCTGGTTAACGGGGTGTTATAGAATGGTGTCAGAGCTTAGGTATACGACAACCCTCGGGTCTTGGATTTTGGGTCTAGCATGCGGGTTAGTCATGTTTTCCTTGAAGATAGAAATTTGTGGTGATAAATCGTATTAGGCATCGAGGATAGATGTGAGGTATTTGAAATTGAATTTTTGAGAGGATATTTATTATTGGTGATTTTTGTTGTGGCCTGATTTTTGAGTGTTAGGCTTAGTTGAATTTCGAGGGTGAAATTCCTTGTTAGTGGGGAAGTATGTAACAATCCAGAGTTTTTAAATGAGAATTTTTCAATAAATATTGAAAATCGAAGAAAACTGATATTTTGCTTTTTATAATTTAAAGTGTTGGTTTTATATTTGAAAAATAAATTTTCAAACATAATTGAAATCGAATTAAAATGGATTATTAATTGAATTTTTATTATATAGAATAGTCCTCCTAATATAAAATTCTCTTAGAGTCCTCAAAACATAAAACGCTCGAGAAAAAAAATATTTAAAAATATTGAACGGTCTGATGGAGTTGAAATTTTTTTGGACAACTTCCTCTCGTCTTCAACTAATTCTTTGTAAAATTTCATCCAAACCCAATGGAGCGATCATCCGGAATAAATTTTTTTATTATTTGTATCTGATTAGAACTATTTTCTTAATCAAGCTCTTAATCCTTTATATATCAACAAATTCGTGGCTTGTCTTTTCAAATTACTTTTTCTCAAACATTTCAACCCAAAAAACTCTTCAAAATTACTCTCTTTCATATACAAACCATAGAACCAAACTTATTTAAGATTTCAACCTTTCATTAGAAGACTTATTTAGTGTTTTGTCGAGTTTGGACTAGAACGAGATTTGATTATTTTCGCAAGAAGAACGTAATGGTGTGATTAGATTTTGAGGCTAAAATTATGTCATGATTCATGTGATGATTTTGAGGTATGGTATTTTACACAATATGCTCCTAAATCTCGCGAGTTATTCTCGTTGTTTTCTTGTGATTATTGTCTCATATTTGAATTGATAAATTCAGTTGGAAATCTGAAAATATTTATTGGAATCTAATTTCGATTCATGTTGTATTATAATTGGTGTTGAGCATGTTGTCATGATATTTTAATATGGCACTGAGTTTGGGCACCCACCAATATTCCTTTTTCCGGATATGCTAAAAAATGCATAGGCGTGGTATGGTGGTGAGGCCTGGTGACCCGGTTAATGTGTTGTTGAGAAATTATATTGATAAAAATTCTATTGTGATTCGCATTTAATTTGAATATTCGTATTCGTATTGTTACGTTTTTTCAACGTTAATATTTGTTGAGCATCTTTCCTGTTGTATTGTGTACTTCCCCATATTTTATTTTAATGTCCGGTTAGCGCGGATTTGATTTGGACAATGATATTTACCATGGATTATTATTTGGAAGAAAATTTGAGAATACAAGATGAGAAGAATTATATTTATCTTTGTTGTGTAGAGCATTGAAGATTTTCTTATTTCGAGATAGTTGTTGTATGTAATTCGAGAGACTTGGGTCTATTTAACTTGAAGAGATTTGATATTTGTGGATTCTCTTTTATTACATGGGATTTTTTTTAGATGCTCTAGACCTAATTATGTGTGGATTAGTATAGTTTTTATCGACAGTAGCGCGCCGCTCGCTCTCCCCGAGCCCCCGGGTGGGCGGGGTGTTATAGAATGGTGTCAGAGCTTAGGTATACGATAACCCTAGGGTCTTGGATTTTGGGTCTAGCATGCGGGTTAGTCATATTTTGTTTGAAGATAGAAATTTGTGGTGATAAATCGTATTAGGCATCGAGGTTTGATGTGAGAGATTTAAAATTGAATTTTTGTGAGGATATTTATTATTGGAGATTGTTGGTGTGGCCTGATTTTTGTGTCTTAGGCTTCGTTGAATTTCGAGGGTGAAATTCCTTGTTAGTGGGGAAGTATGTAACAATCCGAATTTTTTAAATGAGAATTTTTCAATGAATTTTGAAAATCGAAGAAAAATGATATTTTGCATTTTATAATTTAAAGTGTTGGTTTTATATTTGAGAAATAAATTTTGAAACAGAATTGAAATCGAATTAAAATGGAGTATTAATTGAATTTTTATTATATAGAATAGTCCACCTAATTTAAAATTCTCTTAGAGTCCTCAAAACATAAAACGCATTAGAAAAAAAATATTAAAAAATATAGAATGGTCTGATCGAGCTGAAATTTTTTTGGACAGCTTCCTCTCGTCTTCAACTAATTCTTTGTAAAATTTCATCCAAACCCAACGAAGCGATCATCCGGAGTAAATTTTTTTAGTGTTTGTATCTCATTAGAGCTATTTTCTTAATCAAACTCTTAATCCTTTATATATCAACAAATTCGTGGCTTGGCTTTTCAAATTACTTTTTCTCAAACTTTTCATCCAAAAAAACTCTTCAAAATTACTCCATTTCATATACAAACCATAGACCCAAACTTATTTAAGATTTCAACATTTGATTAGAAGACTTATTTAGTGTTTTGTCGAGTTTGGACTAGAACGAGATTTGATTATTTTCGCGAGAAGAACGTGATGGTGTGATTAGATTTTGAGGCTGAAATTATATGATGATTCATGTGATGATTTTGAGGTATGGAATTTTACACAATATGCACCTAAATCTCGCGAGTATTATTCTCGTTGTTTTCTTGTGATTATTTACTCATATTTGAATTGATAAATTCATTCGGAAATATGAAAATATTTATTGAAATATGATTTCGATTCATGTGGTATTATAATTAGTGTTGAGCATGTTGTCATGAGATTTTAATATGGCACTGAGTTTGGGCACCCACCAATATTCCTTTTTCCGGATATGCTAAAAAATGAATAGGCGCGGTATGGTGGTGAGGCCTGGTGACCCGGTTAATGTGTTGTTGAGAAATTATATTGATAAAAATGCTATTGTGATTCGCATTTGATGTGAATATTCGTATTGTTACGTTTTTTCAACGTTAATATTTGTTGAGCATCTTTCATGTTGTATTGTGTACTTCCCCATATTTTCTTTTAGTGGTAGGTTAGCGCAGATTTGATTTGGACAATGATATTTACCATAGATTATTATTGGGAAGAAAATTTGAGAATACAAGATGAGAAGAATTCTATTTTTTTTTGTTGTATAGAGCATTGGTGATTTTCTTATTTCGAGATAGCTGTTGTATGTAATTCGAGAGACTTGGTTCTATTTAACTTGAAGAGATTTGAGATTTGTGGATTCTCTTTTATTACGTGGGATTTTTTTTATATGCTCTAGACCTAGTTATGTGTGGATTAGTATAGTTTTTATCGACAGTAGCGCGCCGCTCGCTCTCCCCGGGCCCCCGGGTGGGCGAGGTGTTATAGAATGGTGTCAGAGCTTAGGTATACGACAACTCTCGGGTCTTGGATTTTCGATCTAGCATGCGGTTTAGTCATGTTTTCTTTGGAGATAGAAATTTTTGGTGATAAATCGTATTTGGCATCGAGGTTAGATGTGAGGTATTTAAAATTGAATTTTTGAGATGATATTTATTTTTGTAGATTGTTGGTGTGGCCCGATTTTTGAGTGTTAGGCTTCGTTGAATTTCGAGGGTGAAATTCCTTGTTAGTGGGGAAGTATGTGACAATCCATATTTTTTAAATGAGAATTTTTCAATAAATTTTGAAAATCGAAGAAAAATGATATTTTGCATTTTATAATTTAAAGTGTTGGTTTTCTATTTGAAAAATAAATTTTCAAACGGAATTGAAATCAGAATTAAAATGTAGTTTTAATTGAATTTTTATTATGTAGAGGAGTCCTCATAATATAAAACTCTCTTAGAGTCCTCAAAACATAAAACGCTTTAGAAAAAAAAATATTTAAAAATATCGAACGGTCTGATCGAGCTGAAATTTTTTTGGACAGCTTCCTCTCGTCTACAACTAATTCCTTGTAAAATTTCATCCAAACCCAACGGAGCGATCATCCGGAATAAAATTTTTTAGTGTTTGTATCTGATTAGAACTATTTTCTTAATCAAACTCTTAATCCTTTATATATCAACAAATTCGTGGCTTGGCTTTTCAAATTACTTTTTCTCAAACTTTTCAACCAAAAAACCTCTTCAAAATTACTCCCTTTCATATAAAAACCATAGACCCAAACTTATGCAAGATTTCAAACTTTGATTAGAAGACTTATTTAGTGTTTTGTCGAGTTTGGACTAGAACGAGATTTGATTATTTTCGCGAGAAGAATGTGATGGTGTGATTAGATTTTGAGGCTGAAATTATGTGATGATTCATGTGACAATTTTGAGGTATGGGATGTTACACAATATGATCCTAAATCTCGCGAGTATTATTCTCGTTGTTTTCTTCTGATTATTTACTCATATTTGAATTGATAAATTCATTTGGAAATCTGAAAATATTTATTGGAATCTATTTTCGATTCATGTGGTATTATAATTCGTGTTGAGCATGTTGTCATGAGATTTTAATATGGCACTGAGTTTGGGCACCAACCAATATTCCTTTTTTCAGATATGCTAAAAAATGCATAGGCGCGGTATGGTGGTGAGGCCTGGTGACCTGATTAATGTGTTGTTGAGAAATTATATCGATAAAAATCCTATTGTGATTCGCATTTGGTTCGAATATTCGTATTCGTATTGTTACGTTTTTTCAACAATAATATTTGTTGAGCATCTTTCCTGTTGTATTTTGTACTTCCCCATTTTTTCTTTTAGTGGCAGGTTAGCGCGGATTTGAGCACTTTGAATTTGATTTGGACAATGATATTTTGCATGGATTATTATTGGGAAGAATATTTGAGAATACAAGATGAGAAGAATTGTATTTATTTTTGTTGTATAGAGCATTGGAGATTTTCTTATTTTGAGATAGCTGTTGTATGTAATTCAAGAGACTTAGTTGTATTTAATTTGAAGAGATTTGAGATTAGTGGATTCACTTTTGTAATGTGGGATTTTTTTTAGATGCTCTATACCTAGTTATTTGCTGATTAGTATAGTTTTTATCGACAATAGCGCGCGACTCGCTCTCCCCGGGCCCCGGTGGGCGAGGTGTTACAGAATGGTGTCAGAGCTTAGGTATACGACAACCCTCGGGTTTTGAATTTTGGCTCTAGCATGCGGCTTAGTTATCTTTTCATTGGAGATAGAAATGTGTGGTGATAAATCGTATTAGGCATCGAGGTTAGATGTGAGGTATTTAAAATTAAATTTTTGAGACGATATTTATTTTTGTAGATTATTGGTGTGACCTTATTTTTGAGTGTTAGGCTTCGTTGAATTTCGAGGGTGAAATTACTTGTTAGTGGGGAAGTATGTAACAACCCGGATTTTTTAAATGAGAATATTTAAATTAATTATGAAAATCGAAGAAAAATGATATTTTGCATTTTATAATTTAAAGTGTTGGTTTTTATATTTGAAAAATAAATTTTCAAACGGAATTGGAATCAGAATTAAAATGGAGTTTTAATTGAATTTTATTATATAGAAGAGTTCTCAAAATATAAAACTCTCTTAGAGTTCTCGAAACATAAAACGCTCTAGCAAAAAAAAACATTTAAAAATATAGAACGGTCTGATCGAGCTGAAATTTTTTTGGATAGCTTCCTCTCGTCTTCAACTAATTCTTTATAAAATTTCATCCAAACCCAACGGAGCGATCATCCGGAATAAAATTTTTTAGTGTTTGTATCTGATTAGAACTATTTTCTTAATCAAACTCTTAATCCTTTATATATTAACAAATTCGTGGCTTGGCTTTTTAAATTACTTTTTCTCAAACTTTTCAACCAAAAAACCTCTTCAAAATTACTCCCTTTCATTTACAAACCATATACCCAAACTTATTTAAGATTTCAATCTTTGATTAGAAGACTTATTTTGTGTTTTGTCGAGTTTGGACTATAAAGAGATTTGGTTTTTTTCGCAAGAAGAACGTGATTGTGTGATTAGATTTTGAGGCTGAAATTATGTGATGATTCATGTGATGATTTTGAGGTATGAAATTTTACACAATATGCTCCTAAATCTCGCGTGTATTATTCTCGTTGTTTTCTTGTGATTATTGACTCATATATGAATTGATAAATTCATTTGGAAATCTGAAAATATTTATTGAAATCTATTTTCGATTCACGTGGTATCATAATTGGTGTTAATCATGTTGTCATGAGATTTTAATATGGCACTGAGTTTGGGCACCCGCCAATATTTATTTTTCCGGATATGCTAAAAAATGCATAAGCGCGGTATGGTGGTGAGGCCTGGTGACCCGGTTAATGTGTTGTTGAAAAATTATATCGATAAAATGCTATTGTGATTCACATTTGATTTGAATATTCATATTCATATTATTATGTTTTATTCAACGCTAATATTTATTGAGCATCTTTCCTGTTGTATTGTGTACTTCCCCATATTTTCTTTTAGTGGCAGGTTAGCGCGAATTTGAGCACTTTTAATTTGATTTGGACATTGATATTTAGCATGGATTATTATTGGGAAGAATATTTGAGGATACAAGATGAGAAGAATTACATTTATTTTTATTGTATAAAGCATTGGAGATTTACTTATTTCGAGATAGTTGTTGTATGTAATTCGAGAGACTTGGTTGTATTTAATTTGAAGAGATTTGAGATTAGTGGATTCTCTTTTATAATGTGGGATTTTTTTTAGATTCTCTATACCTAGTTATTTGTGGATTAGTATAGTTTTTATCGATAGTAGCGCGCCGCTCTCTGGGCCCCCGGGTGGGCGGGGTGTTACAGAATGGTATCAGATCTTAGGTATACGACAACCCTCGGGTCTTGGATTTTGGGTCTAGCATGCGGGTTCGTCATGTTTTCTTTGGAGATAGAAATTTGTGGTAATAAGTCGTCTTAGGCATCGAGGTGAGATGTGAGGTATTTAAAATTGAATTTTTGAGACGAGATTTATTTTTGGAGATTTTTGTTGTGGCCGGATTTTTGAGTGTTAAGCTTCGTTGAATTTCGATGGCGAAATTCCTTCTTAGTGGGGAAGTATGTAACAACCCGGATTTGATAAATGGGAATTTTTAAATTAATTTTGGAAATCGAAGAAAAATGAAATTTTTCGTTGTATAATTTAAAGTGTTGGTTTTTTATTTTTGAAAAATAAATATTCAAACGGAATTGGAATCGGGATTAAAATGGAGTTTTAATTGAATTTTTATTATATAGAATAGTCCTCAAAATATAAAACTCTCTTAGAGTACTCAAAACATAAACCTCTCTAGCAAAAAAAAATATTTAAAAATATTGAAGGGTCTGATCGAGTTGAAATTTTTTGGACAACTTTCTCTCGTCTTCAAGTAATTCTTTGTAAAATTTCATCCAAATCCAACAGTACGATCGTCCGAAATGAAAAAATTTAGTGTTTGTATCAGATTTGAACGCCTTTCTTAATCAAACTCTTAATCCTCTATATATCAACAAATTCGTGGCTTGGCTTTTCAAATCACTTTTTCTCAAACTTTTCAACCAGAAGACCTCTTCAAAATTACTCCCTTTCATATACAAACCATAGCCCCAAACTTATTCATGATTTCAACCATTGATTAGAAGACTTGTTTGGTGTTTTCTTGAGTTTGGACTAGAACGAGATTTGATTATTTTCGCGAGAAGAACGTGATGGTGTGATTAGATTTTGAGGCTGAAATTATGTGATGATTTTAAGTTATGGAGTTTTACACATTATGCTCATAAATCTCGCGAGTATTATTCTCGTTGTTTTCTTGTGATTATTGACTCATATTTGAATTGATAAATTCATTTGGAAATCTGAAAATATTTATTGGAATCTATTTTCGATTCATGTGGTATTATAATTCGTGTTGAGCATGTTGTCATGAGATTTTAATATGGCACTGAGTTTGGGCACCCACCAATATTCCTTTTTTCGGATATGCTAAAAAATGCATAGGCGTGGTATGGTGGTGAGGCCTGGTGACCTGATTAATGTGTTGTTGAGAAATTCTATCGATAAAAATCCTATTGTGATTCACATTTGATTCGAATATTCGTATTCGTATTGTTACGTTTTTTCAACAATAATATTTGTTGAGCATCTTTACTGTTGTATTTTGTACTTCCCCATTTTTTCTTTTAGTGGCAGGTTAGCGCGGATTTGAGCACTTTGAATTTGATTTGGACAATGATATTTAGCATGGATTATTATTGGGAAGAATATTTGAGAATACAAAATGAGAAGAATTGTATTTATTTTTATTGTATAGAGCATTAGAGATCTACTTATTTCGAGATAGTTGTTGTATGTAATTCGAGAGACTTGGTTGTATTTAATTTGAAGAGATTTGAGATTAGTGGATTCTCTTTTATAACATGGGATTATTTTTAGATCCTCTATACCTAGTTAGTTGTGGATTAGTATAGTTTTATCGACAGTATTGCGCCGCTCACTCTCCCCGGGCCCCCGGGTGGGTGGGGTGTTACAGAATGGTATCAGAGCTTAGGTATACGAAAACACTCGGGTCTTGGATTTTGGGTCTAGCATGCGGGTTTGTCATGTTTTCTTTGGAGATAGAAATTTGTGATGATAAGTCGTATTAGGCATCGTGGTTAGATGTGAGGTATTTAAAATTGAATTTTTGAGACGAGATTTATTATTGGAGATTGTTGGTGTGGCCTAATTTTTTAGTGTTAGGCTTCGTTGAATTTCGAGTGCGAAATTCCTTGTTAATGGGGAAGTATGTAACAACCCGGATTTTTTAAATGGGGATTTTTAAATTAATTTTGAAAATAGAAGAAAAATGATATTTTGCATTTTATAATTTAAACTGTTGGTTTTTATATTTTAAAAATAATTTTTCAAACGGAATTGGGATCAAAATTAAAATGGAGTTTTAATTGAATTTTTATTATATATAGAAGAGTCCTCAAAATATAAAACTCTCTTAGAGTCCTCAAAACATAAAACTCTCTAGAAAAAAAAAATATTTAAAAATATTGAACAGGCTGATCGAGCTGAAATATTTGGACAGCTTCCTCTCGTCTTCAGCTAATTCTTCGTAAAATTTCATCCAAATCCAACGGTGCGATCATCCGGAATAATATTTTTTTGTGTTTGTATCTAATTAGAACTCTTTTCTTAATCAAACTCTTAATCCTATATATATCAACAAATCCATGGCTTGGCTTTTCAAATCACTTTTTTTCAAACTTTGCAACCAGAAGACATCTTCAAAATTACTCCATTTCATATACAAACCATATCCCCAAACTTATTTAAGATTTCATCGTTTGATTAGAAGACTTATTTGGTGTTTTATCGAGTTTGGACTAGAACGAGATTTGATTTTTTTTGCGAGAAGAACGTGATGGTGTGATTAGATTTTGAGGCTGAAATTATGTGATGATTTATGTGATGGTTTTGAGGTATGAAATTTTACACAACATGCTCCTAAATCTCGCGAGTATTATTCTCGTTGTTTTCTTGTGATTACTGACTCATATTTGAATTGATAAATTCATTTGGAAATCTAAAACTATTTATTGAAATATATTTTCGATTCATGTGGTATCATAATTGGTGTTAAGCATGTTGTCATGAGATTTTAATATGGCACTGAGTTTGGGCACCCGCCAATATTCCTTTTTTCGGATATGCTAAAAAATGCATAGGCGCAATATGGTTGTGAGGCCCGGTGACCCAGTTAATGTATTGTTGAGAAATTATATTGATAAAAATGCTATTGTGATTCGCATTTGATTCTAATATTCGTACTCGTATTGTTACGTTTTATTCAACGCTAATATTTGTTAATCATATTTCCTGTTGTATTGTGTACTTCCCCATATTTTCTTTTAGTGGAAGGTTAGCGTGAATTTGGACACTTTGGATTTGATTTGGATAATGATATTTAGCATGGATTATTATTGGGTAGAAAATTTGAGAATACAAGATGAGAATAATTATATTTATTTTTGTTGTATAGAGCATTGGAGATTTACTTATTTCGAGATAGTTGTTGAATGTAATTCGAGAGACTTGGTTGTATTTAATTTGAAGAGATTTGAGATTAGTGGATTCTCTTTTATAACGTGGGATTTTTTTTAGATTCTCTATACCTAGTTATTTGTGGATCAGTATAGTTTTTATCGACAGTAGCGCGCCGCTCGCTCTTACCGGGCCCCCGGGTGGGCGGGGTGTTACAGAATGGTGTCAGAGCTTAGGTATACGACAACCCTCGGGTCTTGAATTTTGGGTCTAGCATGCGGGTAAGTCCTGTTTTCTTTGAAGATAGAAATTTGTGGTGATAAATCGTATTAGGCATCGAGGTTAGATGTGAGGTATTTAAAATTGAATTTTTGGGACGAGATTTATTTTTGGAGATTGTTGGTGTGGCCTGATTTTTGAGTGTTAGGCTTTGTTGAATTTCGAGGGCGAAATTCCTTGTTAGTGGGGAAGTATGTAACAACCCGGATTTGTTAAATGAGAATTTTTAAATTAATTTTGGAAATCGGAGAGAAATGAAATTTTGCGTTTTATAATTTAAAGTGTTGGCTTTTATATTTGAAAAATAAAATTTTAAACGGAATTGGAATCGAAATTAAAATGGAGTTTTAATTGAATTTTTATTATATAGAAGAGTACTCAAAATATAAAACTCTCTCAGAGTCCTCAAAACATAAAACTCTCTAGCAAAAAAAATATTTAAAAATATTAAAGGTCTGATCGAGCTGAATTTTTTTGGACAACTTTCTCTTGTCTTCAGCTTATTCTTTGTAAAATATAATCCAAATTCAACAGTGCGATCGCCCGGAATAATTTTTTTTAGTGTTTTTATGTGATTAGAACTCTTTTCTTAATCAAACTCTTAATCCTTTATATATCAAGAAATTCGTGGCTTGACTTTTTAAATCACTTTTTCTGAAACTTTTCAACCAGAAGACCTCTTCAAATTTACTCCCCTTTATATACAAACCATAGCCCAAAATTATTCTAGATTTCAACCTTTGATTATAAGTCTTATTTGGTGTATTCTCGAGTTCGGACTAGAACGAGATTTGATTATTTTCGCAAGAAGAACGTGATGGTGTGATTAGATTTTGAGGATGAAATTTTGTGATGATTCATGTGAGGATTTTGAGGTATGGGATTTTACACAATATTCTTCTAAATCTCACGAGTATTATTCTCGTTGTTTTCTTGTGATTATTGACTCATATTTGAACTGATAAATTCGTTTGGAAATCTGAAAATATTTATTGGAATCTAATTTCGATTCACGTGGTATTATATTTGGTGTTGATCATGTTGTCATGAGATTTTAATATGGCACTCAGGTTAGGCACCCACCAATATTCCTTTCTCCGAATATGCTAAAAAATGCATAGGCGATGTATGGTGGTGAGGCCTGGTGACCCGGTTAATGTGTTGTTGAGAAATTATATTGATAAAATGCTATTGTGATTCGCATTTGATTTGAATATTCGTATTCGTATTGTTACATTTTATTCAATGCCAATATTTGTTGATCATCTTTCCTGTTGTATTGTGTACTTCCCATATTTTCTTTTAGTGGCAGGTTAGCGCGGATTTGGGAACTTTGGATTTGATTTGGACAATGATATTTAGCATGGATTATTATTGCGAAGAAAATTTTAGAATACAAGATGAGAAGAATTGTATTTATTTTTGTTGTATAAAGCATTGGAGATTTTCTTATTTCGAGATAGTTGTTGTATGTAATTCGAGAGACTTGGTTGTATTTAATTTGAAGAGATTTGAGAGTTGTGGATTTCTCTTTTATAATGTGGTTTTTTTTTTATGCTCTATACCTAGTTATTTGTGGATTAGTATAGTTTTTATCGACAGTAGCACGCCGCTTGCCCTCGCCGGGCGAGCGGGGTGTTACAATTTAATAAAAGTGCATGCAATATTCTCAGTAACAATTCATACAAGTCTCAACAAAATACACGCTAAAAGCGATAATATATATCGTCTGTTTTGTGGTAATACCTAACAGAGGTTGTTCAACAAGTCAAAAACCAATATTCTCTCTTCCTAAAATATTCAGAAAATAAGTGATACAATCGCTCCATTCTAAAAGCGACAATAATATCAAAACCCTTTAAGAAATACTGTTCATTTCGTTTAGATAAATCCTTCACTTTCGATTCAGTTACTTAAAGATGTTGCACATTAAAAGTGCATTTAATTTCTTTATAGTAGTTGTAGAAACCAAGTAGCCTTTTAACTCTATCATTCATGGGAAGGAGAAAATGAATTTCGTCATCACTAGTATTATTGACCGTCAATGTGAAAGGTTTTGTATTGTTAAGAGCTTCAAAGGTGCAAGAAAATTTTTTGTAGTTGAACATGCTTGATGGTATGATTCCTAAATAATAACACAACAATATAAAAAACTAAACTCATAATACATAATAGTAAACGCATATTGGATTGAACAAATTCAATTTCAATGTGTGTGTACTTTGTGAATTTTGCATGTACTTTAAAAAACTAAAAGCAAAAATCCCAAAGTACACGCAAAAATCCAAAAGCACACGTTAAAAAGTCAAAGTACACGCAATAATACAACACTTTAAAATACATACAACGATAAATAAACGCTATTGGCGCGGACCAAAATTAATTTTGGAGATAGACAAATACATGATGGCATATTTTATTCAAAATATGTACAACTTTTGATATCAAATACATATACATTTCTGTGTACAAAACTCTAAAAAATCCAAAGTAACCATCACATTTTCTAATATCTTTGGCTCCATACAACACTTTAAAATACATACAATGATAAATAAATGATGTTGGCACGGACCACAGTTAATATGGGAGATAAACAATTACATCATGGCATATTTTATTCAAAATATGTACAACTTTTGATATAAAATACATATACATTATTGTGTAAAAAAATCTAAAAAACCCAAAGTAACCATCACATTCTCTAATATATTTGGCCCCAAATGTAAGACACTGAGAAGTTGTATTAGGCAATCCCAAAGTCAGAACTGTCATTCAATGTGCGCTCCAATTACTTTTACAGATAGATGGATAAATATCTTTCATACTTGCATAGCAATACTTACAGTTCCTTGCCTGACGAAGTTTGGATGTTCAATTAACGCTCTTTATAAAGAGCGTTGATTCAACGTCCAAACGTCTTCAGGCAAGGAACTGCAAGTATTGCGATGCAAGTATGAAAGATATGTATCCCTAACATTATCTCATGTACGAAAATCAGAGTAACTCAAAGTAACATTCACATTCTCTAATATCTTTGGCCCCACTTGTAAGACACTGCGAAGTTTTATTAGGAAATCCCATTGTTGGATCTGTCATTTCACTCCATGCTCCAATTACATTTATAGATAGTTTCTTTTCCCCACATGTAATTCATTTTGCTAAATCCTTCGCTTTCGATTCAGTTACTTGAAGCTTTTGCACATCAAAAGAGCAATTAATGTCTTCATAGTAGTAGAAAAAACCAAATAATATATTCACTCTATCATTGATGCAGAGGAGAAAACAAATTTCGTCATCATTAAAACAAAAAAGTACATGCATATTGGAATGAACAAATTCAATTTCAATGTGCGTGTACTCTGCGGATTTTGCGTGTAGTTTTTGAAAGTACATGTAATAAAACAGGGATGTACATGTACATTATTCAAATCATGAAAATAATGTGTTTTGTATTTAAAACCAGGGAAACAAATGTATTTTTTCATATTATGAGGAAGAAGAATGTGATTTGATCAATCCATATGTAATGTCTACAAATTTATACATTACAAAACTTAAGAACATATATATATGAGAAGGTATCCATACTTGTTAGTGGTGTTTGGAAGAATTTGAAATACTTGGTAGAATTTCAATGATTAGGGATTTCTAATTTTTCATATAAATACCCCTGAGGACGAACTTCAATGATTGATCCCTTTAACTTCTATGAAGTGTGTTCGTATTGGAATTCAGGGGTATTTATATGTGGTTTTTAACCAAATTTTGATTGAGGATGAGAATCATTTTTGTGTTTTGATCGAACAGACATTACGGTTAGGGTTTTTATCGAAGAGGGTTTTTATCAAAGAGGGTTTTTTGCGCTTCTTTTTCGAAAAAGTGCGATTCGATTTCTGAAATGTACATTTTTGTTTTAATTTCGGGGTATGTATATGTTGGACCTAATCGTTTAAAATTTGTTGGGCCCAATTTTTTAGTCCAAATTTATTAGTCCAAGGAGTAGACTGTGAAAAGCCCTTTAATTAATTGGGTGAACCTAAATATGTAAGATAATGATGAAAATTGAATCAAACAAATAATAAGAGAAGATATGAGGTGAAAAAACTTTCAATAAAACCCTTATTTGATCAGTGTTACAAGTAAGGTATTACAGAATGACACATATATACATACAGACTTACACTCCACTAAGTATCATAGTTATGTCTCCTTTATTGTTAATAACGAAAAGCGGTGTAGATCCACCAATGCTCCCCATCACGCTCCACTTGTCTCACTATCCACTGATCAACCTCAAAAAACTCCTTTCCTATCTTCAATAGTGAAGAATGAACTCCACAAATAATAGAACAAAGAGATTAATTCTTGAAGGTTTGATAAAGTGATCACTAGACATCCAAGGGGTTTGCATTTGAAAAACCCAAGTGTATGATCACAAAAATACGTGTAAAAATATTGCGCGTTCGATCATTCATTATAAGGGATAGGAACTATTTCTAATTTTTTGAAGTTAGTTCGCACGACCCAAAGTTATAGCTGTTACCACATCATCACTCATGATCTTGAACACACACACACACACACACACACACACACACACACATATATATATATATATATATATATATAATAATAATAATAATAATAATGATAATAATAATAATAATAATAATAATAATAATAATAATAATAATAATAATAATAATAATAATAATGCTCTTGTGCGGACTAGTCCGCATTTTAAGAACGCGGACTGGACATGTGTCACCTAACGGTGCACCTAGAAATTATCGCCTAAATTATAGGCACACTCTCTCTCTTTTCTGGGCTCACCGCCAGGTGACACATGTTCGGTCCGCATTCTTAAAATGCGGACTAGTCCGCACAAGAGTAGGATTGTATATATATATACAACTCCAACCATGATGATAAAAAGTCTCATACAAAAAAGTCTTAACAATGACACCCTTTTAACAATACATTGCATAAAACTTTTAATTTCATGTAGAAGTAGAAAACAAATCCCTTCATTCTATTATTTTGAAAATGCTCAAGTTTATTGTGCGGTGAAAAAGTTCACGGGTTATGACAAATACTCTAAAATATCAAGCTTAATATACTAAGGCAATTCATGTTATAAAGTTTATGCATGTTGTATTAAAATCTATAAATAGAACCATTAATACAATAACTAAGCATGTATCTTTTCATTTAAGCTAAAATAATACATCACAAGCATAAAAGACCAATATTGAACAAGGCAAAAAATTTAAAGGTATGAACAAAAACAAAGATCATATCTGAAGATTTGAGTGGTGATAGAGAGAAATAAATATACATATCCAAAAAGAGTAAATTAAACATTTTAAGAAACCTAAACTAAAATAATTTTATTTCTTTTTGAACAAGACCAGTCCTTGGCACGTTATTCTAGGTATTTTAGTTCCCCTATATCAATAAATTATTTTCGAACTCTATCTTGATCAATTCTTAACGAGTTAGATCTAGGCACCGAATTGGGAAGCATGGGAGGATCAAACGTTTTTCCTTTCCACTTTTCTTCGGAAGAAACATTTTGAGGCGATTCCACCTTCTTTTTCCCTTTTTCATCACCTTTCTACCCTTATCAAATTTTCTAAGTGTGACATGGGTTGAAATAAAACAAAAAACTCCTTGAAGTGTCCTAGGTTATGCCAATGTGTGCACATAAAGGGTTGTGGTTCGACGGGGTGCTTGAGTTATTATTTCCTAAGTTTGAATAAAAAGTCCTCTAAGTGTCCTTCCATGTTACAATAGGAACACATCAAAGTCACCTTCCCTTGGATTCCTTCTTGTATGGAATGTGTTGAAGATTCACCAATGGGAGATGGAAAAATTTATTGGGATGCCATGAAAGTTTGGTTAAACATAGAACTATCACTTTCAAAATAAATTCCTTGTTATCCATAGTGGACTTGGCACTAAAAAGAATCTTATCAAAATTTTGAGACCAACAAACCATATTCATCTTGAAAGTGGTCACAGATAGTAGCTTGGTATCAAGTAAATATATTTTATTCTCCAGGAGTATTCTTAAGTTTTGACTCTCATGTATGTACATCCTAAGGAACTCAATATCAATGTGAATAAAGTCAATGGAACTTCCTTCAAAATGTGTTGCACTGCTCATTACGTGTGGAGCAAAAAAATCACTCACGCAACTCTCACTCACCATACGAATTTGGTTATCGACATTGGATAATTTGGCATGGAGTTTCATGATATACTTTTTGAACCTATGGATTCCTCATAAAGCCTAACATAGTCCATTTTAAGATCATATTCCATTTCTTCATCGTTAATGCTCAAAGAGGATCTAGGATTAGTCATTGTTTACTAGGAAGAAAAGGAACATCAAAATCCTCTAAATTATATAACTCGTTAAATTTCTCTGTTACTATAAATGCGACATAGTTGCATTCTTGATAGTCATCTTCAGATTTTGAGTCATCATCACTAAAAGTGGCTTTATAAGCATTTTTGCCACCAATGTAACTCATATTTGAGGTACATTACTCAGACATATGCCCTCGACCACCACGCGTAAAGAATGTCAGGGTCCCTCAAGATTCATCTTTCTTTTCTCCACTTCTATGACCAATCACAAGTCTAGGCAGATAGTTTTCGAGTGCGTCTCTAGACTGAAATCAATTTTTCCACTTCTTTGCAAAATTTATGAGAAATTCCATATCATTCTCACTAACATCATGGGAACTAAAATCAGGATATGCTTTCATAGCATTAAAATCTAGATTTTTCTCCTTTTGTTTAGGAAGGACTCTTTGGAGATAATACAAATATGCCTTATAGGTTTGGAGGGATCTAACCAATTCATTTACATGCAATGGTTTCAAATGTAAGGCTAAAACCTCTTAAATGGCATCCACTTTTCCACAAAACCTAGGGAAGAGGCTGTAAGATTTTATTAACAATTCAATTTTATGCTCTTTTATGGTCTTCCCCAAAGAAAAGACAAAGGTAACTATGTCATTCAAATCGGCATAGAAATTGACAAAATTTTTGTTTTACTTCAAGGTAAGTCAATGAATCTTTGAATGTTTCACAGTGGAGGTGCCTTCGTAGGTCATTTGTAAAACATCCCATACCTCCTTAGATGTTGTACATGTGGATATATGTCTACACTCAGTTAGAGACACAAAATAAAAAATAACATTAAGTCCCTTCTTGTTTCACCCACTCTCTTTTAAATCAATATCGTCTCAATTACATCTAATCTTACCAACACGTGCCTCATTAATAACGGATTTGGAATAAGTCCATCCCATAAGCATACTATTCCATATATAGACGTTCATGGACATTAAATATGTTGCCATGCGGGCTTTAGAATAGGAATAATTGCTACCATAAAATGGATGAGGTAGGAAAGTTAACCTTCAATCCATTGCACATGAGAGTATGCCTCTCGATGACAGCTACCAAAATAAAAATTATTTCACTTAATTGAAAAAAAAAAGTTTTGTTAATTTATTATTAAAAAGGGTTTAACAATCAAAAAGTCTATATGGAAAATTTTTTCACTAAGTTTTATAGTCTTTTCAAGTTTTATCTTCTTAATTAAGATAATGATTCTCAAAGATTCAGAAAGAGTAAAATAAGCACAAGACCATATATATGAGGGAAAAACCATTAACGGGAAAGCATCGAGACGATAAGAATGACAAATATATTATGGTAGAGTTTTACAATTAGCATAAATAGAATTACAATCTCATGACGCTACAACCAATAAGATACTCTTTACCACTATATTCTCTATAGATAGCGCCAAAAGTTAGAGTACACTAGACAATCGCAATCGATTTTTCTCCACAAACAATGCCATCAAATCCTTTGGCTAAACTTTCTTCTTTAAAGTATAAGCAATTTTTTTGTTTAGAGTTTGAAGAAGAACTTTTTTATTCCAGGATGGAACCTTCAAGCAACCAAAATCATATATCTAGGATCTCTGAGCTAATCCTATAGATATGTATGTTGGTGTGTTTGAAAAAGGGTTGCAGTTCTTTACCTATCAAAATGAATTTTTCCAAGCCAAAGAAGAGATACTATTTACTCACTAATTAATATTAGATTTTTGAACCAAGATGATAAAATATACATCTTTAATAAAAAATGTCTTGAAAGAACTCAAAGGTGAGAAGTGAAAAAATGTGCTTTCAAATATGTCAAATGTTTTGATAAATTTTAATATTTTTTAGTCTCTCACTCTTGGTGTGGAAGATAAGACAACACCTTAACTTATAGCCTTTTGATTTGAAAATGTTTGGAGGATCAAATGCTAAGTGTTACACTCTTAAGGTGTTAAGTACTCACATAAGGGTCTAAGTCATCCCAAAAGGTTTACTTGACTCACAAACCAGTAATATCTTACATAAAAATCTTGTGTAAAAGTGACTTTCGGAGCTATCAAATGTGTGTCAATGCAAGGTCATTGCAACGAGCTATTACATCACTATGGAGAATATGAAGTGATGTAGGTCGTGAACTTATTTAAACTTTTTGTATAAACACATACGCAACCATTCACACAGTATCGCTGAAGCGAGGAGGACCATCGATGCGCAGAATTACTACGGAGTAAGTCATGCCTTTACTAAGAGATTTTGAACTAAGGAAAAAAATGTCAGCGATAAGTTTCACTGCAGCGAGGCAAGCCGGTCCTCCGGCGAAGATAAGGTCGCGCATGTGTCTAGAGATTTTTCTTGTTTCCCTTTAAAATATTTTCAAAATACTTCTGAGGAAAACTGCAAGTACGTTTATTTCTTTTATGAACATTCATACTTAAAATACACAAAAATATGTAATTCTTGATAAAAATAGATCTGTCGATATGAAAAGTATATTTGCATGTGTATTTGATAAAATTACAAAACCAAGGTTAATTAATAAGATTTTTGAATTTATAAAAATAGATTAACCAAGGTGAATCTAAGTTCGTTAAGTCTTATACCTTTTCTTATGTGATGTTCTCGAGGTTCAGTATTAGGTGAGTCCGGTTCGTTAATAAAGCTTTTCGTTGATCTCCTGGATAAAGACTCATACAGGTTTTGATAAAGGAATTTAGATAATCTATTCTATGGAGAACATAAAGTATACTATACTCATACGGAGGCTGATCAGGCCTCAATGTCAAGATATGTCGGAAATTAAAATGAAAATATTATTCTTAGAATGTGACAAAAATATGAGATATTTAAAAATGTTTCTAGAAGATAAAAATTGAAATTACTCAGCAATTACAACCATTCACCAAAATGATATTCATCACCATGATAAATCTCTAATAAAAGAAAACTCAAATGATATAAAGTCAACTACATAAAATCTTTCCAACTAAATATCATAAATCAATTGTGGTGTCGAATGACCCACTAAATCAAATACAACTATATCATAAATAAAATATCTAGAAAGGAATATAAAAAATGGAATAAAATAAAATCTAATTGTGAGTTCGCTAATATCCAAAAATATGCATCTCACTAACAATTTATCCTCAAAGGTTAATAAACAATAATAGGTTAGGCCCACAGAAAAAATACCACCAACACCTCCCAAATAGGAACCATGAATCTAGTCATAAGAATTATAAGAGATAAGTATCACAATATAATATTTTAAATTGATGAAGTTATGTAATAACGATGTGAGTAATGTAAAACAATAACATCCACACACAGAAAATAAGTCAACTCAACTACGCAAGTCCAGCTATGTTTCTTTTAACATTAGTTAAAACTCTTTCCATTATATTTATCAATCCAAATTATATTTGTCATTCTTATAATGTTACCAAAATAACATCATTATAGGTAGTTTCACTTTCTTATGTCCCTACACATACTCATGGTGAGCCTAATGTCTCAACATATTAAATTCACATATTATTACCCATCAGCCCAAATTGTCAGCTTGCATAGACTGTGATTCTTACCAACACAAGACACATCACTATAATAAGATAACCTAGGTCCCACATGCACCGTAATGGTAATTCAACATCAAACACTAGCCATACCATAACAGCAACACAAAGTTTTCAAAGTAGCCAAGACAGCGTAAGTCCCGAACAAATAGTGTAGCCAGTTAACATACACCCTCACATATAATGACTCCACATCAATATGTCTCTCATATCCATTTATAATCTTACTCGTTAATTGTGACAACCCGGATATAACTATGATAAATTACATTTAAATCATGATTATATTATGTAATATGAATAATGTGTTATTAGTATATCTAATGTCAAGTTATTATGTTTAGTCTAATCCTACTTTAATAAATCGTGAAATGTTGAGTTATGTACGATCACAAAATCTTGTTATCTTCGATAGAAATGTTCCTATTTAAGACTAGTTTCAACCCTTACAACATTACAAATGAATTGAGTTGAAAGATAGATACTTGTACACATGTGAGTTAGGGTTGTAACACAATAAACGGTGCATAAAACCGATGTCTGAGTAAGAAGTTAGGTCGAATTTACGAACAAGGTGCAAATATGTCCATTCCCTCCAAGTGGAAAATTTTCTTTTAGTACACCAAGTGGTTTAATTTAATTGGATGGAAAGGAGGCATGCCTTGTCCGACTTAAAACTCTTTTTATAAGCTATTTCTTCAGCAAATAAAACCCTAGGTTCAGTTTTGGAGAGTTTTTTGATTGAGGAAAGAGAAAGTAGAAGTTTAAGGAAGAAAGATTATAAGAAAATCAAGGAAAATTCCATGAAAATCCTTAAAGTGCTTTCAAGGTATAAGTTTGTGATTAATATTGTTTTAATCTTGTATTATACTTATTTAAAAGCATATAAATCGTTAATTAGGTATTAAAATTCCATCACCCTTTGGGATAATATGTATTGGTTCATATGTGAGATAAGTGGTGTTTACAGGCCATATTGGTTTGTATTGAAACCCATTGTATTCAAACTTGTATATATTTTTGTGTGCTTACTGGAATTCAGAAATTCCAATTGTATATGAAAGTAGACACATATATTCATATCATATCCGATAATTATAATTTAAATCCTTGTGGTTAGGCCTTAGTGATGGTTACAAGTTGGTATATAGTTGTTGTTTGTATATTTCATTTCGGTATGCCCTAAGTTTGGTCAAGCTTTTGAGATAGGAAATGTAGTCAAAAAATTATGAAACTTGAATTATGTACTATTCAGTACGTGTACTGAAAATGGGTTGAAAATCATAGAAAGTTATGCTGGAGAAAATTATGAAAATTCTTGGAAGTTGAAGGAACAATAGAGGAGATTGTAGGGAAGATTTCATGTGTGGTAAAGAAATGGTGATAACTTGCCCTAGGAAGCTTGAAAAATTACACCGTCACTTGTAATGGAAAGCATAATCATATATGTTTTTATATTGATAAGTTTGGACACATATATTTATAAAATTAAAGAATATAGGATGGTTGAGTATAGAGGACGATAATTTGAGTCAATATTAGATAACCCATAAAAGAATATTGTTATCTCCTCTTTCCACAAAGTATTTTGAGTAAATGTTTCATGTGCATATACATTGAGAAGTATGCTTTCATATTTACTTGGGTTTAGTTATAAATTCCTTATGAGGTATTTCCTACGGTTGAAGGTCCATAACTTTATCAAAATGTATACCATGATTTTGCCGTTACACATGTTTCATGGAATGTGACTTGAGTAGGATTATATTGTTGTTTTATAGTCATTGAAAGTTACATAGATATGTTAAGATAATACTTATAATTGAGATTCAGTACTGATTTAGTTGAATTAACAGGTGTAAGGTCAAATCAACCCAGTTCAGCTCCACCCGAGGGAAACGTGAATACCTAGTTGACAACCCAATGTGAATGTACTTACTAAGTTGATTATGGATATAATGTGTATGTATTATGTATTGTGATGATATGGATTATTAAAAGTCAAGAGATGTTGAGGTGTTATGGCTTATTAAAAGTCAAGAGATGTTGAGATGTTATGGCTTTATAAAAGTCAAGAGATGTTGAGTTATTATGCAATTCAGGAGTTGTTAGGTTATCAAAACCTATGGATATGATTATTGCCTACGAGCAGGAGATGTGGGATTTATTAACTCCGGATATGTATATGGCCAAATTTTGCATAGAGATGGATATATATTGATATGTTGAGATGTTAAAATAGTACTTTTACTATATAGAGATGTATTACATTCATTGAGTTTTTAAACTCATGGTTTTATATGTTTAAATTTTCAGGTTCTGAAGCTACCACTGCCAGGTCTAGGAGGTTGAGTAAATAGTAGTAGGGTCTTGTTAGTTTTGTTTTATACATTTTAATAGTTGTCATTAAGTTAAATGGTATGAGAGTTTTGTATAAATTATGTCTCCTTAAAACGATTGGATTTTTAGTATTCCACATTTTAACCTTGAAGTTGTTTTAATGTGTATTACAAAATAAATAAATAAATAAATAAGAAGTGTGGTTTGTGAACTATTTAGTTAACTATATCCTAATGGGGTTAGGGGGTGGCAACTTGGTATTAGAAATTTAGGTTTTTATATTCTGGGGTTAGAGAGTCTAGATGTGGCAGTGACAGAAATAACGTGGTGTGGGTAATTTATATTAACTTGTGAGAAATACTAACTATTATCTTAGAAATAAATGTTGTATTCTTGTTTCTATAATTGTGGTTTATGATAGACAGTATGGAAGGAGAAAATGTTCATTAGAGGGTGGATGAGGAGTCTTTAAATACATTAAACCAATAAAATCCAAATAATGTAGGGGGCCCCTGAACAACTTACAAATATGCAGAAAATGACTCGTGCCATGACTATAATGGGAGAACAACAGAACATGTTTATGACACAAATAACAGAACAACAAGCCAAATACTTAGAGGAGCAGACTTTGTCCAGAAGAGAAAGGGAAATATAACGAGAGGAGAAGAATACTCTGTACGATAAGTTTATCAAATTGAACCCCCCATCATTCTCAGGTTTTGTAGATCCTTTAGAAGTTGAGGCTTGGGTTAGAGACACAGAAACTATCTTCGAGGTGATGAATGTACCTGGCGCGCAGAAGGTAATTCGTGCTACTTTCATGTTAAAGGGCGAAGCTTAATATTGGTGGGAGTCTTCCAAACATTTATTGCTTACTCCGGAAGGAGGTGAGGTAATTACTTAGGATTCTTTTATTAAAGTCTTATATGAAAAGTATTTTCCTCGCATATATCAGAAGTAAAAAGAGAGAGAATTTTTATCATTGACTGGGGGGAATATGTCGGTCAGGGAGTATGAAACTAAATTTATATTTTTATCTCGATTTTCATTACGTTTCTTACACAATGAGGAGGACAAATGTACCAGATTTCAGGATGGGTTGAATTTAGTTATCAAGTCTAGACTCACTGCAATTGAAATGGTAGATTATACTTCTTTAGTTAACAAAGATATGATGGTTGAAGGAGATGTTAATAATGCAATAAAGAATAGGGAACAAAGGGGAAAGAGGAGTAGATTTGATCCATCTTAGCAAAAGGAAGGCAAAATAGAATACTCGAAACAGCAGAGTCAAAGATTTCAGCGTGGTAGAGGGTTTTGAAATTATGTTCAAAATAGGACACTAAACAGTTTTAGGGGTGTCAGATCGATGGGATAACAGAATAGATAACAGGAGAATGACAATGGGCAGTCTATGCCTGCTACATGCTATTTTTGCAAAGCTAAGGTCCATATGAGTCCTGATTATCCCAAGTTAAAGGGGGTAGAGTGTTATCACTGTCATCAAATTGGTTATACGAAAAAGAATTGTCCTATGCTACTAGGAGGGATTCAATCAGCTACTACTAGTCAATGTTCATCACCTGGAGGCATAGGGAGAGGAGGAGGTAGAGGATAGGCTAGTGGTTCCAGAGCTTCGGGAAGGATATTTGCTATGACTTTATAGGATGCTCAGGCTACTCCAGAGGTGGTGACAGGTACATTTTCTATCATGAACAAATATGCTTATGTGCTTATTGATCCAGGTTCTACTCATTCATTTGTAGCACTATTATTTACCATGCATTTGGGTAGACCATGTTCTTATCTAGATTGTTGTTTATATATTTCTACATCTATGGGGATGTGATGTTAGTGGATATTATGTATAAAAATTGTGTATTGTATGTGGGGGACATGGAGTTGACCATTGATTTAATTCCACTAGATATTTAAGATTTTGATATTATATTAGGTATGGACTAGTTATCTTCCTACCATGCATCTATTGACTATTTTCGTAAGGAGGTTACATTTAATATGCCGGGGGAGGAAGAATTCAAATTTACTAGGGAAAGAAATATGGCTCCAAACTGACTTATTTCTACCCTTCGGGCGAGGAAATTGTTAAATTGTGGATACAAACAGGGAATTGAAATAATTAGAAGATATCCCAATAGATAAGGATTTTGCAGATGTGTTCCCAAATGAATTACAAGGATTGCCACCTAGCAGAGAGGTAGAGTTTACTATCGATTTAGTGCCTGGTACAACTCCAGTTTCTATTTCTCCATATAGAATGGCACCTGTGGAACTATAGGAGTCGAAGGTTAAACTGCAAGATTTGCTAGACAGAGGTTTTATTCGACCTAGTGTATCACCATGGGGTGCTACGGTATTATTTGTGAAAAAAAAAAGATGGAACCATGCGGCTTTGCATTGATTATCGGTAGTTGAACAAGGTAAAAATTTGAAATAAATATCCATTGCCTCATATTGATGATTTGTTTGATCAATTATAAGGTGCTAAAGTGTTTTAAAAAATTGATTTAAGATCGGGTTATCATCAATTAAGGGTGAGAGATTGTGACACTTCTAAGACAACTTTTCGTTCTCGCTATGGTCATTATGAATTTTTGGTAATGCCATTTGGGTTAACAAATGCTCCTGTAGTGTTTATGGATTTAATGAATCGAGTATTTCATCCTTTTATAGATTCATTTGTAATTGTCTTTATCGACGATGTTTTGATATACTCACCTAGGCAAGTGGAACATGAGAAACATCTAAGAGTTGTATTGCAAGTTTTGCGAGATAGTCAATTGTTTGCTAAGTTTAGCAAATGTGCATTTTGGGTGAATCAGGTAGTATTTCTGGGTCATGTTGTTTCAGGAGATGGAATTTATGTTGACCCTAAGAAGGTAGAGTCAATTGTGAAATGGGAAAGACCAAGAAATATAGCGGAGATAAGGAGTTTCCTAAGATTGGCTAGATATTATAGAAGATTCATAAAGGGATTTTCATCTATAGCCTTACCCTTGACTAAATTAACCCGAAAGGAAGTGAAATTTGTGTGGAGTGATGAATGTCAGCATAAATTTGAAAAGTAAAAAAAAAGGCTAGTATCAGCTCCAATTTTCACTGTTCCATCCAGTGGAGAAGGTTTTGTGATTAATATTGAGGCTTCACATCAAAGTCTGGGTTGTGTTTTCATGCAACATGGAAAGGTAATTTCTTATGCATATAGAAAGTTGAAGACGCATGAACGTAATTATCCTACACACGATTAGAACTTGCAGCTATTTTTTTGCCTTGAAATTATGGAAACATCATTTATATTGAGAGACGTGTGAAATTTTCACTGACCATCAAAGTTTGAAGTATTTATTTACACATAGAGACTTGAATTTGAGGAAGAGGTTTGGATAGAGATGATTAAAGACTGTGACTATAACATTCATCATCATCCTGGTAAGGCCAATGTAGTAGCAGATTCTTTGAATCGAAATCATCGGGGATTCTAGGTTGCATACAATATGCACGTGTGGGAAATATCCTTGACTTGGCATCGATGGGCATTGAAATAAGTTTTTCAAAAAGGGGAGGCTTATTAGCACATGTCATACTGAGACCTTTATTGGTAGAACGCATAAGAAATTTTCAGGTCAGTGATCCATTCCTTGAGAAGAAGAAACAAGCTGTCCTGGATGGTAAAGAGAGTGACTTTAAAATTAAGAATGATGAATCGCTACGTTATAAAAATAGGATTTGTGTACTGAATGATCCACCCTTAAAGAAGGATATATTAGAAGATCCACATAGTTCTATTTACTTTATGCATCCTGGAGGTACCAAAATGTACAGAGATTTGAAAGAGTATTACTGGTGGAACCATATCAAACGTGAGATTGCAGAATTTGTAACTAAATGTTTAGTATGTCAGCAAGTGAAAGTGGAGCATCAGAAGCCGAGAGGATTATTGCAATCATTGCCTATTTCGAAATGGAAGTGGGAGAATATAACAATGGATTTTGTTATAGGATTACCACGATCAACGAAGGGGAATGATTCTATTTGGGTGATTGTAGACCGATTGAAAAAGTCGGCCCATTTTCTTCTAGTTTAGACCACCTACACTGTTGACAAGTATGCACGTATGTAGGTTGATGAGATTATATATTTACATGGGGCACCAGTGTCAATTGTATCAGATAAATATAGAATATTTACTTCTAAGTCTTGTCCTCGTTTACAGAATTCCATGGTCACAAGTTTGAAGTTCATCACTGCATTTCATCCACAAACCGATGGGTAATCTGAAAGGATGATTCAAATATTAGAAGACATGTTACGAGCTTCTGTATTCGACTTCAAGGGTAGTTGGGATGATCATTTGCCATTGATGTAATTTTCGTATAATAATAGTTATCAATCCACCATTGGTATGGCTCCGCATGAATCTTTATATGGGAGGATATGTAGAATGCCTTTGTGTTGGGATGCAGTAGGTGAAAGGAAAATTTTGGATCCTAAATTAATAGATGTGACAACAGAAAAGATTAAAATAATTTGGGAATGGATAAAGATAGTGCAAAGCAGGAAAAATTTTTATGCAGATAAAAGGAAGTGTGTAATACCCCGTATTTCTGAATATTCCAAATATTCCATTTAATTAGATTGGAGAATTAAATAAGAAAATATCGTCTTGATTTAAATTACGTAAGAGTAGTAATTTAAAGAGTTTTATGTAAAATTATAATTATGGTATATTAATCGGAAGATAGATACCGGTATATATTGCATCATTTTTATTTACTTAGTGCGAGTGGTAAATAGTTACTTAACGCGTGTAGACCGTGTTGGGGTGAGAACGAGTAATATTTTTTAAGTGACTCAAATGATAATTTAGAGGTCACCAATGAGTCCGGAAGGGTCAAATTAGTCAAAATAGTATACCCGGGGGTACTAGTTGAGTCCCGGGGCAATTTTGGACTAAACCGAGACCGTTCGGGGGCATTTTGGTCTTTTAACATAAGAGGGTATGGAGACCTACGAAATTGAGAGTTTTATATCAGCCGTATGATAGATGAATTAAGGTTAGAATACCCATGGCAACACCAATACCATTAGAGAGAGGAGAGGCACCACTTTCTAAAGCAAAAAGAAGATTTGGGAAGGATTCAAAGGGGTTTCTACCATCAACTTGTTAGGGAAGAAGGATTGAAGGATGAAGATCATCAATCATCAAAAAGAACCACGAAATCAGACCCTACTGATCATAAGGCAAGTTGTTTATTGCAAAAATTTATAAAGTTATAATACCCATGTCTAGGGTTTTTGAATAGTTTTGTTTAAATCAATATTTTGATTGGAGAAAGATGATATTTATGCATGTTGGGATAGGAATCTCATGTAGAATGATTTAAACTATATAGAGGATTAAGATTCAGATTAGACTTAATGATTTTTCGGATTAAAATTTGGGTTTTGAATGATAATATGGGAAGAACACCATAACTAGGGTTTTCAAGAAATTCTGGGTTTAATTCATTGTGTCTTGAAAGGAATTGGAGTTTTGATGTATTGATACGTTAGGAACTGTCCTAGTATATGTGGTATTATGTTAGGATCATTGGGTCGAAGTTTGGTGGACAATAATGGAGTTTGGAAATTTGTAATGGAGGTGAGGTTCAACGAAGAAGACAGACTGCGTCTGTCCCTGTTCGATCGATCGATCGATCCGGAACTATCGATCGATCGACTATGTCGATCGATCGAACCCGGCCGTCGATCGATCGACGCAAGATGTTTTCCCGAAAATTTTGTGTTTAATCCTTCCTTGAGTTCGGGAATGAATGGGTATTCTAGGATTTACATTATACTTATATGGGAGTAAGAGTAAGACCAGTAGGTATATTGTTGAGGTCCAATAAGGCCATTGGGTGTAGGTCTTGGATTACGTACCGAGGAGAATAATCCGATTTAGTAGAGTATCGGGGACTTCAAAAATTGAGTTACGGGGTGAAGTAAATTCAATTTAAGTAATAGACCAATAGGGTAAGCAATAACTACTGAAATTATATGTAAGGGGTAACTAGGACCCTTAGAGTTTTGTGTATACTCAAATAAATACGATTAATGAGATAAAACGTAAAGCGAATATTGTACGCTAAATATATGAGATTAAAATATTACGTACGTGTATGATTAATAGGTCGGGCGTGTAGCTACTGAATTATGTGATATTTTAGGTAGAGAGATTATACCTAAATTAATTATCTTAGGGTCGATGAGATATTCCGAACTAACATAAAGTTATTATAAGTTTGGGGTCGATGAGAAATACCGAACCAAACTTTGAACTGGTGTCGCGATGAGAGAGTCCCGAACCAGAATATGTGTATATATATATTTTTAAAATAATTGGGGTTGATGTATCATGCCGAACAAATTCTTACTTGGGGTCGATGAATCATTCCGAACCAAGAGTCCTTTATGTGTATAAAAGGGGAAAAATATAAGTGACTAATATTTAGTATATATTGTGTGTGAAATATATATACCTGATGATATTCTACTTCCGTGTACTAGTAGATTGATACATTATGTATTTAAAGATACATACTGAATTGGTAAGTTAAGTAGCGAAACTTAATTACGAAATGAACCTTTAGATAGAGAAAATCTATTTAGTAATTCAAGTAGCGAAACTTAATTACATAAGTGGGAAAATCAACAATTGTGGAAATTGTAGTAATTTTAGTAGTGAAACTGAATGGGAAATCTTGAAAAAAATAACATAGATGAAATGTTACTTGAGAATTATTTAACATACGCGAGATGTTAGTAAAACGGTTGTACTGTATGGGCGGTACTGGAATTTGGGTACAGATAAGTTCAGTTCACTACTTTGGTTTTAGTTAGCTTGAGCAGTATGGCTAGATAAACTAAGTGTAGAACGTTAGGTGTGCACAAAAGATGAGGGGTGAGTTAACTCAAGAGAGTGTACGAGAACCTAACATGTGTAATCAATAACCGCATTTTTTATATTGTGATAAACGCTTGCTAAATATTTTTTCAAAATGTTTTGAGTACTAACTCTTGCTATAAAATATTTTCAAAACCTTTTAGGTGTCCAGCCACAGGGATGCCATGTATGATGATTCCATTCCAGATACTTGGAGCTGTAGCACAGTGGATGCTTACAAGATTTTGACTAGGCGATATCTCTCATTCAGATCTAGTGCAGGATCTCACACTCTTCTATGTATGGACTTGTTGTCCGGTATTAGTCTCAGATATTAGATTCAGACTAGTGGTTACTCTATTGTTGTTTGGGATTTTTTTAGCCGATGGTTATTCGGTAATACTTTTGTTCTGTTGTACTTTTACTTTGTTGTTTGAATTATAGTACATGATTATTTGTACTTTGTTCCGCATGGTTGATTTATCTGTTTTAAGAAAGATAAAATTTGGCACCGGTCTAATTTTACTTAGGGGATTAGTATTTAAAAAGTTTTCGACAGTGATGCTAAGAATGAACCATTTGAGAAACCTGTTTTAATTTAATGAAGGCCTGATCACCCGATGTTTAATTAGGAGGGGTGTCACAAAGTGTCCATTGGAATTTCAGAAGGGAGATTTTGTATTCCGACGTATTTCACCATGGAAAGGCGTTATGAGTTCTGGGAAAAAAGGGAAACTAAGTCCAAAATACATTCGACCATATGAAGTGCTAGAAAGAATTGGGACCTTAGCATATAGATTAGCTTTACCTCCAGATTTATCACGTTTACATGATGTGTTTCACGTATCGATACTTCGTAATTATTTGGCAGATCCATCTCATCAATTGAAAACATAACCTATTGAACTGAAGGAAGACTTGTCGTACAACGAGGAACTGATGAAAATTGTTGATCGTAAGAAGCAAGTATTGAGAAATAAAGTTATTCCCTTAGTTAAAGTTATGTGGATGGGCCATGGAATTAAATAAGCAACTTGGGAAACGGAGGATAGCATGAAGAGACAATATCCCCATTAGTTTGGTAAGTGACCTTTATATTAAATTTCGGGGACGAAATTTTCTATGGGTGGAAGTTGTGACAACCCGGATATAATTATGATAAATTATATTTAAATCATGATAATATTATGTGATATGAATAATGTGTTATTATTATATCTAATGTTAAGTGAATATGTTTAGTCTAGTCATACTTTAATAAATCGTGAAATGTTGAGTTTTGTACGATCATAAAATTTTGTTATTTTTGATAGAAATGTTCCTATTTAAGACTAGTTTTGACCCTTAAAACATTAAAAATGACTTGATTTGAAAGAAAGATAGTTGTATACATGTGAGTTAGGGTTCTAACACAATAAACGGTGCATAAAATGGATGTCCGAGTAAGAAGTTAGGCCGAATTTACGAACAAGGGGAAATTTGTCATTTCCCTTTAAGTGGAAACTGTCATTTAGTAAACCAAGTGGTTTAATTTGATTGGATGGAAAGGAGGCATTCCTTGTCCGACTTAAAACTCTTCTTCTAAGATATTTCTTCAGCAAATAAAACCCTAGGTTCAGTTTTGGAGAGTTTTTTTCTTGAGGAAAGAGAAAGTAAAAGTTTAAGAAAGAAAGATTACAAGAAAAGATAGGAAAATTTCAAGAAAATCCTTAAAGTGTTTCCAAGGTATAAGTTTGTGATTAATATTTTGTTGGTCTTGTGTTATACTTATTTACAAGCATATAAATCATGAATTAGGGATTAAAATTCTATCACCCTTTGTGATAATATGTATTGGTTCATATTTGAGGTAAGTGGTGTTTATAGGCCATATGGGTTTGTATTGAAACCCTTGTATTAAAACTTGCATATATTTTTGTGTGCTTACTGGAATTCATAAATTCAAATTAGATTTGAATGTAGACTCATATATTCATATCATATCCGATAATTAGAATTTAACTCCTTGTGGTTAGGCCTTAGCGATGGTTACAGATTGGTATATATTTGTTGTTTGTATATTTCATTTCGGTATGCCCTGAGTTTGGACAAGCTTTTGAGATAGTAAATGAAGTCAAAAAATTATGAAACTTTAATTTTGTACTATTCAGTACGTTTACTAAAAATTGATTGAAAATCATGGAAAGTTATACTGGAGAAAAATTATGAAAACTCTTGGAAGTTGAAAGAACAATAGAGGATCTTGTAGGGAAGATTTCTAGTATGGCAAAGAAATGGTCATAACTTGCCCTAGGAAGCTTAAAAAATTACATCGGCACTTGTAATGGAAAGTATATTGATATATGTTTTCATATTGATAAGGTTGGACAATTGTATTTATACAATTTAAGAATATAGGATGGTTGAGTATAGAGGACAATAATTTGAGGCCATGCTAGATAACCCATAAAAGAATATTGTTATCTCCTCTTTCCACAGAGTATTTTGAGTAACTGTTTCATGTGCATATACATTGAGAAGTATGCTTTCATATTTACTTGGGTTTAGTTATAAATTCCTTATGAGGTATTTCCTACGGTTGAATGTCCATAACTTTATCAACATGTATACCATGATTTTGTCGTTACACATGTTTCATGGAATGTGACTTGAGTAGGATTATATTGTTGTTTTATAGTCATTGAAAGTTACATAGATATGTTAAGATAATACTTATAATTGAGATTCAGTACTGATTTAGTTGGATTAACAGGTGTAAGGTCAAATCAACCCAGTTCAGCTCCATCGGAGGGAAACATGAATACCTAGTTGACAAACCAATGTGAGTGTACTTACTGAGTTGATAATGGATATTATGTGTATGTATTGTATATTAAGATGATATGGCTTATTAAAAGTCATGAGATGTTGAGATGTTATGGATTATTAAAAGTCAAGAGATGTTGAGATGTTATGGCTTTATAAAAGTCAAGAGATGTTGAGTTTCTATGCAATTCATGAGATGTTAGGTTATTAAAACCTATGGATATGATTATTGCCTACAGGCAGGAGATGTGGAGTTTATTAACTCCGGATATATATATGGCCTAATTCTGTACAGAGATGGATATATATTGATATGTTGAGATGTTAAAATATTTCTTTTACTAAATAGAGATATAATACATTCACTAAGTTTTTAAACTCATGGTTTTATATGTTTACATTTTCAGGTTCTGAAGCTGCCACTACCAGATCTAGGAGGTTGAGTAAATAGTTGTAGGGTCTTGTTAGTTTTATGTTATACATTGTACTAGTTGTAATTAAGTTAAATTGTATGGGAGTTTTGTATAAATTATGTCTCCTCAAAACGATTTGATTTTTAGTATTACGTATTTTTTCCTTGAAGTTGTTTTAATGTGTATTACAAAATAAATAAATAAATAACAAGTGTGGTTTGTGAACTATTTAGTTAACTATATCCGAATGGGGTTAGGGGGTTACATTAATTATCTTTTCATTTTCAAATTTTCAATAATTACAGCTAGCTCCTAAAAAAATCTGGGCATCACAACTCAATCCATGCCTAATCCTATACCTAAAGATGACTAAGACCATAACTATAACTTACTCCCTCACTTTGAAAACTACCCAAAACTATAACCATTGCCTAGTCTCGCGACAAGGATAAAATAACCTAAAAGCGTATCACCTACTCCCACACCTAGAAAATACCAGAAAGTACAAATGAATATGCCCTAGTCCCATACCTAGAAGACATCAACAAGAACTAATATTCCTACTCACTAGTCCCATTCCTAGAAAGTATCATAATATTAACACAACTGAAAGTACAATAAACATGCATAGCCCAATGTCCCAGTGATGTCATCTATTAATATATACAATTTATATATTAATTACATTTTAAATCTGACTTCATAATTATTTATTTCATAATTATACAAATATGATCTCATATGCATTAAATAAGTCGAATCATTTGACACACAAGTTCTACAATTATCACAACAAGTTTTTCAAATACAATATTTCTATTCGAGTGATAATATAGAAATGTACATCATAAACTGATTTAAATATGTGTATTAAAAAATTTTCAACAACACATTAAAATATTCTACACCCTAAAAATCATCTATGTGAAATCATAAATTAATAAATAAACTATTGAATTCCATATATCATTTAACTTGCAATTCATCCTAGTACCCAACAATAACAAAGTTTAATACCCTAAACACGCGAGATTTCATGTACTAAATTCAAGTTCACAAGTTCATAAAAATTAATTTATAATTAGCTTATTTCTTTCGCTAATTAATTTGCTAGTCATATTTACAAAACATTTGTTTTTAATGTTTAGGAAAATTTTAGATATTGTTGCTTTATAGGCAAGTATTATGAAAATCTTATTGTATCACAACGTTCCTCTAGAAAAAATGTTGCAATTTTACTTTTCAAATTATAAATGTAAAGATCTCCGAAATTAGATTAAAGTTTTCTTTTAATGAAGGTTTAATGTTTAAAATATTGGGTATGTAACTTTTGTTTTTTTTCTCAAAAGGTTTGATACGTATTAACAATTAAAAACACCTCCCAACTAACCTTATAAAATAGAAGACCTACAACCTCTCCCATCTCTCGCAGTTGTGATCCCAGTGTGCGAGACCTATGTCCATGGGTTGGGGAGCAACGAGGGCGGCTGGACCCCCCCTGTGGTCACGACAGCATTCCTCTCTCTTATCTCATTTTCTCCTACATTATTTATGAAAAATTATTGTAAAAGTCCATTTTTTTCAAACATTAATCGAACTCAAACTTTACTCATGATTTAACATTGAGAACTCAAAATTTGGTGTCCAAAAAAATTCAAAAAAACTAAAATAATCTTTAGGTATTTGCCAATATATCAAATTCCTAAATTATTAATCAAATGTTCAAAAATAAACATTTAACTAACCAAAAATCATTACATTCATTTAAACTAAATAATTTCTAGTTTAATTCAAATTCAAACTAAAATTATCATTTTAATTATTAATTTAAATTTCATTAAAAAAATAAAGGTTATTACAATAATTCTCCTTTAAACAAACAAGAACTTCTAATAAGTCAACTCATTTGTCTGCGCTGGAATCATCACACTCTCCTACTGCTAAGGCAAAAAGTCGCCTACACATACCTCTGCACGTCCTTGTAATCTTATAATCTCAAGTGATGCACGATGACCTAGCGCCACTAGCAGACTACAATGACATCCACATAACTAGGAAATGAAGGTGGTGCATTCTTTATAAAATAACTTCTCTCAATGCCACACATACTCGTCCGAACGATAGGAAGAAACCATGTTTTGGGTCGTCTCCTCTCGGTCTGCTGCCAAACCTACTACCACGAACTAGCATATAAGCTCTGCTAACTCCTAGGATCTAAAAATGATACCGCCCATAAGCGTTCAACGCCCTTACTATCGATTTTGGTGGTGGATATACGGGGCCAACCTATCCATTGGGTGCTTGCACGTATCTTTCTCTCCTTTTTGTTGGAATATGAGGTTAAATGTGAAATTTTACCAGTAATGAGACATAAATAAGAGGACACATAAATGAATGTATCAACAAATGCTACGCATAAGTGTAAGAGAACCTATAACCATCGAGGCCTAAAACTATTCTCTGTTACCAATTGTAACAAACCCTACATTTTAACCTTACGCTTTCTCAATTCCTAACATTAAAATATACAACTCTAAAAATTATCATTCTCAATGTGAAAGGATATAAATGAAATATGTGACAAATTTAAGAATGTGATATGAAAGATCCAATACAGAAGTCATAAGGATGTAACATATCTATAATAGTGTGAGAGATATGCAACTAAACACAAACTCCCAAAAATACAAGCCAAAAATAAGTCTTAATAAATTAAGCCAGATCTTATTGTCCAATATACATGTCATCTATGCACAAAGTATAACTCAAGCGACTGTTCTCTGATGTTGGAACTATGAAGAGGGGTATGGAGAATGTGTCCTAAATGAAGAACAAATAGTCTATGTCAGATGACAAACCGTAGGGCCTAGAAAATTACCACAAATAAATTGAGTCAAAAGCCTAGCATCTCACTAAGCTACTCAACTCAAATAGATATACATACAAATTATAAATTCATAATTTATATAATCAATAATGATGACCCACTATGTGTCACGGAACCTCACAATCTATTTAATTAACACGTTATTCATCAATTAATTAACCTCTTTATTAACATGTTCCACTTTTCCTCGACCATCTCAATAAACATGCAATATGCACATAAATAACCGTCAAACACCCCCTCTCCACATGCTTCACAATGCAAGAATATCCGTCGCCAATTTCCACACAGTGCTGGAACCCCACCCCCATGTAATTTAACCTCACATCTAATAGTACTCATCTAGTACGTAGTCGTAAGAGTGTTTTCCCTTGGTACCGACCAAAAATTTACATTCAATAATTTATTTATTAAAAAAATTCCAAGTGTCAATTGTAAATTATCCCTTATCCTAATAGGATTATTATCAAATTACTAAACAAAGCGTTGTTCCAATTCATTAAGGATTAAATGGATGATTAGTCTAACGTGGAACTGCTCATAAACCGAAGCATTAAAATAAAATGGTGTATTAATTACTTAAAGGTTCTTAAGTCGTCACCCCTACCCGTGTATAAACCCCACATATGGAACATCTTGTAAAATGAAATTGAAACAAGAAACCTCCTGATACACTTTCGTTTAGATAGTGTCATCTTTGAGATAACTAATTAGCTAAGGATTTATTAGGATGAATTAAATTAAGAGATTAAGCGAATTAAATATCTAACTACTAAATCCATTTGTAATCTGTTCAACACAATCCATAACAACCATAACCCACAAATCAACAGAATTTTGTATCATACTCCTTTTCATTCGTCCACGTGATTAGTTCATTATCAACAATATAATACAATTAGCTGAGGACTTACATTATATGCTTACATAATAAGTCAAAATACCAATTCCAAGAATGTAATTCAACATAAGGACTTCTATTTATATTTTAAGAGTTCAACATATGCTAATCAATAATAATGAATCCTCATAATTTTGTAGGTCATAAGCAAAAACCATCATACTTATAATCTCATTAATTAGTTACTTATTTCCCAATGTAACTCCTAATGCTAAAGGTAAAACCCTACCATGCTCATGCATTTTAAAATTTAAATAAGACTTAAATATATCCATATTACTCATCATATTTTCCAATTAATCAAAAATCCAAGATGGAGCTTCAAAGTTGTGACACCGTTTATATTTTGATACGTAGGTTGATCAAGCTTAGTTACTAAATCAGTCAAGTTGTAAAACAATTAAACATCATGCTTTGCATGTAATGGAAACAATAGATAAAGGTAAACCAAATAAAGTGGTACATGAATATCCTCAATATGATAAAGACATGATGGAAATAAATCATCACCACTAACTATGAAATACAAAATGATAAGGTCTCACAAAATAATCCCGCAATGATACATGACCAATAAGATGTCTCGAGCATTGACATAAATTGAATGCACTTTATAATGATGTAAAAGATAACCTTACAAAACTCAAATATAATAAAATTAAAGATAAAGTCCATCACCTAGATCTCTGTCCGGTGGTGATTGGAATGATGACTCAATGCTTATGAGAGAGAAATGTAAGTTTTACGTGGTACTGGAGTACCTGGAAACAACGCGATGGGTCAGTCCCACCGTAAATCTACATTTTTCTATTAACTTTAAACTAACTCTCCATACCATTATGGGTGTTATCTTCATTATAAACTTTTATAGAGTCTTTTTAAAAACCTACTAGTTCCCATTAGTTAAGAGAACACTAGTATACCCAATATCCATAATATCTTCGTAAGTAAAATCGAGATTAGACCCCGACAAGCTTTTGGGTTACTTATTCACAAATCGTAAAATCGAAGCAGGACCCTAACTAGCTATGGGGTCACAAGGACATCAAATAACCAATGGCAAGCCCCCAACTAACTATGGGTAATTAGCACGTAAGCCAATCATTATTTATCTAGTACGGACTGCAATTATCCCTCAACTAATTATCGGGGTACTAATGCAAATGTCTGTCATTTTATATCTAGCACAAACTAATAAAACCAATCAAATAATTCCACCCTTCCATAATAATAACAAAATATCATATAATCATTGCTCAATACTGAAAACCATTTATTATCCATATCTGACCCTCTTTATTGCATTAGCCTAAATGGATAATTCATATTTTATGAAGATTTATTTCCTTCATTTCCATACATGAATTCGTACTCTCTCTAGCATCATTACAACATTTCTAAGGGGGTATTATAACATATATTATGTATAGGAGATTCAATCCAATATTGAAGTTTAGTGTTTCAAGCATCTACTAGTTCATGTAAGGGATGAACAATATAAACAAATTATCTCAAAGATCATATGTGATTAAATTTCTAAATCCAAATTCAATAGTATGAGAACTATAAAATGTACCATTCTAACTAATGTCTAACATACTTAAACTTTCATAAAAAATTTCAATTAAATTCATAAGAGGGGTTAGATCTTTAAGATTTTGAAATTAAGAGTAGAAAATGAATTAGAGCTTTTACATCATATTTTATTTATGTATAATCCAATTTCAACTACAAGAGGGATTACGATGACCATATTCCAATATACATGAATTACTAATCATATGGGTAAATTAAAATCAAAATTAACATTTCCAATGAGGGACTTGGTTGAATTAAACTACTAAAAGCATGCTTGATTTAAATTTACAAGTTACATTAACAAATTATACAATCCACATGAAGTTGATATATGAAAATTACATCTGAACTTTTTAAGTAAGAGACTTGTATGATTAGAGACTTTAACCTAATTTTCTTTAATGAATTTGACAAATTAAATTAATATTTAGGGATAATTTCTATTTATAAAATGAAAAGGGAAGAGTTAATTTTAGCTTTCCTCAATAGGTGATAATCCACAAAAGTATAGAAGAAACCCCTTCGAAGTCTTGATCTAATTATTAAGAATGGTTTTTATAAGGGGTATGTGTTTGAAAGTGCTTGATTTGTTTCGAAATTGGGTTTTGCATGTAAAATAATAGAAAATTTTTCATTTTATAACATGCTCGGGAGATGACCAAAATAGTGGCTATAACACCCATTATAGTGGCCTTAACCCCGCTATAGCGGATCCCCCAAAGTGCATTTTATTTTTTATGTAAAACATTTTACATCTTGTTATGCCCAACTCATAGATATTCATATAATCCTGGACTATTCCCGAAGTTATTATATCTAGCTCAAAATGCCCCTGGGGTAAACCTTTTGAACCCTACTTTGACGTCTTAGGACTAATTAAATTATGCAACAAAATTATCTTTTTTAGTTAAGTCTAACTCCATTAATTCACTCATCTATAATGGGCCAAAATAATAACATAAATTAAGCTATCATCACAATAAACTTTTAAGTAATTAGAATACACATGCTTACTTATTTTTATCGTAATTTATTTCATTTCAATTAAATCCAAATTCCAATTTTATTCAATAACTTTTAAATTTACTTTACTTAATTACTCACCAAAATTATGGGGTATTACCATCTTTACTTGTAATAAAATAAATTTCGTCCTCGAAATTCAAAAATTAAAGACATACCTGCCTCAAAATAATTGTGGGCACTGATGTCTCATCAAATCCTCGTATTCACTACACCAAATCCTGCGAATAGTCACGGCCCAAGTCCACGCCCAGATGGTCGCGAACTTGGGCCGTGACCATCTCAATTTTTGGCGTGACCATATTCATTACCACACTGAGCCATGAATGCTCTGAAAGTGGTCATGACCCAAATCCTTGACCACTGTGGGCCACCGACTTAGACCGTGACCAGGTCATGGTCATTTTGGTGCCAAATCTGTGCCAAAATTCCCTCCAAGCTTGGTCGCGAATGGGTCACGTACTTGGCATGTGACCATAGGTGTGACGAAGGAGAAAACATACACATATGGGTTCACGGTTGGAGGCCGTGACAATTTCTTGGTATGGGTCACGGCTATGGGTCGTGACCATCCTTCAATTCAAGGTACGATATTGTTCGCGCATGGGGGTCACGACTGTAGGCTGTGACCATTTGTCATTCAGGTAGCAGCAACAAGGAATTTATGGGTTGCTATGGTGGGTCATGGGTCTAGGCTGTGACCATGTAATTCCTAAAAAAAAGAAAGAGGCGCTTGATTTTTCATTTTCATTTTCCCCTTTTAATTTTCATTTGCCCGATTCTCTCTCTCTCTTGTCAAATACGAACTTATGGATTTTCTCTCTTGTCAAACACTGATGGCTTATCTCTCTCTCTCTGCTGCTGACCCCTGCTGCTGATGACGATGCCACCTGCTGCCGACCGATTCTTCCTCTCGTCCTACTGCCACCGGTGAGGTTAACTTACTTTAATTTTTTTTAATTTGTTTGATGAGATACAGATATGTAAATGAGGGTTATTGTTTTTTTTATTTCGGTTTCATGATATACAATCATACAGATCTGTTTTGATTTTTTTATGAGATACATATACAAATACTTTAATTTTCGTTTTGGTTTTTTATATGCTACCCTTTGGTATTAAATATTTGTGGCGCCTAATTATATTTATGTGTTGCCTAGCCTTAGGTATTAAACTTTTGTAGGATTTAAGGATTTCAAATATGATTTTTTGAGTTAAGGCGGGAGGGTGGGTTGCGATTTTGATTGGGGTTTACGAGTTGTGGTGGGTTATGACTTGGGGGGTTAAGTTAGGGTGGGTTGCAATTCAAATAGGTTTTAGGGCGGGGGAGGTCTGAAATGGCGGGTTAACGGGAGTGGGGTGGTGATTGAGGGTTAGAGGGTAATGAAATTATTGAATACAAATATTTGGTTAGTTTTTTTTTTCATTTATTATATGTTTTGTGGACTTTGAGTTGTCTTCAATTTAAATTCATTTTATTTTTGTTTTTATTTTTTTACAAATACTTTTTACCACATGAGACTTTTATTGCTCGATTTAGTATATTTTTATGAAAAACGAATTTAGTTTAGTAGTTATTTTTTTATTATAAATTTATTACTTCATTAATCTTGTTTCCATATATGTAGACAATAAAGTAAATTTTTTGTAGTATTTTCATTTATTACAGTTTAAGAGATTAAGTGATGACCTTAAAAAACACAAATACATAAAGAATCATCAACAAGTCCGTGTTATTCGCAAGGGAGGTTACATTGTCATAAAGAATCGTCCCTACAAGGTATACGTATATCGTCATGATATCTCGATTATCCCCATTTTTCTAATTGTTGTGTGATATTTATTGGTATTAGCTCTAAAGGAAGGTTCAATTTAAGCATTGTAGAATTTTACTCTTTTAGGGCATTTGGTTCTCTCTCAAGCCAATATTTGTGTGTTTATTTTGTTTCAAGGTTAATTCAAGGTTTTGGACGATGGTTTTGTAAGATCGATAAGGTAATCCGAGTTTGAACATCAGATTTTACGTGTATCTCATACGTGCTAAGGTAAGGTATTTTAATTTTTTTCTTTCAAATAATCATTTTTTGTTTCAAATCTGAGATTTCTCATATTAACATTCTTATCCCTGTTTTTATGGTTATATTATGTGAGTAACATGGTGGCTAAATGGTAGAGGCACTATGATAAACTACATGCCTTAGGTTGTTCTTGATTATTATTGCTCTGAATTAGTTATTTACTGTATGTGCTTTAGTATTATCACGTAGTGTGGAAAATAAAGGTTCGTAAAAGAAATTGAAGTTGTTCAGCGATTTTGATGCTTAACATTCTGAAATAAAATGGTTTGCTTCCCAATTTACGATGTTTTCACTCTAATTTCATTATGTTAAGCTGAAGTTAAATGGTTAGCATTCCAACTTTTGGTATTATCTTGTTTGCTAGTGATAATTAACATGATTTGATTTTAATATATGAAAATGTTTACTGGCTTTGTTTTCAGTATAAATGTTGATTGTAATAAGTATTAGAGCTATTGGGAATACAACTTGACCATGTAAAGTTGAGGTAATACTATATTTCTCTAGCTTCATCAATATTGTCCTTATTTTCATTATTATTTTTTATTTTCAATTCTTATTTGGTTGTCTGCTCTATTTGCATTTTTCTTTTTGTTTGGGATTTTTAGCTTTTCAAGCTAGGTCCCATCCAATTACTTTGCATATATAAATGTTCTGAAGCCATCAAAGAGGTATGCAAAGAGGTATACTGTACATATCCAATTACTTTTCAGTCCTAACTCGTAGGGACTAATGATCACGGGACTCCCTATTTGAGAATACAACGATAATTTGAAAATATTTAGACTTTTTGCTTAAAAACTTGGCGTTAGAGGGAAAAAACCCGAAACAACCCCTAACGGCCTCGTGAGAGGCACCAACACCTCGTACAGGACTAATGTAACTCGTATGGACTGATCGCGAGATCAGGGAACTCCGGGTTTGAGAATTCGATGATAATTCGGAAATATCTTGACTTTCGCTTAAAAACAAGGCGTTTGAGGGCGACACCCCGAAATAACCCCCGAAGGGACCCGTGAGAGGCACCAACACCTCGGACGGGACCAATGTAACTTGTAGTATCTAATAACACGATCACGAGAATCCAAGTTTGAGAATACGATGATAATTTGAAAATATCTTGACTTAGGCTTAAAAACCATGGCGTTAGAGGGCAAAAAATTGAGAAAACCCCCCAAAACCCCGTGAGAAGCCCCAACGCCTCGTACGGGACCAATGTAACTCATAGGAGATGACTGCGCGATCATGGTACTCCCAATTTGAGAATATGAGGATAATTTGAAAATATCAGGACTTAGGCTTAAAAACATGGCGTTAGTGGGCGAAAACCCAAAACAGCCCCTGAGCGGCCCTGTGAGAGGCACTAACACCTCTGACTGTACCAATGTAACTCGTAGGAACTCACTGTGTGATCACAAGACTCCCTATTTGATAATACGAGGATAATTTGAAAATTTTAGGACTTAGTCTTAAAAACATGACATTAGAGGGCGAAAACCCGAAACAACCCCTAAATGGCCTCGTGAGAGGCACTAACACCTCGCACGGGACCAATCTAACTCGTAGAAACTTATCGCACAATCACAGGACTCATGATTTTAGAATACAATGATAATTTGAAATTATTCAGACTTAGTCTTAAAACATGGCGTTAGAGGGTAAAAATGCGAGACAACCCCCGAACGGCCCCTTAAGAGGCACTAACACCTTGCACAAGGCCGATGTAACTCGTCAGAACTGACCACTTGATTATGGGGCTCTCGGTTTGAGAATACGATAATAATTTGTAAATATATAGACTTAGTCTTAAAAGCATGGTGCTAGAGGGAAAAAACCCGAAACATCCCCTGTATAGCCCCGTGAGAGGCACCAACACCTCGCACGGGACCAATATAATTCGTAAAAATTGATCGTGTGATCATGGGACTCGTGGTTTCAGAATATGAGAATATTTTGCAAATATCTAGACTCGGGCTTAAAAACATGGCGTTAGAGGGCGAAAACCCAAAACAGGCCCCGAACGACAGCGTAAAAGGCACCAACACCTCGCACGGGACCAATGTAACTCGTACAAACTGACCGCACAATCATGGGACTCCCAATTTGAGAATACAAGGATAGTTTTAAAATTTCAGGACTTAAAAACATAGCGTTAGAGGGAGAAAACTCGAAATAACCCCTAAATGGCCCCGTGGGAGGCACCAACACCTCACACGGGACCAATGTAACTAGTAGAAACTTACCGCACGATAACGGGACTCCCAGTTTAAAAAATACAACAATAATTTGCAAATATTTGGACTTAGGCTTAAAAAATGGCGATGGAGGGTGAAAACCCAAAACAGCCCCCGAATGGCCCCGTAAGAGGCACCAACACCTCACACGGGACCAATGCAACTCGTCGAAACTGACTGCTCGATCATGGGGCTCCCGATTTGATAATACAAGGATAATTTGAAAATATTTAGACTTAGGCTTAAAAACAAGGCGTTAGAGGGTGAAAACTCAAAACAGCCCCCGTATAACACCATGAGCAGCACTAACACCTCGAATAGGACTAATATAACTCGTAAAAACTGATCGCGTGATCATGGGACTCTCGATTTGAGAATATGAGGATAATTTTCAAATATCTAAACTTAGGCTTAAAAACATGGCGTTAGAGCGAGAAAACCCAAAATAGTCCCCGAACGGCCCCGTGAGAGGCACAAAAACCTCGCACGGACTAATGTAACTCGTCGAAATTGATCTCGCGATCACGGGATGCCCAATTTGAGAATACGATGAAAAAAATATGAGGACTTATGCTTAAATACATGGCGTTAGACAGTGAAAACCTGAAACAACCCTCGAACGGCCCCGTGAGAGGCACCAACACCTCGTATGGGACCAATGTAATTCATAGGAACTGATCGTGTGATCACGAGACTCTCAGTTTGAGAATACAAGGATCATTTGAAAATATGTATACTTAGGCTTAAAAACAATGCGTTAGAGGGTGAAAACCCGAAACAGCCCCCGTACGACCCCGTGAGAGGCACCAACACCCTGCACGGACTAATGTAACTAGTAGGAACTGATCGTTTGATCACACGACTTTCAATTTGAGAATATGAGGATAATTTGAAAATATGAGAACTTATTCTTAAAAATATGGCGTTAGATAGTGAAAACCCAAAACAACCCCCGAATGGCCCCGTGAGAGGAACCAACACCTCGTACGGGACCAATGTAACTCGTAGGAACTGATCGCGTGATCACGAGGCTTCTAGTTTGAGAATACTAGGATCATTTGAAAATATGTAGACTTAGGCTTAAAAAGATGGCGTTAGAGGGTGAAAACCCGAAAAAGCCCCCGTACGACCCCGTGAGATGCACCAACACTATGCACGGGATCAATGTAACTCGTAGGAACTGACCGCATGATAACGGGACTCCTAGTTTGAGAATATGATGATAATTTGAAAATATGAGGACTTAGGATGAAAAACATGATGTTAAAGGGCGAAAACGCGAAATAACCCCTAAACGGCCCCGTGAGAGGCACCAACACCTCGCACGGGACCAATGTAACTCGTAGGAACTAACACTGTAATCACGGGACTCCTGGTTTGACAATATGAGGATAATTTTTAAATATCTAGACTTAGGCTTACAAACATGGCGTTCGAGGGTGAAAACTCAAAACATCCCCCGAACGGCTCCGTGAGAGGCACCAACACCTCGCACGGGATCAATATAACTCGTAGGAACTGATCGCATGATCACTAGACTCTTAATTTGAGAATACGATGATAATTTGAAAATATGAGGATTTATGCTTAAAAATATGGCGAAAACTCAAAACAGGCCCCAAACGGCCCCGTGAAAGGCACCAATATCTCGTACGGGACCAATGTAACTCGTAGGAACTGACCGCGTGATCACTAGACTCATGATTTGAAAATATTATTATAATTTGAATATATGAGGACTTATGCTTAAATATATGGTGTTTGATAGTGAAAATCCAAAACAACCCCCGTACGGCCCCGTGAGAGGCACCAACACCACGCCTGGGACCAATGTCGCTCCTAGGAACTGACCGCGCTATCATGAGACTATCGGTTTGAGAATACAATGATAATTTGAAAATATGAGGACTTAGGCTAAAAAACATGGCGTTAGATGGTGAAAATCCGAAAAAGCCCCCGAACGGCCCCGTGAGAGGCACCAACACCTCACACGAGACCAATGTAAGTAGGAATTGACCCTGCGATAACGGGTCTTCCGATTTGAGAATACGAGGATAATTTGTAAATATCTATACTTAAGCTTAAAAAGATGGCGTTAGAGGGAAAAAACCCAAAACAACCCCCGAACGTCCCTATAAGAGGCACCAACACCTCGCACGGGACCAATGTGACTCATAGAAACTGATATGATATAAATTATAACTCGTATATACAATTTGTCATCTTGAATATGATTTTTTTAAAACTACCTGGTTACTGATATAATTTTTTTTATCCTATTTTTTGCAAGATGTCAATGTATCTTTTGCTTTTATGCATGTGGAACACATGAAGAAGGCAATGGTTTACATCGTGAATATTGTTTATATAATGTTGTTGTCATTTAGGATTATGATTTTAATGTGTTACGGACGTGCGGACTTTTATAGTTTTATTGTTTAGTTTTATTCCCGTGCAGGCTTTTATAATTTGATTATTAAATTTTATGTCCATGCGGGTTTTATAATAAGCAAGTTTTATATTAATAGGGTTTGGAATGTCCAGAAAATAGAGGAAACTCTGGCCAATTTTTTTAGGTCTATGAATTATTAAGACGTATAATATTTTTAAGTTTGTATGTATATTAGTTTATTAACAACATTCTCGATTCGTAATTTGTGATTTTTGTTGTTGTTTTGCCAATAATAAATATTTGTAACACCTCGTGTGCGTCCAATGTAACACATAGTAACCGGCCGCGCAGTCATAAGACACCCAATTTTAGGATTGGGTCCAAAAAAACCATTTTTTTATTATAGTTAAAAATGGTCATGGACTTTGCCCATGACCATTTTTATTTCTTTCGCCGCGCAAAAAAATGGTCGTGGCCAAAGTCCTTGACCCCCAACCGTGATGAAAAATGGTCGCGGCCAAAGTCCGTGAGCCACACTGCGACCATTTTTTCCAAAAACTTTTGTCTCGGTGTGGGTCACGGACTTTGGCCGCGACCATTTTTCATCACGGTTGGGGGGTGGCGGACTTTGGCCGAGACCATTTTTTATCACGATTGGGGGTGACGGACTTTGGTCGCGACCATTTTTTATCACGGTTGGGGGTCACGGACTTTGGTCGCGACCATTTTTTTCCCGTCGCGGTGTGGGTCACGGCCCAAATCCGCGACCATCTGTCGTGACCCCTCGGGTTCGTGACCCCAAATTGGTCATGGACTTGGGCACAACCCACGAAATTGGTCGTGCCCAAAATGGTCACAGCCCAAGTTTGCGACCCACAATCTTGGTTAGGGATTTTGGCCGTGACCATTCATCGGTTTTGATGTCGTGATTCCCATGTGGACTTAACCTTATTATGATGGTTCCACTTCACATGCACTAAGGGTATCTTATAAGAACGACACCTTTAAATCCACTTATAAATTTTAGCCACTGACTTCTCACCATAACAGGCATCTGACTCTAACTCAATCTCACCTAAATCAATATGCCATGAGGAAATCTTATCACGAAAAAAATCAGCAGCGTACGAACAGGCAAAACACATTATGTCCCGATAAAGCTGATATTGAACTTGTAAAAGATATTTAACACTCCCCCAATTTATAATCATAAAAGGTGCAATATAATATGGCGCCAATTTTCTCTTATTACTGAAGCTCAATACCCCTTTCGTAATGGAAACCTGAAGTAAGACTTTGTCCCCCGCATCAAAACTCATAGGCTTCTTATTTAATTCTACGCGGTTCTTATCTGTCTTGGGAATTCTTAGTCCACTCTCTAATCAATTTAATTTTTCTTATCATCTGTTGAATGAATTTTGGCACAAAAAATCTACTCTCACATGGGTACAACTAATATAGGGGCGATCGTCACGGTCTCCCATATCTTGCCTCGTATTGTGTCATAAATATGGATGTGTGATAGATATTATTATACGTAAATTCCACCAAGGGTGAGTGTACCACCGAACTGTGCTTGAAGTCCATCACAAATTCTCTTATAATTTCCACCAGACCTAAATTACTCTCTTTGTCTGACCATCCGTTTATGGATGAAATGTCATGAATCTCCATTTCAAGCTAGAAAATCTCCCAAAAATGTGCTATAAAATTGGGGCCCAGATAAAAAATGATCAATAAAGGAATGTGTTGATGTAAAAAACTAGACTAGGTCTAATTTTGTAATCATAAATCATATTTGTAAGTGAAAGAAAGAGACAAAAAGGTTTTTAAAGTTGTTCAGCTTATGGAGAATAACCTGCGTCCAATGTGCTTATTATTGCCTTATGTTTGCCATTCAATCATTTGCCATTGACGAAGGGATTATGATGTATTTAGAGCCCAGTAGGGAGGCAAAGAGATGGAATGTTAAGGGATGGAATGCCTTTATGAATTAGGCATTTACATCAGTACATAATGTTTACGCTGGTTTTGTTTATTGGCATTTTACTGATAAAGTTAGACGACCTCCCTACTGTTGGTCGGGCTTCCTGGTGTTGGTCTAGGTTCCTATACGGTCGTTAGTATTCTAGTATGTTGGTCGGCATTCTAGGCCTTGGTTGGTGGTTATGCCTTGATAACTATGATTATTCCCAGAGTGAATGACACATGTCTATTTCTGATTGGTCCACATAAGTGGGTATTTTTTTTATCAACATAAGCCCCCAATGTTCCATGCTTGATGCTTTCTTGAAAGCATGGGCCATTTAGTTCTGGAAGTAGATCGGGCTACATTTTTGATGCTTGGTCGGTTTCCAACTTCCCACACTTGTAAAATTATTAACTTTGCTCATATTGTGTACTGCTAATGGATTTTTGCAAATATTCAAAATTATAATGAATCGTCTTGGGGTAAATACATCTTTTTCTGCTTAGTTGCCAAAATTTATTCGTCGTTTAACTTTAATCATTACGGTCGTCAGTTTTCGAGGCAATTTATAAAAAGGTGATAAAATTTTAGGCTGCCTCTTACCTCAAACCTTCTAAGTTTTTGGTGCAAGTTCTTGAGCTTTCATGCGATCGTTCTTCCTGTCTTCTAGTTCTTGCTGAATCCTTAAGCTTTTGTAAGAATTCTTTCTCTTTCTTCTTCTCCATATTGAATCGTGGTTTACTCCGTTATTTCTCTAGACGAATTTAGGAACTAATGGAATATACCTACTTGGGTGGATTAAAAAATCCCCAATCCTACTATAAATCTTTTTTCTTTGTCTGAGGGTCACTAGATTCCCTCCTTGTTTATTGCTGAGTGTGGGTTTATTTTTCCCCCAAACCCATTTTGTCTTGAATTTTTTCAATATTTTGATATGGTCCCTACTAGGGTATCCCTCAATACTTGGAGGGTTATCAATGGAATTCATAGGATCAATCAACTCTATGGGACCCACATAGGCATTCTCAAAATCATGTTTTGTTATAAGTGGGTCACCAGTGACAGTACTTACTATTAAAAAACTAGGGCAGTAAATAGAGCTTTAGTTGTTAACCTTCCTGATTCCAATAAGGATTACTTAGACCATGGAGTGATTGCCAAAAATTAGAAATATATACCCCTAATAGGGGGTTAAGTGTACAATGGGACAAAGAGCCCTCAAGAGGGTCAAGGGATAGGTTGTTTTAATTCTCATGTGACTTTATTAACAATTTTACTATTATAATACTAACTGAGATTATTTTTTTTTATATTGTAGTTAACCGAAAGATAAAGTGCCCCAAAGAGAGAGAAATTAAGCTTACTAAGTTTAAATTTATTTGCAGTATTCACCAAAATATTGGAGAAGAGCATACTAGGTCAGCCTTTTATTTGTTGAATTACAATAATTCCACAACTTCCTTTATTTCTTGTCCCACACCTGTTGTTCCCCTTCTTCTCATCGACCTAGATCAAGACCTAGTTTCCACTTCCTCAGCCACTGCATCTGATAGTGGTGAACTTGCTTCAGGCCCTTTTTCATCCTTGGACTCTGACCTTCCTCTTACTGCTACTATGGAAAGGAGGAAATTCCCCAATATAATGGGAGATATTGTTGTTCTTAGCTCCACCAAATTTGTTACTGGTGGGGACACTAATAAAGAAGATGCTGGGAAGAAGCCCCTAGTTAAAAAGGGTGACGAGTCCCTTCTCAAACATATAAAAAGGGTCTTCCTTCCACACTTCCTGAAGGAACTACTCTTACTGTCGACCAACATAACTGGGACAATTTTCCTGTTGTTGCTACTGGCTCTCCTGTAGCCATAGGTCCTGGCCTAGCCGGATAATTGATAAGGTCTGGTACTTTGCCAAATCATAGGGGTGCTGCCTCTGCCATGCCCAATTTAAAAATTTCTGAAAGGTCTTCTAAATGGCTTTCCTTGGGAAGAATTCTTTCTTTTTCATTCTTGTACTTTTTTATTGATTTCTTGTACTACTTTGGTCTCTCTTTTTACAGTTCTTGATTGATTTCAACCAGATGTTAGAGAAGGAGTATGCACTTCGTTCTTCTTCAAATGATGTAGAAGAGGCTTTTGAATGCCTGAAGAAGTCTTTGCTTGACTCCCAATAAGCATTGGAAAGTGAGAAGAAATATTGGAAGAACAAAATAAAAGTTATTAAGGAAGCTAGGAAGAAGTCTGAAGATGAGGTTGTTGCATCTCGGGGATAAGTTTTCAAGTTGAGAAAGAGCTTAGTTGCTGAGAAGGCTAAGAGGGTGAAGGCTAGGGAAACCTCTTTTAATAAGGGACGGGAGAAAGCCATCACAACTTCTTTTTTAGGGATTGAATATGTGAAGGAAAATTGCTACAATGATGGTTGGTCGGCTACACTTACCAAGGTTGGCACTCCTCGAGATTTTGAACTCTTCCTCAGACATGACCCTGGATCCCTAACAAAATTGGATGAAGAAGTTAAAAATGGCATGGGATCAGGGGATTCCACCCTACATCTGAACAAATCACTCTACCTATTCCTACCCCCAATCAAAATGGATCAACTACTGATAAGGAGAAGGTGTAGATTTACTTGGCAATCATACTTTTCCTTTTTTATCTTTATTAATTCCTTTTTTATTCCAATGTACTTGTAACTTTGCTTTATATCAATGAAAATGAGTATTTCCTTCACATGCCACCTCTTAATTGCTTCTTTATGATCATAGTTATATTCTTGATTGGATTTCTCTTTATTATTATAGTTCATGGTCAAAATGGAACAGATTTCTTCCAATGATTCTGATCTACTCAAGCACTGCAACAGTTTGCCCAAAGTTGGCCACATGACTTTAACTGATGAAGAGTTATCAGACTTTCTCGGTAATGATGCTACTGATCAAGCCAAGGATGCATATGTCTACCTTAAGTTTCTTGTTGATAGAGTTGTGGACAATAATGTGGCTTATTTTGAAATGATTGAAGAACTTCAAAAGGAGAATAATGAGGCCAATGTTTTGCTTCATGCTGACTATGAGGCCAAATATAAGGCTTTGAGTGGATCTCGGAGATTATAGGAGAAGTTGGAGAAGAATATTTCTATTATTAGGAAGAATGAATCCCTACTTAAGTGTTAAGTTGATGAAGTTAGAGCCATTGCCAAGCTACTAGAAGAAGAAAACATCAGTTTGAGGGAGGAACTAAAGTTCCTTGTACAACTGCTGCTGCTGATGAAGGAGTTTCATTTTTAGAAACTGAAAATACTAATCTAAGGGAGGAACTGGAGGCTTTAAAAAAAATCTAAAGCTTTTTCCTCATGCTGATCAAGAGCAAGATCTTGCCGAGCTACAATTAAGGAAGGCAGGACTCAATAGACGCTTGCAAATCAGGCTGCATAAATGAAGGCCAATAATTTAACCATTGTTGAGATGTCTAAAAGGATCCAAATCCTAGGCGAGCAACTTTCAACCCAGTCCTCTCAATTGTAGGCTAAAGAGGGAGTATTGAAGAAGCTCTAACATCAAGTTGAGAGATTAACTTTCCAATTTCACAAACAACCCAGGGAGAAATAGATGAAAGAATATAATGAAGCTCTTGGTCATTTTGAGGATCGATTTAGTCAGTCTCAATGTGAAGGTTACATGTGGGGCTGGACCAATTGCCTTACGATCGTGAAGGTTGACCAAGATAGTAGACTATGGTATTGGGATGATCTGGGGCTTGTAGAGTGTCAAGACCCTCCCTTTAAACTGGATGTTAGCTAGATCCCTATTAATATTATTCCCCATTGCTTGATCTTTAAATACTTAGGGGATTATGGACTGCACGACGAGCTAGAGATAGTTCGGCCTCCTTATCTATTAGATGCTTCGAGCAACATCAATAGGAGAATGCTTTAAGATTTCAACTTCATTGATTCCCCAAAAACATTGGATGATCCTCTAGAATTCATGGAACCATCACCGAGCTCCTCAAAAACTGAAGGAAAATATCTAGTAGGATAATTTATTCCTATATTGCATTTGTAAACAATATTTGCATGTAATCATCATTTCTATAAATGAAATGCATTTGATTAACTTATCTTGTTAATTTATGGATGCTTGAATGACTTTGTTATTCCATTAGTTCTACTGATACACTTAGGCATTTGCATAAATTTAATATCAGTTACTAATGAGATTATCATAGGTTCTATTGATATACTTATATTTCTAAGTTTAATACTAGTTACCACTGATGTGGACATAGGTTCTACTAGCACACCTAGATTTATATCTATGTTTACTACTAGTTACCCGTGGTATTGTCATAGGTTCTACTAATGCACCTAAATTTTTAGGTTTGGCATTAGTTACCTGTGGTGACCAAGCGTATGTGGAATATGTATCTACATTCCTATTTGGAAATCTTCACAACATTCTTCCTTCATTTTGCTCAGTTTGGATAAAACTTGTTGATTTTTATATATAGTTTTATCCCTAATTTTTCTTGACTAAGTATTGGGGACTTAAAATCCTGTTTTGACTTGGATTTGTGTTTTATCGATCAAGTATCGCATTTTCTGACCAAGTTTGACCAATTACTGAATTCCTGCCAACCAAGTATTTGGGGATGCATATCACCAATATGCCCCAAAAAATTGAAAAAATTTAAAAAACATTTTTTTTAATGATACTAAAGAAAATTGATTACAAAAGAGATTTCTTCCTACAGTACTGGTAGTACTTCCTAAGCTGCTCAGCATTCCAAGGATTTTTTAATTCTCCCCCTCCAAAGTTTCAATTTGATAAGGTCCTCGACAAACAACTGCTGAGACATGGTAAGGCCCGTGCAAATTGGCTTCAAGCTTGTTGTTCTTCTGAATCACCTTTTTAAGTACGTAATCCACCTTTTCTAAGTTGGTCGGCTTCACCTCTTCTTATAAAAACATGATGTTTATTGTTGATAGGTAGCATTCCTCAAGGTTGCATCTTCGCGCACCTCTTCTAGCATGTGTAGGTCTAGCCTTCGCATCAAATCACTAACAGGAGAATCAAAGTTCATCACTCTATGAGTTGGCAAACCTATTTTAGCTGGTGTGACTACTTCCATCCCAAATGGCAGTATGTATGGTGTTTCTCCAGTAGCAACTCTTGGAGTTGTTCAGTGTGCCCACAAAACTGAGTGTAATTCATTTATCTAATTCCCTTTAGCATCATAAGGTCTTTTCTTCAACCCATTGAGTAAAATTATGTTTGTTACTTCAGTTTTTCCATTGCTTTGGGGATGACCTAGAGAAGAGTGAAACTTTTGAATCTTGGAATGGGCACAGTATGCTGCGAACTCCTTATTTTCAAACTGGGTACCATGGTCAGTAATGAGGCATATGGTAAACCATATCTACAATTAATGTTTTTCCAGATGAACTGATACACCTTCTTGTAGGGCCTATCCACTAATGGTTCTGCTTTAATCCATTTTGTGAAATAATCAACAGCTGCGACCAAGTACTTAAATCTTCCTCATGTGGTCGGCAATGGTCCGACCAAGTCTATCCCCTAAATAGAAAATGGCCAAGGTGAAATAATGGGGGTCAAAATAAATGTGGAGTTTTGCGAATATTGGAGAACTTTTGGCACTTGTCACATTTCTTTGCAAAGGTTGTGCAATCTCCCCTCATGGTAGGCCAGTAATACCCTTGAGTATTTATTCTATATAGTAATGATCTTCCTTCCACATGAGCTCCACAAGATCCTTCCTGAACTACTTCTTGTAGATCTTTAACCTCTGTTGGGTGAACACAACGCTACAAAGTAGCTGTTAACCCTTTCCTGTACAGTGCTCCTTTTTAAAATACGTACCTTACCACCTTATACTTGAGCTTTTTGGACTTAAATGCATCTTCTGGTAGAATTCCTTCTTCAATGTAAGTTCTGATAGGATCTATCAATGAAGGTCCCATGTCTACTGTAATGAAACTAATCATGAAGTCTTTATCAATACTTCGATTGACCAAAATTTCAATGGGAATGGTTCTCCTGAGATCAATTCTGGTTGCTGATGTAAGCTAAGCCAGTGCATCACCTCGGGCATTCTCTAATCTTAGAATTCTTCTTATCTGAATAGAAGGAAATTTTGTTATAACCTCTAATGCCTTGGCGAGGTATCTTGTCATCAGCTCACCTTTGGCTACATACAACTCAAAATTTGATTCACCACCAATTGAGAATCACTATGTGCCACAACTTGCTCGGCATTCAATGATTAAGAAAAACTCAATCCTACAATGAGAGATTCATATTCTACTTCGTTATTTAAGGCCTGAAATTGGAATCGCAATGCAAACTCAATATATATCCCATCAGGAGTGTTGATTATAATACCTCCTCCACTTCCTGCTGTACATATTGATCCATCTACATATAAGTTCCATATTGGGATATGGTTGTCAAACCCTTGGTGTGATAATATCCCATGATGGAATATTGTATTCTTTGCCTCCTCATATCTTTTATCCATCTCCTACACCTTGGTTAATTGTTCCGGTAGGTTGGTAGAAACTTTTTTTTAGCTTTCCCTTCTCGATGTATGCTCGGGATGTTGGTCGATGATGACTCCTATTGAGTTTTCCCCAGTTCGGGTTTATTCTTCCCGTATTCTTTGTTGCTCTTGGACCTCTAAATAAATAAATTCTGCAATGAAGTCTATCACAACTTGGAAATTTAATGAGGACCTTGGCTCATATACAATATTGTACTCCCCCAATTCTATTGCCTAATACATCAATCTACCAGACTTCTTCGATTTATGAAGAGCTTGCCGAAGATACATATCAGTGTATACAACAATTATGTGCTTGGAAGTAAGGTTTCATTGCTCTGGATGCCTCAATCAACGCCAAAGCTAATTTCTCCAACTGTGGATATCTAATTTTCCCCTCGGAAGGCTTTGTTAGTGTAGTAAACTGGCTTCTAAAATCCATTATCTTCTCGTATTAAAGCAGAACTTACAGCTGACTCAGAGATCACTAAGTATAAATACAGTTTTTCTCCCAAAACTGGTCGGGAGAGCAACATGGGTAATCCCAGATACTTTTTCAACTCCATAAAATCTTTCTCGCATTAATTGTTCCATTTAAAAGTATTCCTCATCACTTTAAATAATGGTAAACACTTGTCTGTAGCTCAGGACACAAATTTTTTTAATGCTGCTACTCGCCCAGTGAGCCTTTGCACCTCCTTTTTTCTAGGTCGGGGACTGCATTTCAATCAACGCCTTAATTTTATTAGGGTTAGCCTCAAGTCCCATTTGATTCACTATGTACCCGAGAAACATGTTTTCTTTCACACCGAATACATACTTGGTCGGATTCAACTTCGGTTGGTACTTCTCCAGCTGATCATGGCTGAGGTCGGCAATATGATCAGATGTTTTTTTTTATTTTCATCATCATGTCATCTATGTATACCTCCATGTTTTTACCTATCTGTTCCTCAAAGACCTTGTTCACCAAACTCTAGTAAGAAGCACCTGCATTTTTCATACCAAATGCTATAACATTATAGCAATAATTTCCTCGGGGAGTAAGGAAATAAGTGCTTTCCCTATCTTTGGGCTTCATATTAATCTGGTTATAACCAGAATATGCATCCATAAAACTCAATAGTTCATGCCCTGACATAGCATCAACCTTGATTAATCCTAGACAAAGGAAAGCTATCCTTTGGGGAAGCTTTATTCAAATCTGTGAAGTCCACACACATTCTCTATTTGTTATTTTTTTTTACCATAACAACGTTGGTACACCAATCTGGATATTTCACATCTTTAATTAATAAGGCTTTCTTAAGCTTCTCAACCTCCTCTGCATAGCTTAGTTCTTCTCGGGGTTGAACACCTTGCGCCTTTATTTTACTGGCTTAATGTCCTTGTTGACGTTGAGCTCATGGCAAAGGAAATTAGGATCAATCCCAGGCATGTCCTCATGACTCCAAGTGAACACGTGCTTTCCCTGTCTTAGGAAGGTCACTAGATCCTGTTTAAGAACAGGGTCTAGCATTGATCCCACCTATGTAATTCACTCCAGCTTTTCTCCATCTAAGATTATATTCTTCGTTGCTTCCATAATTTATCCTTTTAAGAACTTTGTCTCCACTCTTGGATTTAAAGTTTCCACCTCAAATTCACTATTGGGCTCAGTAATGTCCACTTGGTAAATGGTGGTCTTCTTTTTATTTCTTCCAAATACTCTTACTCGGCAGAGGAGTAATAGAATTCTCGAGATACTTTTTTATTAACCTTCACTACACCTACTCCGAAATTGGTCGGGGACTTGAAACACGGTGGACTGTTGAGGGAACTATTTCAAACTTCTTCAACCCTACCCTGCGTTGTAGTCTGACTGCACATTCTTATCCATCCCAAAGAAATAAACTTTCTCGATCTGACTTGGTGGTCAAGTGTTGAGCAACAATATAGCTTGCTTATGCCCAAAGGATAAACCTTTTCACCAGAAAAACCAATCAAAGGCCTATGGTACGGATCTAGCTGACTGAGATTTAAATCCAGCTTTTGAAAATAGGAATAAAACATTATATCTTCTGAGTTACCATTGTCGATCAACACCCTGGAAATGATGGTGTCTTGATATCTAAATTTTACCATCATAGGGTCGTTATGGGGGTAGAGAACTCCTAACAAGTCATTTTTGGAAAAGCCAATTACCAAATTTTCCTTGTTCACCTTCCTCGACCGATCTTCTTCGAATAAATTGATCCTTCGAATGTAATAACAATCTAGAGCCTTATTAAGGTAAGCTTTTCTCTCAGCAGTGTAATCTCCACCTCTATCATCTCCTCATGTAATCATCTGACCATCAAAGGTACCAAAACTAAGTGTAAATACCTCACTCTCTGGTTGCTTTTTTTTGGGGGGAAGTCGGGATCATCTTCATGATTTCTTTTCTTCTCTTCTCAGGGATTGGATAGAGATTTTAACCTACGTCGAGCTCCTTTGTCATCTTGTCGATCAACAAACTTGTCCAGTTTTCCTCGCCGGATGAGGGTTTCAATCTCATTTTATAGAGAAATACAACGATCTATAGTATGCCCATGGTCCTTATGAAATTCATAATATTTATATCTATCCCTCTTCCCAGCAGTTTCTCTTAGCTTCTCCGGTTAACGTACCTCCTTAATGTGCTTAATTTTCTCCAAAACATGGTGAATTCGCATCGTTAATGGAGTGTAATTATTGTATGTTTTGAGCCTGTCATCAATCTTCTTTTTCCTTAAATCCTTATGCTCCTTGTGTTCCTCCTGCTCCTTCTTTTTTATTTTTCCTTCAGACTTCACACCCAGACCTTGTTTCACCGCAATGGCTTCATCGACGTTCATTATCTTATCTACTTTGGCCATTAATTCATTCATAGTCTTGGGAGGATCTTTGTCAAGTGTGCAGTAAAGTTTTTCGGGAAGCAATCCACTCATGAGGGCTATAAGGGCTATTTTTTCTTTGTAGTAAATAATCTCTGACTTTTCATTATTGAAACGAGTACTGCAGTCCCTTGTACTTTCTCCTACCTGCTGCCTCACACTTAGCAAGTGAGCAACTCTTTGTAAAGGCTTGGCTTCGAAGCAAAAGTTTCCAATAAATAGCTCGACAAGCTAATTGAAACTAAAAATTTTCGTCGAGAAAGGCTATAGCACCAAATCTGAGCAGGATCTGTGATTGTTCCTAAGAATGCCCTGTATCTCATCTCATTAGGGACAACATAAATATCAGCTGCTACTTGATGGTGATCGATATGAAGAATAGGATTTATTTTTCCATCATACTTGGGAGTAACCTCAGGAGATTTGAACTTTGAAAGAGTAAGAAAATCCACAATAGTTTGGACAAAAAGAGACCCTTTAACAAAGGTTCATTGTAAAGGTTTTTTCACCTTTACCATATATCCCAACCTATCTTCCAACCATTTAATAGAGCCTTTCCATGCATTGTTTCAAAAATCATATTTATGAGTGGTAGCTCAGCTATTACGGACAACTAAATATGATGAACTCTCCTCCTGTGGGGTCCTCTCAGCATGGATAGATAATCAAGCATCTGATCAGATTGGGTTGAGCCCTCACGTTGATCAACTGGTCGTTGAGTATTCCTCGATAATTTCCTAGGAATATTTTTATTCCCTCTAGGTCCCAGACGATCAAAGGGAGATGCTCTACTCAGTCTTTCTAAGGCACTTAATCTTTCAGGAGTAAATAATTTATCATCATAAGGCTCTGAAGTCCTAAGAGAAGAACTTGCTCGTTGACAATAGGATGTATCCCTACTAGTCCTAGATTGGTTGTCCCTGCTATTTCTTGGAGATGGTGGTGGCATAATCATATTCCTGTGAATAGATAAGATGGGAGATCCAGATTGCAGTGTTTGGGATAATTGCCTAATAGTAACCTGCATAGCCTCTTGTCCTCTGACCAGACTAGCCGAGATTCCAGTTAGATCATTATTTGTTGGAGGAGAAGATGGAATAGGCGAATTTCCATCATTTCGGGAACTGTATTCAGGAATGTCAGTCATTTTTGTATTCAAGAATGAAAACGTTTAGCATTATGATCCCACAGACGGCGCCATTACGTTGATGTAAAAAACTAGACTAGGTCTAATTGTTTAATCACAGATAATATTTGTAACTAAAAGAAAAAGACAAAAAGGTTTTTAAAGTGGTTCGATTTATGGAGAATAGCATGCCTCCATTGTGCTTATTATTGCCTTATGTTTGCCTTTTAATCACTTTCCTTTGATGAATGGATTATAATGTATTTATAGCCGAATAGGGAGACAAACAGATGGAATGCTAAGGGATGGAATGCCTTTATGAATTATCCATTTATATCAGTAAATAATGTTTATGTTGTTTCTGGCTATTGGAATTTTCCTGATAAAGTTGGTCAGTCTCCCTACTGTTGGTCGGGCTTCCTGTACGTTGGCTGGTATTCCAATATGCGGGTTGACATTTTAAGCCTTGGTCGGTGGTTATGCCTTGGTAACTTAGATTGCTTCCGAAGTGTATGGAACATTTCCGTCTCTGATTGTTCCACGTAAGTGGGTAATTTTTTGTATCAACACCATGTAATCTTATGATCTCGATAACATGCAATCATGCTACATGCTCAATAGAAAGTTAATGCATGTGGAAAAAAAATGTGCCAACTTCGTAAAGCAGTCGACTATCACCCAAATAAACTCATGATGATGGGACATTAAAGTTAAACCCATATTGAAATCCATCGATATGTTATCCCACCTCCACTAGGAATGGGTAGAGACTAAAGCATACTAGATGGGTTCCGATGGTCCACTTTCACCATCTGATAAGTGGTGCACCTAGATACAAACTTTACCATATATCTCTTCACATATTCCTACCAATAATGCATTTTCATGTATTAATATATTTTATCCCTAGACGAATGAACCACAAAGCGTGAACCATGAGCCTCTTTCATAACTTCCCATCTCAACTCCTTATCTGGAACCCCCAACCTACCGTTATATTATCAATCACCATTGAATCCCACGAAAAATAAAGTTATCTTGGTAGTGAGATATTTTCCACCTTTTCCTTGCATATTGCGTCCTTAGACTGCATCCTGATCACTCGTACGAAAATATCTAGAGTCACTATGAGAGTCCCCATAAATGCCCTGGTAAACTCATTAATCATCTCTATCAAACCCCACTCGACTGACTGAAGGTTTGATAGATACCATTGAGTCATCAGCTGAAGGTGTTAGCTACTACATTAGTCTTTTTTTTTTGTAAGAAAATGGATTTTTTATTTATCCATAATGGGAAAATACCCAAGAGCTTACAAATAATATGTTGAAAATAAATAAGGCTCTTTATCATAGAGCCCTTACACAATAAACTTAAACAAAATTAAAAGAAGGAAAATTCAACCTATCCATCTTGAGGATAAAATTAAACTCCTTAGGAAGAGAAAAAGTCTGATAAGAGAAGAAATCTTTATCATGAGCACTAATTCTCTTAGACAGGATGTTTGTTTCCATATTAGATTCCCTGAGCACATGACAAAAGGAGCAATTAAGATATGAGGAAATCAACATAATTTGATCAATGATCCATGTGATTCTCCAAGGACACTTGTACTTCTTATTGAGAACTTCTATAAGAACCTTTGAATCTGATTCAACAATAACCTCAAAAGCTTTAAAATCTTTCAAATTCTTTAAACCAAATAAAAGAGATGCAACCTCTGCTTCCAGACAATGTAAATCACCAAAATGAGAATGAAATCACCATATGAGCTGAACTTGATCATTTATAATAATTCCACCACTCCCACTAGGACTACAATTTCCTAAAGAACTTCGATCAGCATTAAGTTTCAAATATCCTTTAGGAGGGCACATCCATTAGACAAGCATGGTCGGGGGTTTTTAATCTTTGCATGGATGAATGCTAAATTAAGAAAAGAAGATACTTGCTTGATAATATTAAAATGAGACATTTTATTGTTCTCAAATTTAGCCTTTTTCCTACTAAGACAAATCTTCCAGCAAATAATATTGGTAATTATTTTGAAAACTGTTTGAGAGGCATATTTAGGAGTGATCCACTAGGAAATCAACCTTTGACTAACATAACCATCATTATAGAGAACCCAAAATTTCTTATTAAAGTGATCCCATAACTTGGCCGCTATAACACCTGAAGAGAAAAGATGTTCTAAAGTTTCTTATTGACTAACTGTGCAACACAGACATTTAGAAGGGTTTAAAAACCCAACTTTCTTCAATTTTTCATCTATAGGTATTAGACCTCTGAGTAACTTCCAATTAAAAATCAAATTTTTTGTAGGAATGCAAGCATCCCATAAAAATTGAGAAGACTTAATAATAACATCATGCTGCCTAATAAGATCCCAAGCGAATTTGAATGAAAAGACTCCTAAACTTGAGGCATACCACACAATTGCATTCTTCTGATTATAACTTATATTTGCTTAAACCACCATCTGAATAACATTATCAGGCAAGACCTACTTAATCTTCGAGATATCCCCATTACAATCTGATTTTCAGAAGTCTTTTACAGCACATGATTGTTTAGAATGAATTAAATCACAAATTGACCCCTGCTCCATCAATTTATCTTTGAAAATTTTGACATTTCCCTCTCCTAACCTACAAAAAATAGCATCTTTTGCTTCTTGTCTCGCTTGACAAAGTCTGCCCCAAACTTTGGATCTGTCTCCAATCTTAGCTTCTGTGGGATGAATTTTCATAAAATATTTATCTTTGATGAAAGCAGACTGTAGAGATTCCACACTTCTGAGATTCCACCATTGCTTGATTTCCAAATCTTTACTAATATCTTTAATTTTTTTAATTCCCAACCCTCCCTCTTGAATAGGTTTTGAGACCTTATCCCATTTACACTAGTGAAATTTTTTGGATTCATCACTAGATCCCCAAAAGAATCTAGCAAAGATATTTTTTATCTCCTTCAGGATGAACTTTGTTGAAGACATAGTTGCAATAATATGAATAGGAATTGAACTTAAAACATGCTTGATTAGGATAAGCTTCCCTCCCATGGACAAGCATCTATTCTTCTAGCTACAGAGTTTACCTTTGATCTTTACTATCAGATGCTCAAAATAAGAATTCATTTATCTACTTGTGAAAAAAGGGCAGCCTAAATATATTATAGGGAATTTCTTGATATTAATACATGTTAAAGAGGTGATTGCAGCAGCAGAGAGATTTTGTTGGATATGAATAAGTGACATTTTTTTTATTAATCTTCTGACCAACATCTCTGTCATATTCATTAAGTACACCCACAATAAGCTTTATATCCCTTTTAAAACCCGAAGAGAAAAGAATGATATCATCACTATAGGCAAGATGGTTAATTCTTGGACATCCCAAGGGTAATTTGAAACAAACCATTTTCAAAAGATCTTTGTTCAAATTTCTAGAGAAAGCCTTAACCATTAGAATGAAAAAAATTGGGGATAAAGGATCCCCTTATCTCAAGCCTCTATAGGATTTGAAAAATCTTTTAGTTTGTCCATTAATCACCACAGAAAAACAATCCACTAAATATGTTCCTCCAAATCAAATCAGTCCAGATCTCTGAAAAGACAATTCTTCTGAGGATGTGAACTAAAAAGATCCAAGATACCCTATCATAAGCTTTAACCAAGTGCAATTTGAAGACAAAATTGGATCCAAAGTTCTTATGATTAATCTAAGAAACCACTTCTTGAGCCAACATGGCATTCTCTAGCATATCTCTCCCTTTTATGAAACCACTTTGATTCAATGAAATCATAGAGGGATGAACCACTCCTAATCTAGTAGCCAAAATCTTAGAAATGGCTTTGTTAATGAAATTAACCAAACTAATTGGTCTAAAATCAGAAGAGCTTTTGGTAGAATCTCATCTGGGGATTAAAGCTATCAAAGAAGAAGAAATACCTTTAGGCATATTCATCCCAAGAAAATAACGTTGAATATCTTGACCCATATTAAACTTAACAATCTCCCAACATGATTTAAAAAATAACCATCAAATCCACCAGGACCAACACAACTATTACTATACATCTTCCAAATAACTTTTTTAATTTCATCCATTCTCGAATAATCCTCAGGATAAATGGCTTTATTGATAAACTTTAAAAACTCATCATCTTCTATAATTAAAGAACCATCTTCAATAAAGAAATGAGTTTTAAAGAATTCCACAACCGCCTCTTGAACTTATGAATCTCATTTTCTAAGATTTCCATGCATATCTGATATCTCAGAGGTAATGAGTATTCTTCTCTTGTTCTTGACAAATTTATGAAGAAAAGAGGAATTTTTATCACCCTCTTTAATCCATTTCTCATTAGATTTCTGTCTCTGGAAATGATCCTCAATAGCCAATTTGTGCTTACATTTGGCCTAGGATAAGGAAAACTTTTCTCCATTATCTTCGCAAGTGTCTCTATCAAAATTCATTTCATTAACTAAAAGATCATCCTCAGTTAATCTAGCCTTTTGGAAGATATCCCCAAAATTTGCCCTACACCAATAAGATAGAACTTTTCTTAAATTCTTGAGTTTAGGAGAAATAGAAATTAACTTATTAATATGAGAAATGGATTGCCAATTGTCTGAAACTACTTTGAGAAAATTAGAATTATCACACCACATGTGAACAAATTTAAAAGGCTTAGGTATATACATAGAAGGATTTTGAAGAGTCAGTAGTAGATGGAAGTTGTCTGAGAAACTACGATTAAGATGATTCCCCTTCCAAGTACCTAATTTAGCAGCACCTTCATTCCCTAAATTCATGTTTAATCTACACCAAATTCTCTCTTCCCCTTCTCTCCTATTAAACCAATTGAAATATGAACTAAAGAATTCAAGGTCAACCATCTCAAGATTTTCTATATCTTCTAAAAATTTATAAGAAGAGCTCAAATCAATATAATTTCTCCTAGCCTTTTCATTACTACAACCAACCACATTAAAATCAACACCAATCAACCAAGGTTGATCAAACCCTGATTGAGATAGAAAACTCCATACCTTCATTCTCTCAATTTTTATGTTTTTGGCATACACAAAAGAGGAGACAATACTGCTATTATCCAATTTGAAATACAAGTTTAAACATTGGTCCATAGAAGACATGAACTAGCAGTGGATTTCGTCTTGCACAAGACACCAAATTTTACTATTAGAATTGGAAAAAGACAAACAAAATCCCAATTTTATTTTGAAATGCTCCAGCTTAATCACCACCTGCTTAGGTTTAAGAACAACAAGAATAGACATCCGATGCATTATAATTAATCTTTTTAACCTTTTAAATGCTCCTTTCTTTGTAATGACTCTTATATTCCAAATGATTGCACTAACCATTGAAATTTTGAGGAGGGGAGAATTTTATACCAGACCTTAACTTCCTAATGACTTGAGAATTTCCTTTTTGGTCCCCCTTTAAAGATAGGTGTAGACGCCCCATTCTATTACCCCCTAAACTCTCCTTAGGTCCCTAGCACCTCCCGTCATCACCACAAACCCAGGTTATTCCCCGAGTACCGACCCAGAAGCCATCGGGCACTCCCAGGCTCCGTCTGGCCAAAAGTTAAATCTTCAACTGGACCGAGTATGAATGAATCTTCGAAGGTACCTAAACCCCTTTCCAATGGTCCGTCCCGTGCGCGATTCCAATCTTCCATGCGGATGAACGACCCATTTTCCCTTAAAATATGATCACGAGGCCACCAAGCGCACCCGGGCTCCATTTGGCCTAAGTCAACCCTTTAGCTCGAATGAGACTGAATGAATCTTAAAAGGGCATCGAAACCCCTTTCCAATGGTCTGCTCCATGCGTGATTCTGACTTACGGTACAGACGAATGATCTGATTTACTCCAAGAGGTCACCGAATGATTTTAGGGATCAGTTGACCAAAGTCAACTGCCGAACCAGATCAAACTCTTTAAAATATTGAAGTACATCTCCTAACCTTTCCAACGATCTTCCCCGTGCACGCTTTGGACATACCATGTGGACGAACAATCTATTTACGTCCAACGTTTTCTCGTCCAATGGACCAATAAATGCTTCTGAGCCATATTTGACCCAAAGTCAACTCCCGAACCCGGGATCGGTCCAAGATACTTTCTAAGGTCTTTAAATTACCTTTCCAACGATCCACCCTGTGCATGATTCTGATCAATGTTTTGCATACTGCGGCCAATTTTCCAAAAAGACCTGAAAATACTGCCAAACGGCAGGTCCCAGACCCTGCCTATCGGCAGTGTGCCTAAACGCACCTACCGAATGGCAGGAACAAGGCTATGTCGATCGACAATACCCTGGGTCTATAAAAAAAATTCCAGACCTCACTTGAACGGGGAGCCCAAATCTGATAGATTTCACTCTCAATAGATCCCGAAAACCTCTCTCGAAGTCAGCGTGATTTCCACACCCAAATCCCCTTCCAACCTTCACTTTTCATCATCCTTATCACAAAACTTGGTGAATTCACTACCCTCCATCATCATCCAAGTCTAAGGATTGCTCTCCAATATTCAAGATCAAGCTCAAGATCTTCAAGAATGTCCAATTTACTCAACTTTCTCCTTAAAATTCTCATAAATTTGCAATAACTTGTTTTTATTACTTAGTGCTTTTATTATCTCATCTCACACTTCCTAATATACTTTTTATTTAGTATTATTACACATCTCTTATTTTCATATAAATAAAAACCCAAAAAAATAAGAAAAAGAGGGTTTGCTCATAAATTCAAAACGAGAATTCTCATGCTTTTCTTAACACTTTTCTCACAACTAAAAAACTTTTTCTACATACACACACACACACACACACATAAGAGAATCCCCGGATGGATTTATGGGATAAACCCCACCCCTCATTTTTCATGCGAACTACGTGGACTTTGATGCCTCTATGGGCTACGTAGGTGTCTGGGGGTAAAACACGAGACTCGAGTCCTATTTTTTACTTTTTCTCTCATTTTTTTTTTCTCTAAACTACACTCTCTTATATTATATATATACATATATTTGTTCTTAGGGGCGTATTATTCCATATGCGTTATCGTTCCCTCATAACGATTAATGTAAGGATGGTCGCCTAAATCCTATTTTCTATTACTTTTATACCTTCCTACGAATGACTCGATTTACCTCTTCCATGGTACAAGTCGATGATAACTATCTCCACTACATATACACATGCACGCACGATCAGATTCACAAAGAGGTTGAGGTCTATGTGGATGATATGATTATCAAATTCAAGACTAGAGAGGGTCATGTTCCTGCTCTTCGAAAGTTCTTAGAACGACTGCGACAGTATCAGATGAGACTCAATCCACAGAAATGCGTCTTCGGCATTACAAAGGGAAAACTCTTGGGATTCTTGGTCAGTGAGAAAAGGATAGAAGCAGATCCCACCAAACCGAAATCCAAACTTTAGATGCCACCTCCTTCAACAGAGAAAGAAGTCTGAGGTTTCCTTGGGAAATTGCAATACATCAGCCGATTCATCAGCCAGTTTACCTCCATCTGTGAACTGATCTTCAAACTCCTATGAAAGGATTCAACTAAGGTTTGGAACGAGGCATGTCAATAATCTTTTGACCAAATCAAAAAATATCTAACCCAACCCCCGGTACTCATGCCACCATAACCTATTCTCCCCTTGATCCTATACCTAACCATAACTGACACTGCAATTAGGGCTTTGGTAGCCTAATACCTTAAAGATTCCCGCAAAGAAAGAGCCATATATTATGCCAGTCGTAAATTGACTGGGTATGAGGTTAACTACACCACTTTGGAAAAGGCGTGTTTCGCACTTGTCTGGGTCACCCAAAAGCTACGGCACTACATGCTCGCCTTACCTATCAAACTTGTATCCTGAATGGACCCCATCAAATACCTTCTTTATAAACCCATTTTATCCAGTCAAATGGCCCGATGGTTGATGCTCCTAGTCGATCTTGATATCGTGTACATCACGTAAAAAGCCATAAAAGGAAGATCTATCTCTGACTACCTCGCTGATTACCCCGTAGAAGAAGTTGATGCCTGGATCTCCGAATTCCCATATGAAAACATCCTTTGCGATGCTCAAGACAACCTTATATGTCAAATGTTCTTTGATGGCGCTTCTAACAAAAAAGGATATGGCATTGGGATATTTCTAATCACCCCGGATGACTCCCACACTCCCATCGCCATCAAGTTGGATTTCCCTTGCACCAACAACATGACTGATTACGAGGCATGCACAGTAGACCTCAAGGTTTCTCTCGAGAAAGGTATTCAATGCCTAGATGTCTACGGGGATTTCATCCTCATCATCATTCAAGTGCTCAAAAAGTGGAGAGTCATGGATGGGAAACTCCAACCCTTCTATTCCCACATAGAAGAACTAGCCTCCAAATTCGAAGATATCACCTTCTATTACCTACCTCGAGCAAAGAATAACCTAGTCGATGCCCTTGATACCCTGGCCTCCATGGTCGACATGCCCGACCGTACCATAAGTTGAAATTGCACACTGAGCAGACCGTTAGAAAGGGGTTTCGGTTCCCTTTGAAAATTCGTCAGTCTTGATCGAGCTGAAGAGTTGACTTAAGCCAAATGGAGCCCGAAAGCGCCCCGGTGTCCTCCTGATAAGATTTTGAGGGAAAATGAGTTGTTTGTCCGCATACTAGGTCAGAATCACGCACGGGACAGATCATTGGAAAGGAGTTTCAGTTCCCTTCGAAGATTCATTCAGCCTCAGTCGAGCTGAAGACTTTGACTTTTGGTCAAACGGATCCTGGGAGTGCCCGATGGCTTCTGGGTCAGTACTCGGGGTATGACATGAGTTTATGGTGATGACGGGAGGTGATAGGGACCTAAGGAGAGTTTATGGGGTAACATAATGGGGTGTCTATAGAGCCCCTCGATGGGTGAGTTTGGGACAAGTGATAGCCGTCGAATAAACACCGCATGATGATTTTAAGGGAGGATGACCAATTCAAAGGGTGGAGGCCTATTCTGAAGACCTAAGGGATGCAAGAGATGACCAATTCAGAGGGTCGAGGCCAATTCTGAGGACCTAAGGGATGGTTTGGAGGAAAAGTTTAGGCCAATTCCTGAGGAGGTGATGGGGATGACCGATTCTGCGAGTCGAAGTCAATTCTAAAGGCTTAAGTAGAGATGACTAATTATGTGGGTCAAAGCTAATTCTGCAGGATTGAGGTGAGGGTGACCGATTTTGTCGATCGAAGTCAATTTTGAGGGCTTTAAATAGAGATGACCAATTCTGGTGGTCGAAGCCAATTTTGCGGGCTTAAGGTGAAATGACCAATTCTGTGGGTCGAAGACGATTCCGTGGGCTTAAATTAAAATGATCAATTCTGCAGGTCAAAGCCAATTCTACGGGCTTATAGTGACGATCCGAGACCGAGGTTAATTCTGACCTAAGAGAGGTGACGACCAAGGACTGAGGTCAATTCTTACCTAAGAGAGGTGACAACTGAGGACCGAGGTTGATTCTGACCAAACTATGGTGACGATCCAAGACTGAGATCAATTCTAACCTAAGAGAGGTGATGACCGAGTTCAATTCTGACCTAACTAAGGTGACGATCCTAGATCGAGGTCAATTCTGACCTAAGAGTGGTGACAATCGTGGTCAATTCCAACCTAAGAGTGGTGACAACCGAGGACTGAGGTCAATTCTGACCTAATAGAGGTGATGACTGAGAACTGAGGTCAATTCTGACCTAAGAGTGGTGACGACCCAAGACCAAGGTCAATTTTGACCTAAGAGAGGTGACGACCGAGGACTGAGGTCAATTCTCACGTAAAAGAGGTGACGACCGAGGACTGAGATCAATTCTGACCTAACTGTGGTGATGATCTAAGATCGAGGTCAATTCTAACCTAAGACAGGTGATGATCGAGGATCGAGGTCAATTCTAACTGAACTATGGTGACGATCCAAGACCGAGGTCAATTCTGACCTAAGAGTGGTGACGATCGAGGATCGAGGTCAATTATGGCCTAACTATGGTGACGATCCAAGACCGAGGTCAATTCTGACCTAAAAGTGGTGACGACCGAGGACTGAGGTCAATTCTGACCTTATTATGGTGACGATCCAAGACCGAGGTCAATTCTAACCTAAGAGAGGTGATGACCTAGGATCGAGGTCAATTCTGACCTAACTATGGTGACGATCCAAGACCGAGGTCAATTTTGACCTAAAAGTGGTGACAACCGAGGACCGAGGTTAATTGTGACCTAACTATGGTGACAATCCAAGACCGAGGTCAATTCTGGCCTAAAAGTGGTGACGACCGAGGATTGAGGTAAATTCTGGCCTAACTATGGTGAAGATCTAAGACCGAGATCAATTTTGACCCAAGAGAGGTGACGATCGAGGACGAGGTCAATTTTGATCTAACTATGATGACGATCCAAGACCGAGGTCAATTCTAACCTAAGAGAGGTGACGATCGAGGACCGAGGTCAATTCTCACCTAACTATGGTGACAATCCAAGACCGAGGCCTATTCTAACCTAAGAGAGTATGAAGATTGGATTTTGGGTTCCACTGGGAAATGAGCAGGGGAAAAAGTAGAGTGTCCTTTGGAGACTTTGAAAATGTCCTTCTGGAGTTCCGCTGGGGAAATAGGGGTTTCTCTTGAGGGAGTGTGAAGTTTTCTTGGTGAAAATGTTCTAAATCCTTTCCGATATTTTTAGTAATTTTCTGAGGATTTTCAGGATTTTCTGGTATTTTCTGTACGAAATTTCAAGGGCGTGCCGATCGGCATGGTGCATAGGGTGCCATTCGGCAGTTGCACGAACTTTTGGACTGCCTCAGGAAGGTAAGGGGGCAGTACCGATCGGTGGTTGGGGAGTCAATTCCGATCGGCATGATGTTTATCATCCTATATAAAGGGGGAGAATTCCCCTCATTTTTCACAGCTTCTTGCTTTCTTTGTTTCTGTAATTTTGTTCTGCAAATCGTTCTAGCATTCCGATCTCTAAGAAATGGCCGCCTTTGTGAGAACTGCAGCGCATAGGGAATGGTTGATCGTTGATGACTGGGCGAACGTGGATTGGTGGGACAGGACGCCTCTTTCTTTGGGGTGTGAGAACTTCTTTGATGCGTTCAAGCCGGTTGTGGATGAGCGGACCTTGCTACTGGAGCCGTCGCGTTATCTTTCCTCGAGGGTGGTGAACCTTGGTGGTTATGTAAGTAACCTGACCTTTGTCATTCTTCTCTTTTTGGTGATTTTTCCTTTTCTTCTTGAGTTTTGACAAGGTTTTTTTCTTTTAACAGTCTGATATCTCTTTGAAGAACATGTGTTCCCGTGGGACGACAGGGCTCAAAGATGTCTGGGATCATCTTCTACCTGTGGTATATTGGGTGGTATCATCAACGAGTTTTGGGAGGTTAGCGTCTGCGCTAGATGAGACGCCTCGTTCGATAACGGTCTTATGCGATTTGGGGGAGAGATGGTGGGATACTACCCACACCTTCCATTTCGGTTTTGGGGAGATAACCGTGACTCCCATAGATTTGTAGCAGCTGCTATGGATGGATTGCGATGGGGAGCAGATAGAGGTGGATCACTCTCTTAAGGTGAGGCCGAAGGCGGTGAGGGCGGCACTCGGTGATGTGGGGAGGATAGTGTCTGGGGATTCCATCTGATTATCCTTGCTAAAGGATGTCCTGCTAAGTAGGATGATCGATGTGGAGGATGGGCTGCAGGGGACGCAGATGTCCCAGTTGCTCATTTTTCTGGTGCTGGGAGGCTTCATGGTGGCGTCGAGCGACGACGTTGTCCATTTATGGTTCTTGTCGTACTTGAGGATGTTTTCGAACATCCCTTTCTTTGATTGAGGGAGCCTCATTTTGGTGACCCTCTATTTTTCTTTGGATGCTTTCAGTCGGTGTTACCGGAAATTTTTTACTGGAGTCACGTATCTCCTCGAGGTATTATTTAATTTTGCGTATTTTCCTTTCATGTATTCACATTTTCCTTATGCATCTCTTTTTTATTGTGAATTCCTATCTTTGGCGGACGTGATTCTATGAGGTGATTGGGTGCAATACCCCACTGATTACCTTGAAGGACGAGACTGTTGGGGACTTCTGCCGATTATATCGATGGCGAAAGTCCAATCGATAATCAAAGGGATCTCTCTCTCTGAAGGCGGTGCATCAGGTCTTGAATGGCATGACCAGTGGTAGGGTAAGACTATTTCCTTTTCAGTCTTGGTTTTTGGCATGTTGTGATTTTGTATTGACTTATGCCTGCTTGGGATTTTTAGGTGATATTTTACCCTTGGGGGATATCCATTCAGGATACGCGGGTGATCGGGGTGAGTGCACAGATGAGGCATTTGTTGGCGCATGAGTTTGGTCATTCTTGGTATCTGGGGGAGCAAGTGTTTCAGCAGATTACTGAGGAGGAGGTGGTGGTGCCACCTGCGCAGCCTCCTTTGTCTATGAGGCGGGAGCTTCTGCTGCCAGAGGATGCGAGGATCATGCCGATGAACGACGAGTCCTACCTGTTGTATATTGATACGGCCGCGCCGTATGACTATATGGACTTTGTGATGAGATAGTTGATGGCGCCCAGCATATATGACCTTGCCTTTCCCTCCTACGGGTTCGAGTCCGGCGATGGGGTCTTCCCACAGTGGTGGTGGTTCGTCGACGACTGTAGCGGAGACGACTTCAGAGGTTCCCTTTGTGCGGTTGCATACCCCTTCATACAACATTTGGCAGGCTGATGGAGGGATGGTGCTTACATTGCACCGTCCTCACGCGATGGATCTGGAGGAGTTGGGTTTGATAGAGGAGGTTCTTCGTCCTGTGATATGCCTTCTTTCTCTTTTTGGTTACTTTTCTATTTTGATCCCTTTTTTGATACTGATTCTGCCTTTTACTTGCAGTAAGTCCTGGTGTTGACCACTTGGCTGAGGGATATTAGAGACTGTAACTCTTCGACGACTGCCCACATTCGGGATGCGGTCCCGGTTCCTTCTTTCTTGGTGCCTTCTTCTTCGTCCATGGAGGACTCTGACTCGGGTAGCAGTGGTGCGTCATCTCGTCGTAGGGGAAAGAGAGAGTGTCGCAGGGGTGGAAGCTCTTACAGAGAGGGGTGAAGGGTCGGTGAGAGAGGGAGAATGTGGGTTCGGGCTGAGTCCCATTATTTTTTTGCCTTTCTTTTAGTTCCTGAAAAATTTGATGTAACATAGAAGAATATATATATATGCAATGCAATGGGATTTTTTTATTATCTTTTATTAATGATGGATGAGTGGATGCATGCACACGCGCTTTTTACTTTGCTGTTGAGACCGTAAAAAGAGATATTTTGGGGATTTTTTTAAGGAAAGTTTTAAAAATGGGAAATTATATAGGGGTGGAAGAGGATTTTTGAAATTCTATTTGAGAATATCAATTTATTTTTATTGGGCTTCTGATTTTGATAAAAAAGGAAAAAGGAAAATTTCCAAAAATAGTGGGTTACTAATCGGCAAGACCCTTGTCCTGCCTATCGGCAGTCAAGTCCAGTCACATTAATTCAAAGCTTTTGATTTGTGCCCTCTTCAGCCTTTTGTATCTTGTGGGGTAGGATTCCCTCCGATTTCTACATGGATTGTGTCTCTTGTGAGGGTTCTCAAGTATAAAAAGGGGAAGAGTGGAGTGTTTCCATCACACCTTCTCTTTTTTACTGTTTCTTAGTCTTTGTAAAATGGATCTCCCTGGTAGCATTAAGTTTGCTAACTACCTCGAAGCCTTGGAAGCGATGTGCTCTTATAACGTCGACTACGATGCTTTCAATATGCGTCGAGTCTCTTTGTGGCACAATCGGCCCATTGAGTGGAATCTGCTGATGGCAGCGGTACAATTTTAGTACCCCGAAGACCATGTATTCCATTTTGTGTTGGATGAAATTTATCCTACCTACGAGGAATTTTTTGTCATGCTAGGGGTAAATCCCAGTGTTGTTGCGGATTTACCCGAATTTTCCCGTTCTCCTAGGGATTTGCTGGCTGGGCTTCTTCGCATTTTGCCTACTTCTGATCGCCCCAGATGACTCCCACGTCCCATCCCCATCAAGTTGGATTTCCCTTGCACTAACAACATGACTGAATACGAGGCATGCACAGTAGGCCTCAAGGTTGCTTTTGAGAAAGGTATTCAATCCCTATATGTCTATGGGGATTCCGCCCTCATCATCAGTCAAGTGCTCAGAAAGTGGAGAGTCAAGGACGGGAAACTCCAACCCTTCCATGCCCACTTAGAATAACTAGCCTCCCAATTCCATGATATAACCTTCCATTACCTACCTCGAGCAAAGAATAACCTTTTCGATGCCCTTTTTACCCTGGACTCCATGGTCGACATGCCCGAAGGAATCACAATGAACTCATTCCTTGTTCAAAAGCAAGACAAACTAACCCACTACTACCACATTGAGCTCATCACCAAAGAAGATCTCAAACTAGCCAATTATGGGTACTATGATATCTGGCGCCTCCTCAAGTATAGTAGGTATCCCGAGGGTTCCAACAAGAAAGATCGAGCAACCCTTCGAAGAATGGTTGCCTAGTAAATCATCTGTCACAAAGCACTGGTCAAAAGAAACTTCAATGGAACTCATCTACACTGCATCGCAGGGGATGACATTGAAAAGATAATGCAGAAGATCCACAGCTTGGAATGCGGACCTCACATGAACGGTCAAATTCTTGCCAAGAAGATCATCCGACAAGGTTACTACTGGACCACCATGACCCATGATTGCACCGCTTATGTTCCGAGATAGACAAACACACAAAAATAAGATAATCTTCTGTTGGATTTATTAGATAAATTCCATCCCTCGTTTTGCATGCGAATTACATGGACTTTGATGCCTCTGTAGGCTACGTAGGTGTCTCGGGGTAAAACCCGAAACTCGAGTCCTATTTTTTACTTTTTCTCTCATTTTCTATTTTCTCAAAACTCCACTCTCTTATATTATATATATACATATATTTATTCTTAGGGGCATATTATTCCATATGCGTTATTGTTCCCTCATAACGATTAACGTAAGGATGATCGCCTAAATCCTATTTTCTAATACTTTTATACCTTCCTACGGATGACTCGCTTTACCTCTTCCATGGTACAAGTCGATGATTCCTATCTCCACTACATATACACATGCACACATATCATAGGGAAAATAAAGAAAAATAACAAAAATCCATGAGAGACCGAAAGTGTGGAATGGGTGCCTAACACCTTCCCATTTCGTAAATTAGCCTCCGGAAACTTCTCGAATCATTTTGGTTTCGCATGCACTAGTATGTCGTTGGATGCTGTCCTTCAGGATGGCTTCCCCTTTTCTTTTGTCTATTTTGAGTAAAATAGACTGGCGACTCTAATTTCTCTACATTTTTCACCTCACCTCAAATGACGCCGGCCGAAGCGCTCCCGAGAGGGATGTATGGGACCTAAGGATCCTCACTCTCATGCTGCACAGCCCCCACCACGGCGAGGATCAGGGATGGCCACAATAGGGTAAACATCTTTATCTTGCAACGGAAGAGCTTCATCTTTAGTCCATTCTATTCTTCCATATGCACTTCTTTTGTTTCTATCTTGAATTCCTTCACTCCTAACTCCTGATTTTGATGTAACTTTCTCATTACTTTTAAGATTGGGAGTAATAGGGGAAGCCATAACCTCTCCTTCTTCAATTTTATCTGTAGGAACTTGTTGTATGGGATACATCACTTATAAATCCTTCTTATTAATTGGTAACTTATGAGTCTTGAAGTATTTGGAAATCTTGGATTGATTCTTCACTTCTGATGACTATGGGAAAACTTGAATGCTCACTTCTTCCTTAGTCAGCTCAACTACATTATCTTCCATAGGGGCCATATTTGAAATGCTTTTAGTTATCTCCTTTTTCTGGAAAGCTTGTATAACCCATTCTTTAGTGGTTTCTTTGCCTGTTTATTCTTTCTTGTTATTGCCTCGCAAAAACTTCTTATGAACTTCCTCTTTGAATAGACATTGACCTTCTACATGACCTCTTGTTTCACACGACAAATAATATTTTGTCACCTCTTCAAAATCAAAGTATTGCCAAAATCCTCTCTTTGTGTCCTTGTTTGCAATCCAAATCCTTTTTGGGAGAGTCTTTTTTATATCCACTTCAACACAGACACGAGCCAAACTAGGTCTACCAAGGGAAGAAGTTGCATAATCCATTTTTAATAGCAGACCTACTGCTAAACAAATAGGGAAAAGACTCTCTTTATTGTAAAGGTGGATATGGAGTAATGGTAAACTTACCCAAATAGGAGTAATGGAGGATTTAGTATCCAGATAAAATTCATTAGTCCATTTAAAAACTCTCATGGTAAATCTCTTAATATACCATGTAGAACGTAACCAAATTCTATGAAAATATTCTTCATGAAAAATCCTTATTAATACGTGTTTGTGATCTATCAATCCAATGTTGAATGCAACTTTCAAACCTAGCGATGAAAACATTTTCTGTATCTCTTCTGTAGGAGGTCTTCCATGTGTGAATTTACCCACCCAAGAATGTTTAAAATGCTCTGACACCTTCTCTAGATTGGTATTGTCTGAGAACAGTGTTGGTTCACCTTTAAAAAAACTAATCTCATGCAACGTAGGTTATGAATGGGAAATTTTACTAACCACTTCAGCGAGTGATTGAGAGAATGAAAGGAGATGACTTTTGTAAAGGTCAGGAGGAATCATTACCTCCTCCAGAATGGAGGTGGAAGACGGCACCGTCATCCAACCCTAGATAGGTCTAGGGGGAGAGAGAGAGAGAGAGAGAGAGAGAGAGTACATTAGCCTTCCTTAAATGGTGCTAAATCGTGAATTGATATTCCTTTATAAACTCAAACTATCTTTATTGCCTCAGATTCAAATATTTCTATGTGATTAGATATTAAAGACTCTGATTATCACAAAAGTGTATAAATTTATCATCCCAAAAGTAATGCCTCCATCCATGCAATAAAAACACATCATCATCCAAATCCAAATCATAAGTTGGATAATGAACCTTATGAGGTTCCAACTATCGAGAGGCATATGATATCATCTTGTCATCTTGCATCAACACCCCACCTAGTCTCTATAGAGAATCATTGATGAAATTAAATACTCCACTCCTGAGAGTGTCAAATGTTTGATATTACGTCTAAATAAAAAAGACTAGAATGCCTTTCTTCTTCAACTAACTCATCAACCCTTATATCTTTGAGAAACCATGGATGAATACCATGTAATTACTAGACAAGCCCAGAAAATTGTGCACCTCAGTAGGTGTCGTGTGCTATCCCCAATATTACAAGACTAACACCTTGCTTGGATCCATAAATAGTCCTTTTTTGGAAACAACGCGCCCTAAAAATTTAACCTCCCTCTTCTGAAATTTTCACTTCGAGAACTTCTCACAAATATCGTGATTAATAAATGTCTACAATGCAATTCGTAAATATTTGGTGTGCTCCTCCCCTATTCATGAGTAGATAAGAATATCATCAATTAAAACTATGATAAATTGGTCCACATTACTGGGGTTCTATTCTTAAAACCATGTATGACGATTATTTTTAAATAAAGGTGTGTTAATTCATTTTGAAATAAGAACCCTAGTTATAAGAATAACATATATTTGGTTTAAATATATTATAAACATATTGATTAATAGAGCATAGTAAGAATTCTAGTGGTGCGACTTCGGGTTTATCAAAGGAGATTAAAATTACAGTTCTAGAACTATTGAAATATTCACAACCTAGATAGGGATTTGACACCCTATCGAAATGGTTGTGATGCAATCCTAATAGTTCATCTCAAACTACAGGAACTTGTTAGATGGTTTGAGAACTTTTTCGATAGTTTGATAGTGTATCGTGATTGAGACATCTTAGGAATGTAATGAACATAGCCACCCATGAGATTTGAGTCGAAGGGCGGCCTTGATTAGACTCATACAATATCATACCATTTGAAAAGGGTTAATATATTCTTAATCCTGAGAATTATGAGGATTGGAATGCTTGCACAAATGTCACTTTGATTGCTAAGGTGCGATCTTATTTATATCAAGTCAAATGATTTATATATGTTGGGTGATAGCTGTGTAAGCCGGTCTAAGATCATAATTCTGACAAATCCACATCCATAGGATATAGTGGATTGGGATACCCCCTTGATTAACTTATATGCTTTGTTTCCACCAAGTAAAACTCGACCGGTGGATTATTTAATAATCCTAGTGTGGTAGCAAATAAGTTAATTATGAGAATCAAGGAATTGATTAGATGTTGATTATAATTGAATAACGGTAAATTGATTTGACCAAGCAGTATCCATACCCTTCATGCAAGGAATCATATTGTATACTACAGTCAACTTTGCAAATACGACCTCATTATATGCAAGTGGTTTCTGGGATAATTAAATTGGAGTGCAATTGTGATTATTTAGTGGAGTTAATTCATGATTAAATAAAAATAATAATTCTTGTAATATAATTATGATTTTCGAGTATTGATTTGGAGCTAATTTAATTATTTGTCTTGGGTATGTTATGTAGTCCATATACCGAAGTAGTTCGTCCCAAACTCTAAAAAAAATCCAGTTTGGCCCAAGCTTACCTTTTGTTCTTGTATATAAAGGTGTGAGAAAGTGTTTTTATAATTATTATGGTTAATTAGAGTTTGATAGGGGTGAAAGAAAACATTATTCATGTTTCTATGAAGATCTCTAGAGAGAGGACCTCATCTCACTTCTAATGAAGGGTTTTCATCCCAAAAGGCTTCCATTCACCTACCTAGATTTAGGGAGGATCATACACTAGAAGATCCAAGATTTACAGAATGTTAATATTGGTTTTTAGAGATATTGAATCGGCATCAACATCATGTTAATCTTCAAATAATTTCACCTCAAATAAATCACAACAAGATTTTCTATGATATGTGGTGTTCGGAAGGATAGGGTCTAAACAACAAAAGACAATTGTTACTTTTTCAAATTAAATGTGTTAACTTAAACACAACTAACCCAAATAAAAATATACACTAATTGTAAACCAAGTTGTTGTGATAAAATGATTTACCAAATTTTTGACTAAGCAAAAACATGCATTTAGGTGATAGAAGATTAAATAAATAAATCAACCCCATAACACGCCAATGTACGAGGAAAACCCACATTGGAGAAAACCACAGACGAACAAGCTACCCAAATTCCCTAGGATAAAGTTATACAAAATTTGATAGATGACTCACTCAACACCCTCGCAAGGCTTGATGCTTCTTTGATCCTCATCCTTTCATCTACAGTGACAACACACGAATCCACCACACAAGATGCCACAACATGTGAGTCCACACACACCTCGGTATTCATTAAACAAGCTCAACAAATATTTGCAGATATGAAACACGGGTGCATAACTTCCATCGCAACATGATAAGCACAAAGCCCACCATGTGTAAATAGCAAACACGGAATCCACTATATGAAACTTACTCAACAAAGATGATGATGATTAAAACCTTCTTGGTTCCCGTAAAATAAGATTTCAAATCATATAGAAAGATGGAATTTGGATCTTAACACTTTAGGTGAAACTAGGGGTTGAGAGCTTTTAGATATGTATAGGAAATGCTCGAACACTTTAATATAGAAAATAAATTTTGAAGGGCGACATGTTTTTCAAGAAATTTCATTTGAACAAAAACAATACCTCATTCGAACGAAATAACAACCTCGTTCGAACTAATCGAAACTCATTTGAACGAACAACCAAACTCGTTCGAACCATTTTCTAATGAGATTATGATGATATTAGTTCTATAAATAGGTCAAACTAGTTTTATGCCCGTTTGAAGTTCATTTGAACAGACTGCTAAACTCATTAGAACAAAATCCTAAATTCATTAGAACAACTTTAAAACAAAAAAAATTCTTTTAAAATTTGCCCCAAACATTTTAAACAAAAATATCTAAAATAATATTTCTAATGATCAAAATTCGTATGCATTCATACCTAAGAGATCCTCGGACGCACGAAAATAAAATATGGCACAAAACACGAAACGATACATAATCTCTCAAGATTTTACACTATGTCTTCAATGAAACTCGACATAGGCTTAAAAGCTAAATAACTCAAATCCTAACCTATGACTCAAATTTTTCCTTTGGATATTTTGGGTTAAAACCATGAACGAAACACCTATGGTCCGTCAAGTCCTCTAAAAGACTCATTCCCAACCCCAAAAGGTAAAAGTAAAGACACTTGACATCAATATACTCTGAGTAGCTTTGCTCGCTTGTAAACTTTGAAATATATTGCAAAGCCGCACACTTAAACACACTTAAAATTCAAAGAGAATATATAACAATATAAATCCTTAAGTGAATGATCTCCCCCTATGTCTAATGATTCCAACCTAGGTAAGACGTCGTCCCCCAAGATAAATATGTCTTAAAACTAAAGTGAAAGATATAATTTATCCCCCTTTTTGTTCAGAAATAGACAAGGATAGAATGCATAAAACTATTTATCCCACTAAATGTGAGAACATATGATCCAATAGAAATTAAGGAATAAGGAATATTAACATGCAATGGTGTAAAGTGAAACAACACACAACATGGAAACACACGCAAAAATAATTAAAATAATGATAAATTACTACCAATCTCTATAATACTCTAAAATGCTATAGAAAGAATTTAAAGTGCTATGCAGGGAGGCTATCCACATAGGATGACAATTGATTTCCAATTCTAACCAATAATCTTAGATTTTTATACACAGTTGTTCACGTCCCCTCCTCTTCTTTTTACTATTCTTTTTTTTTCTGACGATATATAGTATTTGACTCTTCACTGATCTCTTCTATTGGACGAAATATGTAAAAACTGTAAAGTCACGACCCTTCAATTCCAAGTCAGGTTTTCCCTTCTCTCCAAATTACCCTATAAAAAGATCGTTGGTGCTAAACCAACATATAAAATCTCCATCCCTTGAGCCAAAGTTGGGTTTCCACCAATTTTAAAACCCAGTACCTTTCTCTCTTTCAAGCCATATACAAGAGTTTTCAAAACCCAAATTTTCTAGGACCATCAATGCCTTCACCACCGGGTCCTGATATTACACAAGCACCACATGGGCCGGATGTGATTCCTCTATAGCCTCAGGCGGTTGGGCCACCTCCACCAAAGTCTCACGAGTTATGTAGGGGTTGGGGGTTTTTGGTTCTTGATTCTCTTTTATTTGTTTCAAGCCTTTGGTTGGGTTCATTTTCTATGGGTATTTGATTCAGAAGTAGAGGTGGTTGATATTTGTTTAGGAGTGGTATTTCCAATGATTTGTGGTTAAGGATCGTATACACCAAATTTGCTCCTAGGTTAAATTTTGTTTTGAAGTTGAATATTTTTCAATCTCTAAGAGTGATTAGAGAATAAAAATTGAAATAGATCAATTTTTGGTTAAATAAAATCACAAGCCAACATGTGATTCCATTTAGTTTATTTATAGAGTTAAATAGGGTTCAAAGATTATTTGGTTTACTTTTAGTCTATAAAGTGTTTCTACTTTTGTATCTTTTTGCTATTAAATAATATGGTGATACAATTTTGCAATTAAAATTGTTTCAATTGGTTATTTATAATGTCTTTTAATATTTCTGGATTTTCAATTTGAAAATTCACTTATTTGTCATGTTTGTTCCCGGTATATATTAAGTTAGAATATTTGATTTTTGTAAGCATTTAGTTGGATTATTATGAATTGAATGGATGTTTGTTTATTATAAGAGTAAAGTTTCTTCATTTGGACTAGGGATGTTTTAATTTGTGGTTGATGTTTCACTTGTTGTGGATTTTAATTGGTGGAATCATTTTAAGTAAAATATTTTAGTAGAGGGTGTGGTTTTAGTGGTACATTTTAAATTATAAATTAAAGTGAAGGTATAACTAGTGGTCTTGATGAAAATTTGGTTTAGTAGATTGGTGGTTATTTGTATTGAATATGAATTTGAGTACAATTTTTTTAGTTCATATAAAAAGAAGGAAAATTATTCTACACTTCTATATGATTATGTTCTTTGTTTCCCACGTGATATACTTCTTCAAAAGACCCTTACTAATTTCTTTTTGTATATGCCAGTTGTTTATTTGCTTTGATAATTTAGTATAATTATTCCAAAATTTGCATTATGCTACAGTGTTACCATGGCTATTATTGGAAAGTGGTCTAGGTTCATTGATCTTGATATTTATGCATTGACAAGTTGTTTATTATCTTCAATAATTTTTAATTTTTCCATACTGTAACTGTGCAAATTTATTCGAGATTGGAGGGGTGCAATCATTTAAGTTGTCCACATAACAACAATGCTTTAAACCCATAAATATACTTCTCACTCACTCAACTTTCACACTGCCTATCTCTATTTTCCAATATGTCCATCTATCTCACCCCATTTAATTCTCTTTCTCTTCATCTACTAATTCACATTGACGGTCCAAAAATTTGCAGAAGTTGAAAAACCTATCTTTTTCTTTCCTTGGCCCTTCCACTCTTTTTTGGTATGGTACAAAGAGGACTAAATTTTTTTTAAAAAATTTATTAAATTTGGATGTAGTATGAAAATGAAAAATAAAAAGAATTTATTTGAATTTCTCCGATGTATATCCTATTATAACGTATATGTGACACCCCGACTAATTAAATACCGGGTAGCTACTCCTTTATTAAATTAATTCAAAATGCCAAGTTGGCTCAGTTAATAGCATCACTGTCGAAAACATTTTATTATTACTAACCACCTAGTATTTAAAACGTAAGTTGCCAAATTTTAATTTAAGTCTGATTAACATGCAACAAGTGAAATGAAGAAATAAATAACACCATTCACCATACTGAAGTAAAACGAATAACCATCACAATAGAGTAAATAAAGGTTGGAGGAAAAACTCCTCACTACAAATCCCACAACTGAAAAGTAATCAGAATACTGAAACAATACATGCTAAAGTCTGAAAACTGAAATGTAAAAAAAATGATCTAAATAGAAATGGGCAACATGCCCTACAACTGATAGATAGTGACTCTGGAATTCAAAAGATAGAAGCGTCTATAAGCAAATCCCTGTAGCTTCCACAAACAGCTACAGCTCGTCACCTTAATGAGAATCCTATGCTTGGTGTCCCTGTGGCTGGGCACCTAAAATGGTTTTACAAGAAAAAAGATTTGAAAAGCAAACGGGTCAGAGCCCGAATGTGGAGTTAGATTTTAAAAACCTGCAAGTGCTTTAAAAACATTTAAAACATTAAATGCAAAGTACATGTTAGGACGTACACTCACATTATATTCTCACCTCTCGTCTAACTGTGCACTCCTAACGTAAGTACCCATCTACTACGATATAAACCACTAGCTAAGTGACATCATAACTAGCTAGACTGTAATAGTTTCTACCCTTATTACCCGGTTCTATTAACATATAACGCTCGTAATTAGATAGGGATTTAATGTAAACTCAGATGCTCAATATGCAATATATTTCTCTATCAGCTAACTCATTATATTTATCGAAACCATACCGTAATTATTTTCACATCATTAATATACAATACGAGCACACCGAGAACTAAGCTGCGGTGCACACATACTCTGCTATCCATCCCGGTACATCACGTACATAAGGATCACATATTCCGAATCTCTCAGGAATAGTTCAGATAACACAAATCACAAATAGTGGAGGCGAACACAGTCACCATCATATGGGTCACGCACATACCTACGCTCCCATGATCAGCAGACTTATTAATATCACAATAAGTCCTTCTATGACCTATGTTCATCGAGGTACCAGTCTATATCCCCCCCGTAGGCACACAAGGATTAGAGGGTCCTAAGCGAACACAACCTCCCGTGATAGCAAGTATGGTAGGTATGTCATACACACAATCCATATACCAATACTAAGTAAACACACATCTTAGTAATACCATATTTTAATCGTAGTACATATTCTCATACTAACTATAATTATCACAATTTGTACTATTCCGGTTTGTAATCATACGCGCCATAATTTCTCACGTCGTAGTAGACACTCACGTCTCAACCCAAACCGTCCATGTAATACAACCCTCGTATGTAAATTCCTTCTCATAAATACCCAAATGTCCCAATTCTATCATTACTACATCAACGGAATGATATCTATATCCTCGAATAAGTTTACGGAACTCCAAAAGTCAAAACATTCCAAAAAGGACCAAACTGTCAACTCGTTAGAAGTCTCGTTCGAACGAGACTGTTCGAACGAGATTCCTCTGCCCACTCGTTAGAAGACTCGTTCGAACGAGGCTGTTCGAACGAGGTCCCAGTTCGTTCGAACGATATCTCGTTCGAACGAGATATTGAATGAAATCCATTCTCGTTAGCAGCGACTGGTCAACTCGTTAGAAGCTCGTTCGAACGAGTTCGTTCGAACGACCTGGGTAGGGGCTTCTAACGAGATGCCAGATTCGTCCCAGATTTTTCCTTTCCTCGTTTTTAACCATTTTAACACTTCTAATCTCATCCAAAGTTCATCCCAACAACGTTTTATGGTCTCTAAGTGATCCTAAACATATTCAAGTCAACTCCTAACATGTTTTCAATGATTAAATCTCTTCAACATCAATCAACATATGAATTTCTACACTTTTCCCCAATTATCTCAAGAACATGAACTCTACCATTTTGAATCATGAATTAACCCAACAAAATCCGTTTTAATTTCTTTCCAATCATGTATATCATCAGTAAAAACATCTACCTATCTTTCTACATGCAATCCTTCTCAAATTTCTCAAGTTTTATGATCTAAACTACATGGGTTTTCATTATCTTTCAAGAACAATTGATATTCTCCAATTTCTAACATGGAAAAGACATTCTCAGAATTTAAATGGAATAAAGTCACTTGCCTTGGTTTGATTTCTGACTTTGGTGTAGGTTTGATGATGTTTTTCTGCAGAATTTCCTCTCTCCAAGCTCCTTCTCCAATGGTGGCTTAAGGTGGCTAGGGTTTGTTTTGGGGAAAGTTGTAAACCTAAAGATAACCTCCGTAGCTTAATGGTTTAATATGGGATGGTTAGTGGGCTTAGTGGGTTTAATCCACATCAGATTTACATCTCTAATTTTCGTCACTTTTAATTCCTCAAAATGTAAAATTACCAAAATACCCTTTAAGTTGCCGGTATGGCCTAAAAATACCTCGGGACCCAAACTATACCCCCGGCTAGTGTTTTCTGACTATCTCGACCCTTCCGGACGTGTTGGCGCACTCAAAACGACCATACGGTTTATAGATTTTAAATTCACTTTTATTATCAAAATATTATACCGTGACGCGGCGGTCCCACGCGTCTCAACAAAATTTCTAAAATGCCGTATATAAATCTCACGACAAATTTTATAATTCCGAATTCATATATAATCATATATGCACATATCAAATACCAACTCGCATCACATTAGTATTTATAACCTGGATTAATTTCCAATTAATACGCATTTAATTAATTAATCCCAAAAATAAATATAGACAAAAGTACGAGGTATTACATACTTCCCCCCTAATAACTGAATTTCATCCCGAAATTCGAAACTAGAAAGTACCTGCTAAAAACATCTCTGGATAACGCTCGTGCATCTCATCCTCGCGCTCCCATGTGGACTCCTCGACATTGTGATGTCGCCACTGAACACGCACTAACGGGACTATCTTTGACCGCAGTTTCCTCTCGCTTCGGTCCAAAATAGCAATTGGCCCCTCCTCGTAGGAGCTATCCGGCTGGAGATCGATGTCCTCCACAGCAATGTGAGAATGAGCCAAATTATCTCTAAGGTATTTCCTCAGCGAGGAAATATGGAACACGTCGTGAATCCGATGCAAGTGCTCCGGTAGTCTAAGTCTATACGCAACCGGTCCGATCCGCTCAATAATAGGAAACGGCCCCACATACCTCGGTGCCAACTTCCCCTTCTTCCCGAATCGCATAATCCCCTTCATCGGAGATACCCTGAGCAAAACCTGGTCCCCCACTTGGAACTCCCTGAAGAACCTCTTCGCATCAGCATAACTCTTCTGCCTGTCTTGAGCTACCCGAATGCGACTCCGAATCAACTCAATCCTTGCCGAAGTATCCTGAATCACTTCCGGCCCAAGTAGTTTGTTGTCCCCCACTTCTAACCAACATGCTGGGGAACGACAAGGCCTACCGTACAATGCCTCAAACGGAGCCATGCCAATCGTGAACTGATAGGAGTTGTTGTAAGCAAACTCCACCAGTGGAAGGTACTGCTCCCATCCACCCCCGAAGTCAATAATGCACATGCGTAGCATGTCCTCCAACATCTGATTGGTGCGCTCTGTCTGCCCATCGGTCTGCGGATGATAAGCCGTACTCAACCGCAATTCCGTGCCCATGGCCTCCTGGAAACTCTCCCAAAACCTCGAAACAAATATCTTGTCTCTGTCAGACACGATATTTAGAGGCACACCGTGAAGTCTCACAATCTCTGAAATGAAGAGCTGGGCATACTGTCCCGTAGTGTAATCAGTCCTTACGGGTAAGAAGTGAGCGACCTTGGACAACCTGTCCACAATTACCCAAACGGAGTCGTGACCCCTCTGCGACGTAGGTAACCCCGTGATAAAGTCCTTGGATATGCTCTCCCACATCCACACCGGGACCTCCAACGGCTGTAGCAATCCTGTCGGTCTCTGATGATCCACTTTTACAAGCTGACAAGTGGCGCATTTCGAGACAAACTCAGCGATATATCTCTTCATACCGCTCCACCAATACTGCCGTCTCATGTCTTGGTACATTTTGTCCCCTCCGGGATGTACCGCGAACCGTGAGCCGTGTGACTCTGCCATCACATCGTGCCGCAATTCTTCTCCTTCCGGAACTACTAATCTCCCATTGAAGCGCAATCCCCCGTCTGAGCTAACGGTATAGGACTCGGCTCCCTCTGCTAGTAATCGAACTATCTGCTCCTGACAGAACGAGTCATTGGACTGTGCCCGTACTACCTTCGTAACAATCTGCGGTGTAACGGTCATCACAGACATGAAAGATCGGGCCACTCCATCCTGGTGTCCCAATTCCTTCCACTTATCCTTCCACACCTCTGCCACCTCATCTGCTGGCCTACGGCTCAACGCGTCTGCTACCACGTTAGCCTTTCCCGGGTGGTACTGGATGTCGAACTGGTAGTCCTTCACAAACTCAAGCCATCTACGCTGCCGCATATTCAACTCCTTCCGCGTGAACAGGTACTGTAGGGACTTGTGGTCCGTGAACAGCTGGAACTTTTCCCCTAAGAGATAGTGCCTCCAAATCCGTAGGGCAAATACCACTGCTGCCAACTCCAAATCATGTGTGGGGTAATTCTTCTCATGAGGCTTAAGCTTACGGGAAGCATAAGCTATGGCCTGTCTCTCCTGCTGTAATACACCTCCCAGTCCTTGCAAGGACGCATCGGTGTAAACCAAATACTCAACTCCCGGTCTCGGCAATGCTAACACAGGTGCTGAGGTCAATTTGTCCTTCAACTCATCGAATGCCAACTGACAGGCATCACTCCAGATGTAGGGCACACCCTTACGAGTCAGATGTGTCAAAGGACCTGCTATCTCCGAGAAACCCCGAATAAACCTCCTGTAGTATCCTGCTAGGCCCAAGAAACTACGAATCTCAGTTGGTGTCGTGGGTTGTCCCCACTCCCTCACCGCTGACACCTTCCCCGGCTCAACCGATATTCCCCGGTCGGAAATGATATGCCCCAAAAACTGGACTTCCTTCAGCCAAAACCCGCACTTCTCATATTTTGCATACAACTCGTTCTGACGGAGTGTCTGCAAAACCTGCCTCAAATGCTCGGCGTGCTCCTCCTTTGTCTGAGAGTAAACCAGAATGTCATCAATGAAGACAATGACAAACTGATCTAGGAAATCCCTGAACACTCTGTTCATCAAGTCCATAAACACTGCTGGAGCGTTGGTCAAGCCGAAAGGCATAACCCGAAACTCGTAAGAACCATATCTCGACAAGAACGCAGTCTTCGAGACATCCTCCTCCCGGATACGTAACTGATGGTATCCCGATCTCAAATCAATCTTCGAGAAGAAAGAAGCTCCTCTCAACTGGTCGAATAAGTCATCGATTCGAGGCAACGGATACTTATTCCGTATCGTGACCTGATTCAATTCTCGGTAGTCCACACATAATCTCAGTGAACCGTCCCTCTTTTTCACAAACAAAACTGGAGCGCCCCAAGGTGAGGTACTCCTGCGAATAAAGCCCTGACCTAACAGCTGCTCTATCTGATCCCGTAGCTCTCTCATCTCAGCTGGAGCCATACGGTACGGTGCGCGTGCTATAGGTCTCGTACCCGGTAGCAAATCTATAACGAAGTCTATCTCTCGACTCGGTGGTAAGCCTGGTATCTCCTGAAACACATCTGAATACTCCCTGACAACCGGGATCGAATCTAAAGGAATAAAAACCTCCTTAGAGGTATCCTCCTCTATGTAATACAGATGAGCGATCGATCCTCCCTCTGGGCGAGGCATCGCCACTATAAACATCTCTTGCCCCTGAATGGCAAAAACAATGCTCTCGCTGAAGCAATCAATCATGGACCTATATGCTACGAGCCAATCCATACCGATGATCACATCGTGAACATGCATGTCTAACACTAACATTTCTGCAGGCAATACCAAACCACCAATCTCTACCCCCACTCCCTGGCATATAAAGAAAATAAGTGACCCACTCCCCAATGGTGAGTCGACACACGTCACTGTGCTCTCTGCCGTAGCTAACAATCCTAAAGCTTTCGCGAAGTGTGTAGCTATAAAACAGTGTGTAGCACCCGTATCAAATAACACCCGACCCATAGTGCCATGGATAGGAAACGTACCCTCAATCGCGGGCGGTACCTGTGGAACTGTAGCCTGGTGAACGTTGTAAACACGTCCATACTGTAGCTGCCCCTGCTGAGTTGGGGCTGCTGAAATGGGTGGCAATGCTGCCATCTGTGGCGGTGCGGGAAGAGCGGCGGGAAACATAGGTCTCTGTGGCTCCTGGCGAGCACCCTGCTGCTGCTGCTGTGGGGCCCTGCCCCTATCAGGACAATCCTGTCGCTTATGGCCAGTCTTGCCACAAACGAAACACTTCCCTGGGAAGTTCCCTCCCCTCTGACCTTGCTGTCCCCGGCCCTGGTGGCCGTTACCATTCCTCCCTTGGCCCTGCTGGCCCTGATGAAACTGCTGCCCATTCTGCCTCTGCTGGCCCTGATGGCCGTTTGGACCCTGATGGCCCTGACGGAAACCTCCCTGTCCCTGCCTATAGTTCCCTGACCGGAACCTCTTATTATCCCCCTGCTGGGTACCCTTCTCATTCTGTCTCTGCCCCTGACCAGATTGTACCCCGTTGGCACCATGTCCTCCAGTCCTGCCCTGATGGCTAGACTCCCCCGACCGCTTGCCCTCGGCCATATGAAAATGGTGGTCCTGGCAGTGTAATAATGCAGTGTTAACCACATCAGAATACGTGGCCAATGATAGGTTCCCTAGCAGATGCTGACGGATCCTCCAATTCAACCCGTCGGTGAACTTCTCAATCTTCTTCTTCTCTATTGGTATCTCGTCTGGAACGATGTTCAACAGATTAGTGAACTCGGCCACTGTCTTGCCTTCCTGTCTCAGACTCATCAGCTTCCTCCTCATTTCCGTATGAACAGCCGACGGAAAGTACTTGCGGTCGAACCGCACCTAGAGCTCCTGAATTGTGAGAGTATCCCTCTCCTCCACGGTGGTAATAGACTCCCACCACTGTAGTGCAGATCCTACTAGCTTGAAAGTAGCTAGCACCTGTTTCTGAACATCAGTGCACTCATGCATCCTCAAATGCCTCTGCATGTCTTTCCTCCATTGGCTCGAGACTACTACATCTGAGCTACCTGCAAACTCTGGCGGATGCGCTTTCTGAAAAGCGTCAAGTACACGCTCCCAAGCAGACGGGAATGCATTAACCTGTACTGGCGCGGCAACCGGCGCCTGAGGTGGTGCCTGCTGAACAACGGCAATCGCGGCATTTACCTCTTGGGCTACTATAGCAGCAACCTCAGCGGCGTTCATCATGCCCTGAACTGGAGCGGGCTGGGGTTCGGGCGTTGCATCCCTGGGAACTCGTCGTGCACGTCGTGGAGGCATCTGAAATAAGAACAAAGTTTATAAGTTCACGGTTATAAACTTAATAAAGCTGAAGAACGAAGCATACACAAAAAGAGTACAACAGTCCTAAAATAAAGGGCTCTATATCAAAGAAACGTAGCGGAAACATAATAGCCGTACAGATCCTAAAGGACTCTAGAACCTGATGCTCTGATACCACCTGTGACACCCCGACTAATTAAATACCGGGTAGCTACTCCTTTATTAAATTAATTCAAAATGCCAAGTTGGCTCAGTTAATAGCATCATTGTCGAAAACATTTTATTATTACTAACCACCTAGTATTTAAAAGGTAAGTTGCCAAATTTTAATTTAAGTCTGATTAACATGCAACAAGTGAAATGAAGAAATAAATAACACCATTCACCATACTGAAGTAAAACGAATAACCATCACAATAGAGTAAATAAAGGTTGGAGGAAAAACTCCTCACTACAAATCCCACAACTGAAAAGTAATCAGAATACTGAAACAATACATGCTAAAGTCTGAAAACTGAAATGTAAAAAAAATGCTCTAAATAGAAATGGGCAACATGCCCTACAACTGATAGATAGTGACTCTGGAATTAAAAAGATAGAAGCGTCTATAAGCAAATCCCTGTAGCTTCCACAAACAGCTACAGCTCGTCACCTTAATGAGAATCCTATGCTTGGTGTCCCTGTGGCTGGGCACCTAAAATGGTTTTACAAGAAAAAAGATTTGAAAAGCAAACGCGTCAGAGCCCGAATGTGGAGTTATAGTTTAAAAACCTGCAAGTGCTTTAAAAACATTTAAAACATTAAATGCAAAGTACATGTTAGGACGTACACTCACATTATATTCTCACCTCTCGTCTAACTGTGCACTCCTAACGTAAGTACCCATCTACTACGATATAAACCACTAGCTAAGTGACATCATAACTAGCTAGACTGTAATAGTTTCTACCCTTATTACCCGGTTCTATTAACATATAACGCTCATAATTAGATAGGGATTTAATGTAAACTCAGATGCTCAATATGCAATATATTTCTATATCAGCTAACTCATTATATTTATCGAAACCATACCGTAATTATTTTCACATCATTAATATACAATACGAGCACCCCGAGAACTAAGCTGCGGTGCACACATACTCTGCTATCCATCCCGGTACATCACGTACATAAGGATCACATATTCCGAATCTCTCAGGAATAGTTCAGATAACACAAATCACAAATAGTGGAGGCGAACACAGTCACCATCACATGGGTCACGCACATACCTACGCTCCCATGATCAGAAGACTTATTAATATCACAATAAGTCCTTCTATGACCTATGTTCATCGAGGTACCAGTCTATATCCCCCCCGTAGGCACACAAGGATTAGAGGGTCCTAAGCGAACGCAACCTCCCGTGATAGCAAGTATGGTAGGTATGTCATACACACAATCCATATACCAATACTAAGTAAACACACATCTTAGTAATACCGTATTTTAATCGTAGTACATATTCTCATACTAACTATAATTATCACAATTTGTACTATTCCGGTTTGTAATCATACGCGCCATAATTTCTCACGTCGTAGTAGACACTCACGTCTCAACCCAAACCGTCCATGTAATACAACCCTCGTATGTAAATTCCTTCTCATAAATACCCAAATGTCCCAATTCTATCATTACTACATCTACGGAATGATATCTATATCCTCGAATAAGTTTACGGAACTCCAAAAGTCAAAACAGTCCAAAAAGGACCAAACTGTCAACTCGTTAGAAGTCTCGTTCGAACGAGACTGTTCGAACGAGATTCCTCTGCCAACTCGTTAGAAGACTCGTTCGAACGAGGCTATTCGAACGAGGTCCCAGTTCGTTCGAACGAACTGTACCTTCTAACGATATCTCGTTCGAATGAGATATCGAACGAAATCCATTCTCGTTAGCAGCGACTGGTCAACTCGTTTGAAGCTCGTTCGAACGAGTTCGTTCGAACGACCTGGGTAGGGGCTTCTAACGAGATGCCAGATTCGTCCCAGATTTTTCCTTTCCTCGTTTTTAACCATTTTAACACTTCTAATCTCATCCAAAGTTCATCCCAACAACGTTTTATGGTCTCTAAGTGATCCTAAACATATTCAAGTCAACTCCTAACATGTTTTCAATGATTAAATCTCTTCAACATCAATCAACATATGAATTTCTACACTTTTCCCCAATTATCTCAAGAACATGAACCCTACCATTTTGAATCATGAATTAACCCAACAAAATCCGTTTTAATTTCTTTCCAATCATGTATATCATCAGTAAAAACATCTACCTATCTTTCTACATGCAATCCTTCTCAGATTTCTCAAGTTTTATGATCTAAACTACATGGGTTTTCATTATCTTTCAAGAACAATTGATATTCTCCAATTTCTAACATGGAAAAGACATTCTCAGAATTTAAATTGAATAAAGTCACTTGCCTTGGTTTGATTTCTGACTTTGGTGTAGGTTTGATGATATTTTTCTGCAGAATTTCCTCTCTCCAAGCTCCTTCTCCAATGGTGGCTTAAGGTGGCTAGGGTTTGTTTTGGGGAAAGTTGTAAACCTAAAGATAACCTCTGTAGCTTAATGGTTTAATATGGGATGGTTAGTGGGCTTAGTGGGTTTAATCCACATCAGATTTACATCTCTAATTTTCGTCACTTTTAATTCCTCAAAATGTAAAATTACCAAAATACCCTTTAAGTTGTCGGTATGGCCTAAAAATACCTCGGGACCCAAACTATACCCCCGGCTAGTGTTTTCTGACTATCTCGACCCTTCCTGACGTGTTGGAGCACTCAAAACGACCATACGGTTTATAGATTTTAAATTCACTTTTATTATCAAAATATTATACCGTGACGCGGCGGTCCCACGCGTCTCAACAAAATTTCTAAAATGCCGTTTATAAATCTCACGACAAATTTTATAATTCCGAATTCATATATAATCATATATGCACATATCAAATACCAACTCGCATCACATTAGTATTTATAACCCGGATTAATTTCCAATTAATACGCATTTAATTAATTAATCCCAAAAATAAATATAGACAAAAGTACGGGGTATTACAGTATAATTCGTGCATCACGCGGGTTTCCAACTAGTATTGATGAAAATATGATACCAACTTGAATACACAACAAGGCATGAGATATTAATGCAAACAAGCAACAATATTTACCTATAGGATCATATACCATGCCAATTTGATCAAAAGATATAGTATATAGAAGAAATGGACTAAATGCAAATGCAAAGACTTAAAAAAACACGATATATATATATATATATATATATATATATATATATATATATATATATATATATATATATATATATATATATATATATATATAATAGACATGCACACATATGCGCACACATACACATACACATAAGCTTTCTATGCATGTGTGTGTGTATGTGTACGTATGTATTTATGTATGTATGTGTGTATGTATGTATATATGTACGTATGTATGTACGTACGTATGTATGTACGTACGTATGTATGTATATATGTATGTATGTGCATATGTATGTATGTATGTATGTATGTATGTATGTATGTATGTATGTATGTATGTATGTATGTGTGTGTGTGTATGTGTATGAACGATATCAAAACTGACCCAAAATACATAAGCTTTACACACTAGCATAATATCGATGTGTCTAAACATGTGGGATGGAGTGACAGGGTGTGAACTAGAAAAAAAATAATTATGACCCAATCACTCAAAAATGTATGTATGTATATATGTATGTATGTATGTATGTGTGTGTGTGTGTGTGTGTGTGTGTGTGTGTGTGTGTATGAACGATATCAAAACTGACCCAAAATACATAAGCTTTACACACTAGCATAATATCGATGTGTCTAAACATGTGGGATGGAGTGACAGGGTGTGAACTAGAAAAAAAATAATTATGACCCAATCACTCAAAATTGTCCAAGGAGTTCTATTTAATCGCAAAAATTTATCAAACTAAGATTTTACCTCAAGTGATAGATAAAGTTAACTCAAAGAACAAACAAACACAATGCTTACAAGACTAGAATTTTCACGATTGTTCAAATTAATAGCGTCATGACATGATAATCATAACTAGGCTTCATTGTACAAACCCGTTAATCTTCAACAACAACACCCTCAAAAGCTATACAAATATCATATATATTTTTACTCAATTATTTTGAAGATACCATTTTTAAAAATCAAATAAACAAACACGTTGGCCTTAATCTTTTCTTTTTGCCTCTTATTTTTTTAGGCTCTTGCTAACAGTGGCTTTCCCGCAAAGGAGATTTGATACTTTCGTAGCCCTTTCTCGTGAACCCTCATATTTTTAATAAAAATCAAACAAACTCGTGGTCAATGGTTCTTACATGCACAAATCCCCCATAGTCAATAGATATGTAAAAGACAAGATTGATGGAGAAGATCTCACTAAGCTCAAATGTAACATGTGAAGTTAAAATTCAAACGAGCTTATGCATGTGTGTGTGGAGGCATATACAAAGTGAATAAATAATGCAAATCAAAGTCGAACAACTCTATGCAAGCATTATTAAGAACAATCTAAGCATTGACAGTCATAATCAAATGTCCTAGTCCCATGGAAACATGGAATAAAGTGGATTAAAACACACCAATATGCCACACGAAATTTGTAAAACTAAACTACACATAAACAATTTTTTTTCTGAGTTTGAAACATTTTTCAAAATGATAGCAATTTAAAAAAACTAAAAGGAGGATTTCTTTAATATGGACAAACTAAAGAAGAATCAAAATACAAAAGACTCAAACTAAATATAACTAGCAAACACATATAGCATGAAGTACAAAAGCTAGTGTATGCAAACAGGCGAACACAATCAACCATTAGATATAGCATGAGAAGTATCATGTTAAGGCATTTGAGAATCAAAAAGTCTAATATCTAAAGCCTCCAAATCAGATTTTCTAACCCACATGGTGTGACATGATACTTTAGGATTTTGGAAACTTCGTTGACTCTAGACTTAGACTTTCTAGGAGTGTTTCTAAGATCAAAATAAAAACACCTAAGGTGAACTTTTTTACAACAATGTATGCATGTGTAGACATGTTGAGGGGTGTTACCTAAATGTTAACAGTTTCTAACATTCCTAGACACATTTGAATATCTCAAAAGCATGGTCTTTGATTTATTAGCGGAAGCATTTGTATTATTGAACCCAATCCCACACTTATTATCTTTGATTGGGATGGTACCTAATATTTTTTCCAGCTTTTTCAATCGGGATTCCAAATAAAATTTGACATAAATAGAGTCTCTTAATCTCTCTTCTAAACCCATCATCCTAGACTTGATTAAATGACTATGTAATACCAGTCCCCGTAATTTTGACTGTACCCGTGTAAGTTTGTGACTTGGTATGACCAGTGGAGCTTTTGAATTTGTAAGTTATACCATGTGCCGAATTTGAATGATGTTGAGGCTTTAGTAAAATTAAATTGATGTATAATGGCCTTATTTTTAATTTGGAGAATTTATAGTCATTCGAATGAGATTACAGGTCGTTCGAACGAGATCCCTCCTTCGTTCAGATGGCCATTTCATTTGAAAAAATCAAGTTTGGAAAATCCACTCTTGTCAGAATCTCGTTCAAAGTCCATTTGAACCGTATATAATTATCATTTGAACGAGATCTAATCTCATTCAAACAAGAGTGCAAAAACTATTTTTTGCTAATTCAGAAAATTCTATCACGATCTAGACCATTGGATTAAGACACATGTAAACCTCCCAATATAGCAGATCAACTCGGGATTAGAGCTTTGGGAATCTTAGGAATTTTGTCCTTAAGTGATTTTGGATTAATTAAGTAGTGTTTTGGCTCATTTCACCCTACTCCAATTAGATTTTCACTCTCTCCCAAACACTTAGAGCTCTCATAAAGCTCCACCACCATCCATCACCCTAGAACCACCACCCCTCCACTATAAATCACCATATTTGCCTCTTATTCTACAACATATAAGCCTATAAAATCCATTTACACAATTTCTTAGGAAATTTATTTATTTATGAAGAAGATATTAAGGAATTTTTGGAGAGAAAATGAAGAAGAAAATACGGAGTTTGAAGGGGATTTTCATAGAGATTTCAAGGAGCAAGCTAATGGAGCTTGGTAACTTCTTTAATGCCACCTTAGGAGGTGGGAGGTTATCACCATCTTCTTCCTTTTCCATCCATTTTGAGGCTTCATTGAGGTGGAAAACTCTACATCTTAAGCTTATGTACTATATTTCTTAGCTTTTGGTCTAATATTTAGAATTTGTAAGAGTAGGAGTCTTGCATGTTTTAAATGGTCATGTCTCACGAGTTTATGAAAATGTGACTACAAGTGGTTTTCTAAATGTATAAGAAAAAGGACGATATGTCTTCAAAAATATATAGTGCTTAAACATTTTATGAAATAAAATGTTTGCAGAAGAATATTTGTATTGCTGAGGTGTTTCTAATAAAAAAATCTTGAAGCCTTCTTGAAAATGAAGTTTTTATGAAGTTATAAATTAAATCAATTTTTGTAGAAATAAATGTCTTTTTAGTGTTTAAAATATGTATTTTCAAATTTTATGAAACTTCATGTATGAATCATGTATAAAGTTCATTTTTATGGATTTTAGACTTAAAATCCCTCTTCCTATATGGACAAACCTGCAGTAAATTGATAATGAGTCTATAAGCATGTTTAATAAGGGTTTAAATGAGTTTTAACATGAAATAAGAAAAACGAAAATTTTAGCTCCTAAAGTGTGTCAATAGATATGGGGGAATGGTAAGTGTGAAGATCAAGGTTAAATGTATTAATAAAGGGAAAATGGTGTTTTTCTAGTAAATGGTCTTCAAATGACAAAGTGATTTCTTATTAAAGAAAGTAATGAATTCAAGGGTTTTATAATGTAGAAATGTGCGAATCCCAATGGGGTAAGGGTGTTAATCATGTTTTAACGAGTTAAAAAATTCAACAAGCTAGTGGGTAAAATGGTAATTTTACGTAAAGAGGAAAATGTATTTGGAAAATAACACCTGTGTAAATGAAGAAAATGCGAGTTTGGAAACAAATGGGTAAAATGGTAATTTTACGTAAAGAGGAACACTTTTTGAAATTAAAATATTGAAAACGTGTTACTTTAAAAGGGTCCTACATGGGAATGGATTTCGAAATGAAATCAGCGTTAAAAGGGACAAAAAATGATGATTTTCCAAAGTGTAACACAAATATGGGGTAGTGGTCCCTTTTGTCCAGTTGGACACAGAAAAGTGTTAAAACACGTGATAAATGAAACTCGAAAGAATCAGAAAAAATTAAGAAGGGCCTGGTGCCCTGGGGTGAAAGACCCAAAATTACTAGCCAGAGCATATGGTGGTGTAGCCGGCGGTGTGGAACCCATCAAAGTACGAGATATTTGGGGGATTCCGAGAAAAAAGATAAAGATAAAAAGAATGCGAATAATGAAATCGGTTAAGTATTCCGGTTAATAGATAATGTTGGACGATAAAGATGAAGATGTACTAAGTCCATGTAAAGTGAACGAAACGGTAAAGTTGAAGAAATTAATGGGTAATTAAGCAACCTAAGAAGGCTTTAGCCCATAATTAACACAATGTGTGTGTTGTGAACGGTCTTCAAGAAGGAAAAACATGTATTTTCTAATGCCGAGCATACGTGTGTTGAAAGGTGGTTTCAAGAAAATACAAAAGTTAAATTGGTGTGAGTAAATGGGCAATTCCAGATAATAAAATGTTTTTCCTAAACAAACTCAATTTTGTTTAAGTACTTAACCGGATGCATTAAATTGGGAAAAATGTTAAATAAAAAGTGAGAAAAGGCCTCTTTATAAGGTTAATGTGATTTATCGAATCAATTAACTATTTTGGAATAACAACGAACTCATGCATTAGTGCATGTATATGTGTTTATATAATAATTGCGTGTGCATGTAGGTCGTACATAATAGAGTCTTTGCATTTCGCCATTCGATTATATATTACATTGTGTATTTCCCACTAGGCATTTGGCTCATTTCCTTCATTTGTTATGGCAGTTAGTACATGGTTCCATATTTGAGCACATTTTACAAGTAAGTATAATTTTTCAATTTGCATTAGTATCTCTGTATACTTGGATTCCGAGGGTGTTCCCATGGTTCTCATGTGTAACATGTATTAAATTGGAATCGCATGATAAACAAGTGGAATATTAATAAACTGGACTAGCAACATTATTTAGGTTGTTTCATTACACTTAATAACTAATGCCTAGGCCAAATCGGGTTGACCCATGGGTAAAGCATAAATTCAGGTCAGTTTGTTAAATTAGTATTTGAGCATTAGGTTCAAGGCTCCTTTTGGGAGTGATGTTGTGAGGTAGGTAGAGGATTATTGACTTTAGGTCGGTCATTCTATATAGGTGATAATTTCGGTTTGTTTTCTCGATGATGGAGTCGAGGAGATTAGCACGACGGGTAATTCATTACAAAGTAGTTGGTGGCCAAGTTTGTTGCCATTAATAAATCTTGATGCTTCTGATTTGAACGTGTTAGTAACTTGTGAGTGTCTGTGTAGGCCATTTGTGGCGACACCGCATTCTATATAGTTAGGTGAACTTGTGTCAGCCTTTGATGTGAGAAGTCTATTAAGATGTTAATAAATGTAAATATCGTTAATTGAAGTAGAGATGTGAGTACTTTAAAGCCAACTATGGAGTTAAGTGATTAGAGTGGCATGTTTAAGTAATAATGATTTTATGATAAGGATGCACTACGTTCATTGATTAAGTACTTGCGGTGCTACTCCCAACTACCCATAAAATCTTGAATACACATCCTTAGCATATCCTTTAAATCTGATTCACACTCTCCATCTACCCATCAGTCTATGAGTGATATGTCATGCTCAAACACAACTCCGCCCCCATCGCCTCCTAAAAACTCAACCAAAAGTGGAACATAAAGATATTATACCAATCCAAAACAATGTTTAGAGGCACTCCGTGAAGTGTCACTATCTCTACAATGAAAAGTTAGGCATACTGCCCTATCATATAATCCACCAGCAAGGGTAAGGAATGAGCTACCTTAGTCAACCATTTTCCTAGATGGAATCATGACCACTCTTTCATAAATATACTTTCCCACTTCCACACTAGAATCTCCAATGGATGTAAAATACCGGTTGATCTCTAATAATCAACCTTCACCATCTAAAAAGTGGTGCATGCACATAAACTACATTTTGTCCTACTTCATACTAGCCCACCAATACTGCCTCCTTATGTACTTGTACATCTTATCCCCTCCTGGATGAACTATGAATCATGAACCATGTGACTCCTCCATAATAAAGCATCATAGGTCCTCATTGTCTAGGAAATTCAACCTCCTATTGAAGCGTAATCCACCCTCATAACCGACAAAATAGAAATCTTCTCTGTCTTCCAATAATTATTGTATCCTCTCCTGATAAGAAACATTCCCTACTTTTGCCTTCACTAACCTCAAAATGATCTTAGTGTGATGGTTATAACTTCCATATAGGTTCGAACTACATCCTCGTCCTTGTGAATCTCATCCTACTTTTCCTTCCAAATTATTACTAACTGGCTCTGTAGGCATACAACTCAATGCATTTGTTACCATATTATCTTTTCTCGAATGATACTAAATATCAAAAAGATAATCCTTCATGAACTCAAGCCATCCACGATGCTTCATATTAAACTCCTTTTGCATGAAAAGATACTAAAGTGACTTGTAGTTTGTTAACAATCAGAACATCTCCCCCAACAAATAATGCCTCCAGATCCTCAAGGCAAAAACAAATGTTGCTAACTCAAATTCATGCATGGGATATTTCTTCTCATATGGCTTCAGCTCGCGAGATGCAAAAGCTACAACACTCTCCTCCTCTTGTAGAACTACCCAAATCACTGTACGGATGCATTGGTAAATATAAAATACTATATTCCTCCGCTAAGCAATACAAGCACTAATAATGAAGTTAACTTGTCTTTTAGCTCATCAAAAGCTAACTGACAGTGGTCATCCCAAACAAAAGGTATGCCCTTACCAGTCAAATTCGTCAAGGGACACACAATCTTTGAAAATCCTCTGATAAATCGATGATGATAATAACCTGGTAACCCTGGAATACTATTAACCTTTGTCAGTTTCATGAGATGGATCCACTCCCTCACCGATGGCACCTTACTTGGATCCGCTGAAATCCCCCTCGCGGAGACTATATAACCTAAGAACTTCACCACCTGCAATCAGAATCCACACTTCTCAAAAATAGCATACAATTGATGATCCCACAAAGTCTTAAGAACCATACACAAATGCTCTTCTTGCTCACCCTTTGTTTAAGGATAAACCAAGATGTCATCTATAAAGATAATGAAAAATTGATCCAAAAAATACCTAGACATATGGTTCATGAGATTCATAAAAACTTTACATGAATTAGTTAGCCCAAATGACATAACCCTGAACTAGTAAGACTGGTATCTCATAAAAAATACGATCGTAGGGACATCCCGCTCTCTGATATGTTTTTAATGGCACCTTCATCTCAAATCAATCTTCGAGAAGTAGGCTTCTCCTATGAGCTGATAGAAAAATTCATCGATATATGGAAATGGATACTTGTTTTGAATCGAGACTTTGTTCAACTCTCGGTACTCAATACCCAACCTAAACAACCCATCTTTCTTCTGTAAAAAAAAGTATTAGGGACGAGGTGACGTGCTTCTACGGATAAAACCCTTCCTTAAAATATGCTGAATCTGATCTCTTAACTTCTGCATTTATAAAGGTGTCATAAAATATAGCGCATGCATTATTGGCCAAGTCCCGAACACTAAGTTCATCACAAACTCAGTCTCCTGTCTCAGGGATCCTAAAACACATCAGCAAATTCCTTAACCACGTGGATCAAATTTGAAGAGACAATAATACCCTCCGAAGTCTACTCCTAGATATATTATAAATGCTTGATCTACCCTCAAGAGGTTGTACCTTAGAGCGATGGCAAGTTCCCTCGCCCAAGCTACGGTTGGTCTCATAATTGAGACTTAGGAGCAGTATATTTATGTTTTACGATAACATGAGGTTAATACCAGTCGACATCTACCTTTCTCAGACCCTGCAGTGAATAAGGAGCCTTGTACACTGGGTAGGACCTTGTTGGACCCTCCCCTAGGATGAGGCATCTCCACTAAAAACATATGTCGTTAACCAGTACATCGCTCCAAACGTCGCTAACCAGTCCATCTTCATTATACATCATACTTGTACATCTCCAAAACAAGAAAGTTTGCTAGCAAGAATAACCTCCTAACATCCACACCTACTCCCCTGTAGACGGAATGGATAAGAGCCCCACTACCCAACAGTGAATCTATGGTCATAATAATATTAGACGTTGTATCCACCAAAACCATCTCCCGTGTAAATCTAGTGATAACAACAGAAGTGACACTTTTGCATCATATAATAATCGCAACATTTTCCCAAAGAGAGGAAACATACCTTCAATTACTGGCAACGCTAGTGGCAAAATAGTCCCATGAATATTATAGACACGTCCAAGCTGTAATTGTCCTTGCTGAGGTGGTGCTACTGGAACTACTGGTGGGGATGGTAGTTGTAGTAGTTGTTTCCCTCGATGGGCGTCATCCTGCTTAGCCCTATCACTATTTTGGCATGCACGTCGCATATGTCCCCGCTATCTACATACGAAACATCTTCACACTAAGTCTGCTGGCCTTTGGCCCTTTTGGCCCTAATAAGGCTTCCCTTTTCACTGGACCTACTGGCCCTGATATCCATAGTCCTGGTGGCCTCCAATCTGGTTCCCCTGGCCCTATTAGCACTGAGGATCACCCTATTAGCCTTGATGGCACTACTTAAAATTATCATATCCTGGTCTATACCTCTTAGCTGATTCCCCCTGCTAAGAACCCCACTCTCAGTGGTTGTCCTACTGTTGATGTGTCCCGCTGGCACCGCCCTAAGTCTTGCCCTGATGGCTCGACTCTCATGTACTATTTTTTCCTTTTAGATGGAAGTGATGATCCTTGTAGTGTAGCAATGCAGCATTAATGGCATCAGTGTAAGTCTTCAATGCCAGGTTACCCAAGAGATGCCAATGGATCCTCCAAGTGATCCCATCCATGAATTTAAAGATCTTCTTCTAATTCGTGTTAACCTCAGCTGGAACAAAGTTTTCCAAATGAGTGAACTCTTCCTCTACTCTATTAATGTTTGGCCCTCATGCGTGATATCCAATAATATCCTCCTCATCTCGATCTGCATAGCTGACGAAAATAACTTGCTGACAAACTAGACCCAAAACTTCTAAAAAGTCACATAATTCCTCTCCTCTGGCATGGTAACTGACTTCCACCCCTACAGAGTTACCCCTAGGTGTGCACAATGAAATCAAAAATCCGATAAACCGAAGCAAACCGACTGCATTGGTTCGGTTTGGATCGCTTTTTTTGCTCAATGGTTCGGTTCTGGTTTGAAAAAAAAACCGATACATCGGTTCGGTTCTCGGTTCCAGGGTAAAAAAACCCAATCCGATCCGAAAACCGAACCAATCCGAACCAATCCGGGACCGAACCGATTTATAATTACATATATATATTTATTTAATATATTTAACACTTGTAATTTATATTTTTTTGATTATTTGAGTTTCTAACTTAAGTTATTGAGGTCAAAATTAATTTTGACCTTAAAAAAATTAGTTATGAAACACATTAATCTTAAAAAAAATTAGTTATGAAATATGATTTTGGAACCGAAAACCGATCCGATCCGATCCGGGAACCGCTGGTTCGGTTTGGTTCGGTTCTGTATTAAAGTCGGTTCGGTTTCGGTTCCAAAAATTTGGAACCGACCCAGGTCGGTTCGATTCTCGGATTAGTACCAAAACCGATCCAAACCGAACCGTGTGCATCCCTAGTTACCCCATTTAGCTTAGTAGCTAGTAACTGCTTTTTGTGTCGTTGCACTTAACCATATGATTATTCCTCTGGATGTCCTTCTTCCATTGGATCATTTCTATTACATTTTTATAGTCCTGAAACTCTGGCGAGTTACCCTTCGGAAAGGACTCCCTAACTCAATCCCACACGATCAGCACCATGTGAGTTTATACTAGTATGGCCACTGGTGGGTATGGTTTTGACTTAGGAAAATGATGTGTCATAGCAGTGCTAACTGCATGTGCTACTATTTCTGCGACCTTTGCTACATTCAGAGTCCTTTGAGCAGCATGTGGTTTCGATTGACCCTCCCTCTCTCCATCCCTCCTCGCTACAAGAGCTATTCTACCTCTCCTAGTGTTAGTCATCTGAAACTAAACCAAAAGCATATGATATTACATTGAAATGTATAACAGTAGCACAAGAACGATATATGTGCAATATGAAACAACAATATCAAAGAAACATAACACTGACAACATAAATAGTTCACACAGATAATAAGGACACTAGAACATGATTCTCTCACACCAACTATGACACCCCACCTATTATAATACCGGTTGATCGGGACTTAATTAAAATTAAACATGAATCATTATGTTTCATTCTTAGCATAATTGTCGAAACAAATATAAAAATAAAACCAACATAAATATACACCAAATAAAATGACAGAAGAACTGATAAGCGAATAAGAATAAATAAAGTAAACCAATAAAACATCGGTTACCACTAATAATAATCCAATGTAACAAACACTGATAAGTAATAAATATCTTATATAAATAAAATATCATATCCAACTACGTACAATAAGACCAAAATGAAATATTGAAACCGAGTCCTACCTAGATAGAAATGAACTGAGGTGGCTATAATCAATCTCATAACTGCTAAAGCTACTGCTCAAAATGCCATGAAAGAACTAACTATGTTTTCCCTGCTGTTGCATACCTGGGGTTTTGAAAATAAAAATATATTTGTGAGTGGGTTAAAGCCCAAAAAATATTTGAAAAGAATTTGCAAGTATTTAAATGATTTAATCATAAATTTGTAAGGTATTACGTTCAAAACTAATTTTTCGTTTGCACTCACATGAGATTATTATCTTAATCATGCTACCCAGACAAACTAGGACAATAAAACCCTTATCATAGCCCATCCCACTAATAGTCACCATTATCTAATATATACTACCCTCATTATGTATAATTTTATATTTAATTACATAGCTACACACGTGCTATTAAGAGTGCCTGGTTCAAACGTAATTAAATGTCTCAACACACACAAATCTAATTTTACCAAATTTTGATCTTTGGTATAATTAGGTTTTCATATAATAATCCAATCACAAAGATTAAACTAAGCATACAATTGACCACGACAAATAAGGAAAAATCCTTTTTTAAGAAAAAACCTATATTTCAACACATTAGAAAATTTTATAAGACAATCGAATTATAGACTACTTGATACACCCACAAGTATAACACATGGTGTTTTCAAAACCTCTAAAGAAAATGGCTCGAGCTAGAGTCCTCCACAAGTAGCGGTCACCAACGCCACACATTCTCTAAAAACTTTCACCTCCTTCTTCAAATCTAACACCCTAAGAGACAAATCTTTATTTAGTTTTTTTTCAAGGTCTCGGTGTAGAGATCACTAAATGCCTTTTAGAGATCACCTTCTTCCTCGGTCAAATTTCCATCGTCACTCTCATTATCTATAGAATAAATTAAAACATCATCAAGGCTTTCATGTTTAGATATGTCTTCATCGATGTGGGACAAACAAGTAGTGCTAACGTGACAATCCATAAATAGAATGCATGATTCATGTGGTGATTCTCCCCCTGAATCAACCGAATCGATGTCACTATCGCTAAGAGTGACTTTATTTGCAACATTCCTTCCCTTTCTCTTAAGCCTAGTGGGACATTTATGTGCCTTGTTCCCCTTACCCTCACATTCATAACATTTAATCTCTTCCTCTTTCTCTCCCCCGCTTGTGCCCTCATTCTTATTTTTGTTTTCCAAAAATATTTTCTTTCGAAGAATTATCTTTTGAAATTTTTTGATTTTTTTGGAAAAAGGTCCAATCCATCAAAATTAAAGCAACCTCAGATTCAGACTCACAAGCTTTCTCTTTCTTATTTTTCTTGGTTTTAGTGTTTAAATCAATCTCTACTTCCTTATGTTTAATAGTTTTAGGAAATATATCAATCTTAAACGTTTGAAGATCTCCTACAAGTTCTTCTAAACTAAGAGTCTCTAGGATCCGTAATGAATTAATAACGGTTACCTTAGGAATAAAATGATTATGAACCAACCTCAAAATTTTATTCACTACTCTCGTCTCATGAATCTTATCACCCAAATCAAAATTGGAATTAACTATGTCCGACAAATATACCTAACACTCATCAAAAGACTCGGACTCTAGCATTGCAATGGTCTCAAATTGGGTGCTCAAATTTTTAAGTTTAGATGCCTTTACAGTGTTGGTGCCCTCATGAGTGAGATGAAAGGTATCCTAAGTTTCTTTATATGTGGTGCACGTCATAATGCAGCGAAAATCGTCAGGGTGATGGCTCCATAAATAGGACTTAAGCTACGAGAGTTAAAATTACTTCACTTAAAGTCGTCATTTGTCTATTAAGAGACAAGTTTAGGGCCAACGACATTTTCAATAGTTATAGAGGGTGTTGTCCATTCTCTTTCACAAACTATCCAAACACGTTCATCGATGGCTTTTTATGTAGCTTTAACCCTAACTTTCCAGTAAGCATATTTGGAACCATTAAAAATGCGCATTCAATTATACAAATTATCCATTTAACTCCGGCCTTTTAAGATTAACAAATTTTTCAAAAAAATTATATAAATAAAATTGCGAAAAAAAGACCACACAATATTTTATATAACCTGCACTGATAATAATTTGAGAGTGCATAGTATGAAATTAATGGATTGATTTATATAATTATATGTCTCAACATACAGAAATCAAAATTTACCAAATTTTATTCTTTGGTTTAATTAGGTTTTCATTTGATAATGATCCAATCACAGAATTAAACTAAGCATGCAATCAATCACGAAAAATAAGAAAAAAAGTCCCTTTTCAGGGAAAAACCTATATTTCAACACTTTAGAAAGTTTTACAAGACTGTCGACTTACAAGCTACATGATACACCCACAAGTATAACGGGTGTGTCTCCAAAAAATCTAAAGAAAATGACTCACTCCAGTGTCGTCCACAAGTAGTAGTCTACCCTCGGTATCCATCGATTCAGACTTTAGCCTTTTTTAGTCGTGATCACTCAGGTTGTAAGGTCAGCTGTAGAGAATCCTATCCACAAGGTATATCAGATATGAAACTTCTAAGGTTTCAAAAGGATTAACAATTATATTAAGGGATGTTGATTTTTGAATTGGAAGTGTTTGGAAAACCAAAAGATGGAAAAACTTTGGTAAAGATATTTTGATCATGTATTTTCCAAAGTGTTGATGAAAGAGGTTTCAAAACAGGTATTTATAAGTTTGGCATGAATTATGAGGTAGTGATATCACTTGAAAGAAAATAAAAGTCATTCGAACGAGAATGCCATCTCGTTAGAATCAAAACAAAAGTTCGTCCAAACGAGAATAAGCTTCAAACGAATTCAAATAGAACAACCTCGATGGTAGTTCGTTCGATAAAATGATCAAATGAGCGATCAAACAAAATTACCTTTTCATTCGATCGAGATGGTCCCCTAAAAGGTTTATACCTTCATAACGTAGACAAGTATTAAACTTGGAGATGTTGAGAATCGGTTCATTAAGTCTGCACATGTTGGTTTGTAATGGGATACGCTAAATGTGCCAAAGTGGGAAATAAAACAAATACTAAGCCTTAAGCTAAAATATTTTCCCTTACGACTATAAATAAATAACACACGATATCTCATACACACATACATATGTATCACTTGCTATATACATATATACTGCATCCCTACAACATGGATCTCGTTGATGCATCCCTTGTGTGCTATCGGGATCCAGTATACCACGTACCACAACTAGGCCACAGGGTCAAAATCTTACCACCAAATCCAAATGTAAATAAAAACAACGGAGGTGGTCATAAGCATACGTCTGGAGATCGCAACCATACCACATCGCACCCAACCGGTCTCTAAATATACACTTATCCTTATACATGGATAGTGTCCATGGAACAGTACTATGACCTATGGAATCAATCCACCACCTATTGGTTAATGTCAGGGTGGACTTCCCACAATGCGCAACCACCTAATGATAGTACTACCGAGTTGGTTTGTTTAATATAAACACACAAGCAATAACATATACATATATAGAAGTAACCCATAATACGTGTATATATGTATATATAAAGTAATGGTTTTATATAGAATCCGAAAATGTAATAGTCTACCAATCCCGAAGTCTAAACCGACTTCCCAAATTATCATTTAAGTGTTCACTCACTTATAGCTTGATTCGTCTCACTCGAACCCATCTAACAATTGGCCTAAAATACGCACTAACCCTTAAGAATGTTCCCCGGTAATTCTAATCTACCTTGGAAGCCCATACGCCCATTTACCAAGAACTAAAGGGTCAAAGAAATGTATAAAAAATTGAGACAGGCCAGTAGACCAAACCAGTTTTCTTGACTAAACTGATTCCCTTCCTCAACGAACTAGTTTAATTTACTAGGTTTCCCTTCTTCTTTAACCTCGGATTTTGACCACTCAAACCCTTTATGTGAGGTTCCAAGACTCCTAGAATCTCAAATTAACATCCCACACCAATACCTAACCATCCTAGAAGTATTTTAACACCGAATTAATCCCAAATATAACATCATAACATCAAGGATTCCTAAACATTCAATTAATTCATTCAATCTAGAATTAATAATTCTTAGGAATTTGATGATCTAACACCCTATTAAGGTTCTTCATGTTCATATACATAATCCCATAATTTAATCACGAATTCCTTACTTAATAGTTATCAATTATGATCATAGATTAAGCACAAACCAAATCCATTCAATTAAACTACAAAAGTTTTCATCTTTAATTCCCATATTAGTTCCTAATTAATCGTGAACATAATTAATTGTAGAAATTGAAAATCTAAAGAAAATAAACACTTTCCTTGTTAGATTAAAATCCATAGTCTCGATTCATAGAGATGATTTCAATTCTTGAAATGTTCTTCCTCTCTTCTCTAAGGCTTTTTCTCTCTTTTCTTCCCTTTTATCTTCTCTTTGTTCTCTCCTTTAATCTCCAATATGTAGAGGCAAAATGAGGTTGTCATCCACCTTACTTAACCTTAAATACCTCGTAATCATACCCTAATCCTGTTTTTAGGTTAAATCCTAAGAAAAATGACAAATATACCACCATATGGTCCCTACTATGTCTAAAAGCCCCTGAAATCCAACTATAACCCCCGTGTACCTATTCTACACTATTTCGACCCATTTCGCATCATCAGTGCACTAAAAAAAGTCATCTGAGTCACCAAACTAAAAACATTTAACCATTTCACTATCGGGCTTAACACGTGCATAGAATACGCGTCGCCCTCAATCTATTTAAATCCACCGATTTAACTCTCTATCGACATAATATAAATATCCATCACTTTTTACTATAACAATGACATATAACAATTCCCATATCTATTTACTAAAAACAGGCAATAATAATAATAATAATAATAATAATAATAATAATAATAATAATAATAATAATAATAATAATAATAATAATAATAATAATAATAATAATAATAATAATAATAATAATAATAATAATAATAATAATAATAATAATAATAATAATAATAATAATAATAATAATAAAAAATATTAATCCTAAACTCGCTAATTAATATTTATCGAAACCAATTTAATCTCCCCAATTGAATTGAAAATTAAATGCACACGTGGAAAATGATTACTCGTAAAAGTAAGGGGTATTACACATTATTGGACATGGGAGGTGTAACCTAAAGTTGAAGATGAAGGGCAACCTAGTAAATCAAAATGGCTCGCTGAGGGAGCGAATCGATTCACTTGACCGAACTTGTTTGATCTGCAAAGTGCATCGGTTTGGTTTGTTGGCCTATCATAATTTTATGTTGCGTTGTTTTTAAACTATTAGTGTTGGATAAATAGGTGTATAATTTTTTATAATGGGTTTAGGATTACCTTGGAACAATATTAGAGGGTTGGTGCGTGTTTTAGGACAACTATTAGTTGGATTCAAGTGAGACGAATCGGTTAACAAGTGAGTGAACACTTAATAATGATAAATTAAAAATCAGGAAGCCGTCTCGGACTTCGGTACTGGTAGGCTAGTATGTTATATATATATATATATATATATATATATACTCGGTAGTGCATGATTGAATCATAGATACTCGGTAGTGCTATTGTTAGGAGGTTGCGCATAGTCGGCAGCGCATCCTGGCATTGACCAGCAGGTGTTAGGTTGTTTACTAAAATCATAGTACTATTGCATGGTCACTATCCATGAGTGAGGATATTTATTAGTTTGGAGATTGGTTGGGGTGATGTGGTATGGTTGCGATCCCCAAACATATGTTTATGATCGCCTCCTTTATTTGTGATTGCGTTTTGCGTTCGGTAATGCGATCCTGACCCAGTGACCTAGTTGTGATGTGCCTAGAGCCTGATAGAAGATGATGTATGCATCTGTGAGGCCCTACTCTGGAAATATTGGATATACGCATATAGTGAGTATTGTATATGTATATGTATATGTATATGTATATGTATATGTATATGTATATGTATATGTATATGTATATGTATATGTATATGTATATGTATATGTATATGTATATGTATATGTATATGTATATGAGATAGTTGTGTGATTAACTAATTATAACATGTGTGTAGCTGTTTAATAATTATAAAGATATACCTAGAGAAGCTAGTGCATATTAGCTAATAATGAGTATTAGCGGGATCGTCTATGTTAGTGGTTATTGTCATAGTTACGCTAGGTAGCGTGATTACGATAATAAAATAAATGTGTTAAGTGCACCTTGTAGATGAGAGATGGGGAAATGTGAGTGCGAGTGAATGTTAATTATGAAAGTAATGCACTACACCCTGTATATTTTGAAATATTTAAATACTTGCAAATATTTTTCAAATGTTTTGGGTTTTGACCCATTGTCAATTTTTTTCAAACCCCAGGTGTTTAGCGACTAGGACCAAAGGGTTAGTAATTCCATCATGCCATTCCATGCAATAGATGAGGATACTGTGAGATTTGATTACAGCCAGCTTAGTTACTTCTATCTAGATAGGACTTAGTATTTCAACATTTTAAATTGGGCATGTTGCCTTTAGATTATTAGGGCATATTTTTTGAGACACATACATCCTGTTATTATTCTATTACTCCTTTATCCATGCTTATTGGTGGGTACCGATGCTTTATTCAGTTTTATGTAATTAAATATTCTTCTCGTTCTATTTTTTTTGTTTTGTTAGTTGGTGTGTATTTATGATGGTTCTATTTAATTGAGAAAAACAAATAATGGTGGAAATGAAATCCGGATTAATAGACTATTAGTATAATTAATTTATGTTACAACAGTGATGCTCGGAATGAAATCATACTTGATTCCCATTTAATTTTAATAAAGGCCTAATCCACTTGCATTAGAATACGCAGGGTGTTGCAGAGCACATTTAAAAGTTCATTAAGAAGTGTTGAAATATTTCCTTGTGCAAAATATAAGGCTTAAAAGCTTGAAAATAAAGAGTTAAGGGCGAAAATATAATTTAACAATAAAATTTTCCAAAAAGAGGAACTAAGTTAACTTATAAAAAAAACAAGTGGTGTAATCGTGTGACTCATGGGGTGATAATTAGGTAGAAATTTCAAAAATTTGAGTCTTAAGCTTGAAAATAGAGTGTTAGGGGATAAAAACATAATTTAACAACAAAACTTCCCAAAAAGAGGCGCGATCACGTCATACGGAACTAAACTAACTTATAGAAACAACTAGTGCAATCGTGTGACTCATGAGGTGAAAATTAGGTACAAGGTTAAAAAATCTAAGACTTAATCTTGAAACTAGGGCATTAGGGTTGAAAGCATAATTTAACAACAAAAATGCCTTAAAAGGGACACGATCATGTCACAGGGACTAAACAAACGTGTAAAAATAACTGGTCTATCGTGTGACTCACGGGATGAGAATTTGATAAAAAAATTAAAAAATTTAAGGCCTAATCTTGAAAATATGGAGCTAGGGGTGAAAATATAAATTAACAACAAAACTAGCCAAAAAGAGGCACGATCGCATCACACGGGACTAAACTAACTTATGAAAACAAGATGCATGAGTTGGAGTGGTGTTGTGTTATTTAAATTTTTATATCATGATTGAGTATTTCCATTTTATTTCTGTATATATTATGTTGCTCAATCCCATTTTTTGCTGAATGTGTCTACATCTAGTGTAGGTGACCATCGTACCTCAGGCCAAAAGTGGGGGAGCTAGAGTTTGTAAAATAGAAAATTCATTAATTTTAGCAAGACTGGAAGCGTCATTAAAAATAAGAAGAATTTTATGATGAGTTTGGCAGAATTAATGATATCAATAATTGGACTCGGGTATGAGAACTCGAGGAATGTGTTTGAGGAGCTAAAGATGGTCATTTGGGGGTGTTAAAGGTATTAAAATCTCAATATTTATAATAAATATATGACATTTATATCATATTGTATTTTATGATTTTTGACTGTTATTTCACTAACTTTCTTGTATTACATGTTTGTTGTACCGAAACAATATTACTCCCCCCCCCCCCCCCCCCGGCGTACAGTTGAACAATGTCATTGCCATAATATAAGAGTAGTGGATGACGTGGAAGACGAATCTATGTAGTCCCTATCTTATGAAGGATCGACAGTCCGTGTTAAAATGGAAGGAACGGTTCCCAGAGAAGAAGCATGTGACGTAAACCGACGAGAAGAAGTTTATAGATTTTGAGCCATCTCAAATCCAATTGGCCAGCTGAGAGACGCTGAAGACTAATCAGGCAAAGAAAGTGTTCGTCCATTACTCCAGATAGACATCTTACTTGGAGAGGGGTCATAAGATAGTAAGTAAATTGGTTTAAATTCATCACACTTTTTAATGTTTGAGTCAAAATTTAATGATTAATTTAATCTTGGTAAGTTTATGACACCTCCCAAACATTCTCACTAGTACGGATCTAGCCACACACCCTGGCCCGAGTCACCAATCATGAAGAATTGGATCATAACCATTCATCCTTACAAGACGAAAGCAATGCACAAACCTGTTATTCTTGGGAATTCCAATGCTAGGCTACCCTCCTTAGGATCACTGCTCTCCCCCTCACATCCTTGACACGCACGAACCACTCCAGTTGGAGAATGCCTAATGCCTCTGTCAAAGCTGACCTTGTCCATGTCTCAAGTGAAATTATGAAAAAACTAATAAACATGGGTCATTGTCTTACCATGAAAACATCCTAACATCTCCTTAGGAACAACCCATTAAGCGAAACATTCACCTTATAATTAACCTTCAACAACACAAGGTTGTCACTAAGCTCATTTTCGAGTTCTATCCAAACTGTACATATGTGACAGACACACCGGTTTTCATTATCATTCCAAGGGTAGTAGGTACCACACAAGTTTGCATCTTCTAATTTGTACCGGTTTGAAAAAACATGCTAAGAACCACTCCCTACCAAGCAAGGGTAATCCTAACTTACACTATCGACATATATCAACATTCTAACTTCAATATCTCTCTTTTGGGGTGCCATTTTCAAGTTTCCGCATGCATCATCAATGAAAATCCAAACTACATTGATTAATACTCCTCAAAATCAAGTGTCACACCACCTAAACTATTCATTCCATGAAACCTATGCATCACACTCATACATGAGCCAAGCTTCCAATTACTCGCGAAGGTTACACCACCCATATATGCTAATTCAGATGATACCACTCGGCACACACATTATTTGTCTCTTTCAAACCTTGACCAATGACCTAGGATCATTACCTGACCTCCAATACGAACATCACTAGAACACTATCACTTCTTAATACCAGACTTAATTGGTTCCCTAAAGATACGAAATATGATCCACATAAAAGTCCTTAGGCTCGATAAGATTTCATCATCTATGACTTTCACATCATAGGTGTGCTCTATAAATTTCTCAATATCCATATCATGACTTTAGGTTCACAAAGACACTAGCCTATGAGCCTATACATATGGCACACCTTAACCATTTAACACCTTAAGGCATCACAACAACTCGATTTCTATTCCCAATTACGCCACACACAATATATTCTACGAGCACTCCATGATGCCCTTAAACCACACTCTCGCTAGGATTACCACGCATCTTGACATTTCTTAGGCTATCCAAAACATGACCTCACACTTTGATAATAATCCTATCACTCTTCCAAATGACTGTGGCCATAAGCCATGCACCATATCATATACTAACACTAATGATGATTTTTTTCGAATATAGAACGTCGTCTATAACCTATAAACCTCAAGGTCTGCATCACCGACATCATTAAAGATCCTATCCCTCAAAGCTGTATCATATTTTCTAAAACCCTGACATGGAAGACTCTCTAAAGTCACCTCTCCTAAACCATCATTGTTGCATATGTAGCATACATATCGCAATTTTCTCGTAACTCTCGTCATCCATTGCGATGAACAACTTTAAATCAATAACCACTCTAACACTTACTAGTAATCATAGTATCTTATCAACTCTGATCGAGTAGACATACCCAAGTGTTCACCAACACTGATCCTTATGTCTATCTAATCACCAATTATCTTACAATGTGATACTACCCCAAGGATTGAATTTTCCTAATTACATCATCATATCAACTATTCAAAAGTACTGCACCTCGAAACTTAATGCACTCTTATCACAACCAATGATGCTTACACATGATGCTCTAGTCACCTAATCCCAATGGTTGACTCTACATAATTCATGTCTACAATTCAATGGACATTAATAAGCACCATCAACATCTTAAAAAACCTCTCATATATTCATGTGTTGGCACATAAGCTCCTCACACTAAAACCTGTAATGTCTCCACTATTTTCCCGCACAGACACTCGCAAATCAATAATATATATTAATTAAAAGAACAGAAGTGATTAATGACAAATAACTTAGTCACACTACACTTGGCAATAATTTATCCGTTATGAACCTCTCCTTGACTTAACCGTCGAGCACATGAACTTAAACGATCACCAATTTAGGGTGGTCGACCCAAAACCAACACTAACGTCGAAAGATCCACTACTGACCTCACCATGTTACTCTCGAGAGGAACCTTGAACCTAGAGCTTTGATACCATTTATAATTCCTCGATCCGAATTTATGTGTCACTCGTGCTATACCTGATCCGACCTGAGCATTAGGTGGGAATTAAAATGAAAAACCTAAATAATGTTGCTAGTCTAGTTGTATTGCATTATAATTTCACTTGTTTAGCATGTGATTCCCATTTAAAATCAATCTACGTAATGGAACCATGGGAAGCATACCCAAAATCAAAGTATACAATTCTACAAACGTAAAACAAAAATATAGTATTTACTTGTATAATGCTCTCAAAATACAAAACTGCACCCAACCTGCCGAAATAAAGACGAGGGTGTGAGTTGGATGCTCAATGAGAAATATACAAATACAGCATAGAATCGAACGATAGAAATAATACTCTAACACGTTACATCTACGTTCACATACAACTACCATATATGTATATCTACATACATATACTTACATGCATGAAATCATTTTTTATTCCAAAAACGTTATTTGTCCTGATTAATTCACCTTAGTCTTGTAAAAGAAATCCCTTTTTAATTGACTTTACATTTATTCCTGGATTTAGCACATCTGGTTAAATACTTAATATAAATACACTTTGTTTAAGCAAAATTATTATTTTTCCCTAAATTTATCCTTTTATTTACACTGATTTATGCTATTATTTACGTTGAAATTCACATCTACAACATGAGCAACCACCGTGTTAGAACATACTTATTTTTCTTTTCAAAATCTTTCATAAACACACCCTTGTGTTAATTATGAGTTAAACACCATTAGATTGCTTAACTATCCATTTATACCCTTCACTTTACCATTCCTTTATTTCATGGACATTAAATAGCTTTCGCATTACTTATCCATTATACCCTTTAGTGGAGCATTTATGAATTCATTGAGGGTAGGTTGTATTTTCATATATTTGCCACACAACCTATTTCTTGACATGTTCCATTTTCAGTATTTTCTCCTCGAAATCTTTCAATACTCGCATACTTTAATGGGCTCTACACCATCGTCTATGTTGACATATTCTTCGGCCAGTGGTTTTGGGTCGTTTAGGGCTTTGGGCCCTCCTTAATTATCCCGATGCCATCCGAGTTCTTATGAATATTTTTTAACATTTTATAAAAGTCCACATTATTGCACTTTTCATTTTACCCGGCCGAAGCCAAAACCGGGTGTTCCACCCCAACTTGTGTTGCACTATAAAAATCACCTTTTATTGTCCTTTTTACTCTACATTGATTTCATTCCAAAATTATGTTAATTTAGGACCTTTTTGTGAAACACCTTTTCCAACATTTTTATTTCATAAAAATGTTCCACTTTATTTAAAATTACCATTTTACTCATTTGTTTATAAACTTATGCTTTCCTCTATTTACACAAGTGTTAAATCTCAAAACACTATTAAGTTACCCACATTAACTTATTAAGTATTGTTTTACACATTAACACCTTTTTATCATTTTGGAATAATACTCTTCACAGTTGGAAACATTTTTATTTCATTACTTTCTTTTCCAAGAAATCATTAACATCTAAGATAACTTTTTAAGAGGATATAATTTTCTTCATTAGTTCACGGAGTCTTAAAACCATACATTTACCACCCTTTCAATACCCTTTTTCACATTTTAAAGGCTGAATTTTCATTTTTTTGTATTTCAGGTTCAAACCCAAATAAACCCCTATTAAGATGGTTTATATGCTCAATGTCAAAGTACTATAAGTTTACATACATGGAACATGAATTTTAAGTCCAAAAATCCTATTAAAAGGTTTAAATGTTTTCCCAAACATAATGTTTGTTCAAAAATCATATTAGAAATTTCATAACGTTTGCTCAAACGTAATGTTCAAGGAAAAGGACATATTATTTCTTCAAACTTGGATAAAATTTCCATTTGTACCAAAATCATAATTTTACTCAAGAAAACTTTGAAACATTTATTCATTAATTGTTCCCGACAAAATCATCATTATTCCAACATTTTTGTTCCTTAAAAATGTTTAATACCAAGTGTTTCTTGAAATATATCAATTTACTCAAAATCAATGAAACCCATTTTCACAAATCTTAATAAACATAATTCTTAAAAAACATATGCATCCTACCCTTAAACTCTATGTGCAAAATCAACAACTAATAATATAGAGTCTTAAACTTAAGAGTAGAGTTTTTCCACCTCAAATGAGCTCCAAAAATGGTTGGTTGAAATGTCTAAGAAGATTGCAACCCCCACCTCCTAAGGTGTCCTTGGAGAGGTTTCCTAGATCCATCAATCTTGCTCCATGAATGCTCCATCAAAACCGTCTTCAATCTCCACGAATCTTCAATCTTCATCTTCTCAAACAAACTCCAACAACACCTCCAAATTCGTAGCTCTACTCAATAATGGTAGAATTCGGTATGTATGGCTCAAATATGGAGGAATACATGTAAACTAATGTGGGATAAGGTGGGGAAATGATGATGGCATGGTTGTTTATGGTAGAGAGAGGAGTAAAAATGATGAAATGGAAACCCATCCCCTCTCTCTTCTTCGAACCCAAATAATTCATCACACAACCCAAACAAACCCTTATAAAACACTCCCAAACCTCAAACCTCATTTTTTCCCAATCGGATCTCACCAGATCTTGACACCTCATCAATCCAATGGCCCAAAAAATGATAACACATAAGGACAACGTGAATTTTAAAAAATTGTTATGGTTGTTTGAACGAGAATAGCCTCTTGTTCGAACTAGCCTTCAAACGACCTTTTAACAAGTCTATTCAGATATACAGTTGGGTCTCGCTCGATCCCCTCTTCGAACGACTTCGAATTCTCATTCAAACGACCTAGAACTCTTTAGAACTATTATTTCCTCTATTTTTTCCAAAATTTCCAATATTCATCCATATTCATCCATATTCTTCGAATAATAAACATCAATTCCCAAAAGTAATCAACAGAGAAATCAAAGTTCCTATGCTAGTGAGCCAAATCCAAGATTCTCATCTATTTATAATTTATATGACAAAATAATAAAATATTGGGGACGGGTGTTACATGACAAGTCCCTGACAATTCTTTTAGGACTTGTCATGGTCAAGGATCATGACAAGGCATGATTGTTGTCACAATCCTTGACCTTGACAAGATTGTGACAATTTCGATGTTAAAATGGCCCTTTATCATGATAAGAATTTAGTCACCTTTTAATTTGACATAAAATTAAGGTTTGAAAATACCCTCATAATAAGGACTTGTCATAGTCATGGATAAAAAGAAGTTTTGTTGTCGTGCTCAGAATTTTCGTAGTCCTTTATCGTGGTAAGTATTTATTGTCAAGCTTAAGGACCATGAGAAGAATCATATTTTGGTGTAGTGTCAATACCATCAAGTCAGTGTTGATCGAATATTTTTTTAGGAACTATGAAAGTAATGTTGTCACCTTAGGTAAACTAACCGTAACAGTCGACACCAATCTAAAGAGTACAATTGAGTTCAATTACATAAACCAACCCAATATTGATGAGCCTAAGATGGAAGTAGTGATCATGAAAATCAATTTTCTCTTAACTATATGCATTCGATCATCACCTACCTAAAGGTCGAAGAACTCCCCTACAATGACAAGGAGGACTAAAAACTGAAAACCCATTTAATTCAAAGGGAAAATTCTATCTATAATCATTCACGGAACCCTACTCAAGTGTGTTCACCCAAATAAATTTGAAGGATTCCTCAAATAAATATGCGAGGATGAACTCGTATGGATACTGGTGGCCCTTCGTACAAAATATGCAGTTCAATTTGTCCAAAAGTATCTTGGGTGTTAGGAGTTTTCCCCTATCATTAAGCTACAGATTTGGGACCTTACCCCACTCACAAGTCCTTGGCCCTTTGTATAGTGGGGCATGGACATTGTAGGACCTTTTATTTGAGATCCATGATATGAAAAAAAAATTATCACTACAACCAACTACTTCATCAAGTGGGAAAATCCAAACCATAAACAAAAATCAAGGAAGTTAACACTGGACATTTTTTTTGGAGAAACATAATCATCTGATATGGCATCCAAGTGTCATAGTATTAGACAATGGCACCCAATTCGATTGTGACGTATTCATTAAGTTTTATTCAAAGTATAACATACGTAATCATTATGCTTTAGCGGTATTCCTTCAGAGAAATAGTAAATCATATATTAGTAATAAGACTATACTTGTTGGGATCAAAACGTTTATTAGATAACACTAATGTACATTGGGTCGACAAACTCCCCTTCATACTTTGGGCCTACAAAACTACTCCTAGAATATCAATAAGAAAACCCCTTATACCATGGCTTACGAAATGGAAATAGACATTCCTCTGGAGATTGGCTTACCTACATTCAAGTCCAAAATTATGAGGGTAACAATATTGATGTCGTCTTAACCAGAAATTGGATCTAGCTTCATGATATAGAAAACAAGTTCTTATCGATATGATAACCTATAAAATAAATCCCACTAAGCATCATGACAAAAAAATCAAGGTTGGAGAATTCTAAGTCGGCGAACTGGTACTCAAGAACCTACTCCCATCCACTAAGAAGCATTCTAGTGGGAAACTAACACCAAAATTGTTGGGATCATGATGAGTTATTTCAAAAGGGTGACCTGATTCATATACCATAGAGTAATTAGACTGAACAACAATAATTAGGTCATGAAATGTGACAAACCTTGGTAAATTCTATCACTAAGTTTTTTAATTTACTTTTATTAATCTTAGCCAAATAAGAGTATTAATTTTACTAATAACTTTAATTTAAGAAACTTGTCTCATTGTGTTTTTCACTGAGATCTAAAAAACCATGGTACAACCCAACAATGAATTATTCATCCTAGAATAGGCACAAACCCACTTTATAATGGGTGGTATGGATTATATTAAGTTAAATTCTCCTAGAAGAATAAGAAATCCACCTTAAGCAGCGGTACAACTAAAAAATTGGTGGGTCAACCTAAAATCAGCACAAATCGACATAAGAACGGGTCGTGCAATTAGAATAAGTCAGTTTCTCCTAAAACAAGAAAAAAATCACCTAAAAGTGGTGGGATAACTCAAGAATGAGTTGGTCTTCCTAGAATAGGAATAAACCCACCTAAAAATATGTGGTACAACTTAGAATAAGTCAGTTTCGATTAGAACACAAAAAAACACCTAAAATGATGGTACAACCCAAAAATGGGCTCATCTATCTAAAATAGGCACAAAACCGCCTAAAACGGGTGGTACAACCTATAGTAATTTTTTTTCTCCTACAATGGGAAACAAACTCCCCTAAAAAATGGTAGTACAAGACGACAATGGGTTGGTCAACATTTAATAGGCATAAACCCACTTAAGAATGGATGTTACGACATATAGTAAGTCAATAAAACATATAATAGGAAAAAATCGACCTAATAATGTTAGTACAATGATGGTTTAAATCAACGTTAACTCATTGTTAAACATCACATGTCAATCTTTCATGGACCCACCGATTAAGTGATAAGTTAACCAACAAAGTTAACTTTTTTAAAAGTTTTACAAGTAAGTGTAGTTGGTCCTACGTTCCACCGATTAAGTGATAAGTTTAATAAGAAGGTTAACTTATTAATAAATTTTTATGAATCACTGGAGTCGGTCATAGACCTACTCTCCATCGATGATATGATAAGTTAAAAAATAAACTTAACTTATTAATCGTTTTGTTCAAGTTAATGGAGTTGATCATAAACATGCCGTCTACTAATTAAGTGATATAAATGTTAACTTTTTAGTAAAATTTTATAAGAGAATAGAGTCGGTCACATATGAATGTGTAGAAAGGCATTAAACATTCATACAAAAATGGATAAGACAAGGCATTAAAAACAAATTAGCTTTTCATTAATTGAAAAATCAGTACAAACCCTACAAAAGATGGCCAAATGTCCTACCTAAAAAATTAAAGATAAAAAATCTATAAAATAGTATGCTAGGGCTGACCTCCCCTAGCTTTTGGATACTTCATTGCCTGGTACAACCTGACCTTTAGGGAGAACATGTTTCAATCATCAATTGATTCAATTTTTGGCTAGATGCCAAAGAATCTTCCATTTATCCAATTATAGTCTTCTCAATATGGGGTACTCAATATAAGAATGATCTCCATTAGGAACATTTACCCTATTGAAGTTGACGTTCTAAATTTTATTGAATGTAATCGACTCACGATAGTCAAGTTGCATAATGACTTCCTAGATGTCGTCTTCGAAGTCTTTATAGATGGATTCATCTTTCTCATGATCTAGATTGGTAGAGCAGAAAATGGTTTCCTCAAAAGGATAACCTTCTCTATGGTCTTTAAGGTCTACGCCTTATTTATATCGGTGAGTTGATAATCCACTCAACTATACTCTAATTGCAAGGTTTCACATTCCTTTGACAGTTTCTCCTTACTAGAGAACTCCTCCTTCAACTCTTTTGAAAACTCAGAGATATTGATATCCTTTTAGGAAAGATAATTCTTCATGATGTTGTCTTAATCATGAAGAATTTTGTTCGTGATCTTTAGTTTGTTAGCTCGAAGGGTCGCCTCTTGCATAGTTTTCATGACCTCAAAATAAAACTACAAAAAAAATCACTTGGCATATAGGCGATCTAAAAAATGAAGAGTTAAAATTAACTTACCAAAACCATATGGTGTGGGCACTCTGTGTTGAAATTTATCAAGTTCGATATGTCTTTAGGAATTAGAGCGATCTAAGCGATAAAAAAATGACGTTGACATTTTGATATGTTGAGTGGTTAGTGGTTATGGGGCATTTACACCGTGAAAAACTGATTGTGCACGTCTGGACCCTATACTAAGAGGAAAGAGGTAGGTATGTCCCCTGCCTTGGATCAATCACCACAGATAGGTTGTTCCCCCCTAATTAGTGTAGTGTGGGAGTCTTTTCGATTTGCTACTTTTTGGCCTCATCGACCTCTCTTTCTCTTTATCTTTATTCTCCTTATCTTGGGTGGATATTATTCGTTTTTAAGGTGTTGAGTGCACCTTGAGAATCCTGATCAAACTACCCACCCTTATTTCTCAAATTCACTTTGGCGACTTCAATATTAATAAAACACCTTAAGTGGCCTCTCATGTATTTTGAGTGTTGGAAGAGGAGATGAAATGTCAATTATTTTTTTTCTTCTTCTTCCCCTTATTAAACTTCCTCCAAACGATTGCCAAAAGGGCTTTTTACCTCATATGAGAAATGAGGGACAAGGTCGTTATGCGATTTTTTTATTGATGAATCGATTTGGTATGCTCTGAACCGACGAATATCACGTAGGTCAGTGAGGAAGCCTCTCCTATGTAAACTCTGAAAGGATAAATATTCACATCGAGTCAATTAGAATGTATATTGGCCTTAATCCGTTTGGACAAAAGAATTTGAGTCACAAGTTAGGATTTCAATTCAGTTTGTCCATCAAGCCTATGATGCGTATCTAATACCGTAGTGGCCAAGTAAATCAACATCACATCATTTTGGGTTTCGTGCCAAGTTTTATCTACAGCCAATCATTTTTAAGGAGAGTTTTAACCAAAAACGAATTTTAGAGACAGATCTACAGCCTCCCAAGCCTTAGTTTATACCCAAAGTTTCATATCCACGTTTCAACAAAATACGTTTATTTGATATCTCTTGTGTACTGCGCCAAGATATTTTACTCTACATATTGAGAGTTTTTTGAGGGGTTGATACCGTGTTTGGAGTTATACAATGATTGTACTAATCAAGAGGTAACTAAGATCGGTTGGATACCGAGACATGGAAAAGCGCCTGCGTTGTAATTATTGTTAGAAGGCGTCCGATAGTGGTTGTTAATGAGGTAGAAAGGAGCGAGGAAGGATCTCAATGATTGAATGTGTCGAATCATTGAGTAAGTCTAAATTGTCCTTGTATATAAACATATATCATAGTGAACTTGTGTGGAAGGTCCATCAGAAGTTTTTCCCATTATGGGTTTTTTTCTTGCATCGTCGTGTTGTGGTTTTCTTTCTTTTACTCTATATCACCTAGATGCATGATTAGGTCAAGATGAAATGAGTAAACTACTTACAAAACATTTCGGCTTAATTGGTGCAAAGTTAAAATTGGTTGATCAACTATTAAATTAAAGGGGATCTTCCTATTAAGTCCTGTTTGAAGGAGATATTTCCTAATAGGTCCTATCACAACATTTTTTCCTTAATAGGCCCTATTTGTACATACAGTGAATATTCACTGTATGTTTACAAATAGGATCTAATGGAACAAAAATCTTATTTCATGGGACCTGATGGAGCAAAAAAAAATGTTAGGACCTATTGAACTACATACTTAGTAAACGGAACTAATTAGTAAAAACCCCTAAATTAAAATGGATTGGAAGGAGCCTATGGAGAGACCTAATCTACATATGTACGGGAAGACCTATGCATTTCTCATCATATATTCACCCATGGAAGACCAATAACATCACTATTAATGTTCTTTTGTGACCTAGCCATCATGTGAAAATATAATGGGACTTGTACCTAGCCTGAAAAATGGTAAGTTTTAGACCCAGTAGAAGTTTGAAGATTATAGAAATACCCGATCTCATTCAAGCCCAAGTCAGTGCCACAAATTCAGTTTATGGACATTGTAACCATTACAAAACAAAAGAAACTTTTACTTGCCTATAAGGGAAAGATTCTTTAAAACTGGAGTACCTTTACCAGGAATGGGGTGAGGGCGAAATGAACGCCTCCTTCTATTATGCCAATCGTCGTAAAATCAACCTTGTCACTAGGTATGTCATAATTGTCCTCCTTATCACGTGAGATTTTTATCTTAATGGATATAAGTATGTTATACCTAGCAATGAATTCCTCAAATTCATTCTTTGAGGTAACTTCACAGTTCCTAAGGTCCTTAGACATAGCATATTAGTGTAGTAGGAAGTTGAATAAAAATGAAAGTTTGAAAATGATATCTTTTTCTGCAATAACAATTGAATATAGATAAATGTATAAAGGTATTGGTACATTTGGATTCAACTAAGGAGCTAAAGGAGTTTTTTGGAACCCCTTACAATCGTTACCACAACATCACATGAAGTGATAGCAATCTTGGAAAGAGAGTCCTACTGTCACACCCCTCAGGCCAAGCACATTACTAATAATGATTTCCTAGGTGGGACCCAAACAATAGTGCATGTGACCCTAGGTATAAGGGTAACATGTCCATAATTACATTCCCACTAAGTATAAGTGGGAAGCGTGGCAGGTTTTATGAGGACTTAATGAGAGAATGTATATTATGCGTGGAAGGTCGAATTAGGTTGACTATACCTAAAGACCAATCACCCTAATTCTAGGTGAATTGAACGAATTGTGAGTCGGATAGTCCATGTGGCATGACATGTGTCCCCTAATTAATCCTAGTTATTAATCACACTAGTTTCCCAACGATTATGGATCAACTAATAACAACTTATGATGAGATATAATCCTAATATAACTCATAAAACTAAGAGATAAGGATGGAGATATATGCCTAATATATCATGAAAGCCCAAGGGATAAATTATTATAATTAAGACTTTTGTATTTATAAATAAAATTGATATTCTTAAGACTTCCCAGTTATATACCTAGATTTTCTACTCTTCCAACTTTCATTAAAGGTTTTCTCAAACTTGATAAGTTAGGAATAACTTCCATTAGAATTCTTAAATAATTTTAATGGAGATATTTATAAATCTCCACATTTATTTTCTTTCAAGCTTTGTAATGGTAATAAGTATCAATTCCCAAGATTTATTCAAGTTCTCATTAGTGATTATAAAGGCAACAGGAAAGGCTATTTCTCCTTTATTTATTAATAAAATTAGTGGGGGTACACCTGGTCGACCAGAGGCTGCTGGGGCCGGCTAGGTGTACCCGTAGTAGAAATTCAAATGGTTATGTAGGCAGGTGTCACCGTATCATTGGTACATAATCTAATAAATATAGGCTACAACAAAAGCTCCCACTACTTCATACTTGAAATAATGAAGAAAGAATGGATTATTCATCTCAAACACTGGTCGGTACCCTGGAAAGGTTTTATTTGGTGGCTGATATCAAGTACTTGTAATTTTTCATTAGGTCATGTTAAGGCGATGGTAGTTTTGTAAATAACTTGAAAGATAGTGAACCGCCTGAGCGTACGATAGTCTTTTTGGCGTTTTGGGATATGAGACGCCATCGATATCCTAAACGTTGGTACGTTTAATCATTTAAAATACCGAATTTTAAGATCTGTCATTGTACCTATAAAATACCTTCCATTTTTATCTCATCTCACTTTTCATTTCGAACTTTTCCTTCCATTGTAGTGTTTTCACTTTGTTGCTTAAAAATTTCAACCCAGTGATGCTATTGTAAGAACCTCTTTCTTCTAGTCTTTTTTCTTTATGAGTATTAGGATTGTTTATATCGTAAATGAGGGTTCTTTGGGAGAGTTTAGGGAAAATAGAAAATCCCATCTTAGGTAACTACGGAGTTAGTTTCTGTTCACTGAGATTTTTGTTCTTTAAGTTAAGGCCATTGGTTGCTAGTAATTTTTTGTAGCTGAATGTGGCATTACTTTCCCTCCAAATAATTTATTTTTTGAATTTTGTCAGGTGGCTCCAAATACCTGGAGGATTATTAATGGTGTTAACTGCCTTAATGAGATACATGGTACCCACATAGGAATAACTGAACTCATATATTTCTGCAACCGAGGGACCACTGGTGACTACATTTATTACTTGAAGACATGATATTCCAATAGAGCTCTAGTGGTAAATTTTACCTAACTCCAATAAGGATTATTAGGAGTACGGAATTATAGTTAAAAACTGAAAGTATGCTCCTCTTTCGGAGGGTGTAAAATACACTAGTCCAAGATGCCCTTAGAATGGGTGAGGCATAGGTCGGCACCTTAATTATTTCATATGTTTACTTTGCATTTCTTTTCTTCTATTAGTTTGCTGATCATCATTTTCATGTTTGTTTTTTACAGAAAGAGGGAAGAAAGATAACGCACATGACTCTAAAGTTAATTTCACTGATTTGAAGTACATCCGGTCTATCCAACAAAGTATAGGAGATTCCCATCCATGGGCTGAGTCCCGTTGTTTTTTCTTTATTTCCTACAAAATCGATGTAACACAGCAAATATCTATACAAATAAAATGAAGTTTTGGTTAATTTTTTTATTTTTAATGGCTTAATGAACATATTGTTTTTACTTTGCTACTGAGATCGTAAAAAGAAAAAATGATTTGAGGGAAAATTTATTTCAAAAATAGTATAAGTAAGAAGCATAAGGAGAAGAAAAACCTAAATTCTTTAAGGATAGAAATTAATTTTATTGAGTTTTTTAGTTTTAACAAAAAAGGAAAAAAGGAAATTTTAAAAATTGGGGGTTGTCGATTGGCATAACCACTGTCTTGCCTATCGGCATATCAGTCTAGTCTAATCAATCCAAGGCTTTGATTGCACTTTCTTCAATTGCTTGGTACTTAGTGAGGTCAGTTTTTTTTCCAATTTTTACAGGGTTGCTTGTCATTATTTGAGGGTTTTCAAGTATAAATAGGGGTATGGGTGGAGAATTTTCTTCACACCCCCACATTCTTTTCCTTTTGAATTCTTATTCGCTTTCTTTTCTAAATGGATCTCCCTATTAGTGTTGAGTTTTCCAACTACCTCAAAACCATGGAAGCAATGTGCTCATACAATTTTGACTAGGACACTTTTAACAGGCATAGAGCCCCTTATGGCATAACCGGCCCATTGAGTGGAACATGTTGATGGTAGGTGTAGACTTCTGGTATCCTAAAGACCATGTCTTTTGCTTCGGGTTGGACGAGGTTTATCCGACCTATGAAGAGTTTTCTGCCATGTTGGGGATAAATCCTAGTGTTGCGGTAGCTACCCCTAAATTTTTTCGATTCCCAAGGGAGCTATTAGCAGGACTTCTCCATATCTTGCCTTCGGTGGCTAGGTCACTCGTTACATAAAGAATGATCTTTCTTCCTGCTGTGTTGCATTTTGTGCATTTGCAAGATATTAGTGATGCTGGTTATGTTAGAGCCATCATCATGTGCTCGGTTTCAAAACTACTGTTGGTGATCAGGGAACTACTAGTGGACCCACAACTTGAAGCCATTGCTTTTTTGATGTTGTATCATCCTAATCCTGCAGCGGTGATATTGGCAAAGACTTTGAAAGATCTAGTTTCCTAGCGGGAAGGTCATTTTAACTTCCTGAGGGGTAGTCCCGTAATGCTGTTTATGTGGATGTCGAAGAGGTTCCATGTGGAAGTACCACCCGGGTATCCTTTGTCGTCTCTGAAAAACTTCTTTTGATGCTACTTTATCAGTATAGGCCTGAACATTGAGACCTGGGAGAATTAGTTTATGGAGCATAAGGTTCGAGGCTTGCGTTGGTCAGTGCCCTAGTGGGGATAATCGCTGCCCATTCTAGAACTTTGGGAGTAGTATGATATGTTGGTTGGCCTTAGGCAAACCTCTTTTTACTTTACCTGAAGGATTCTGCGCCGATTTGGCTAGTAATAGATTGTGCCACCTCGGACACTGGACTTCTTTCCTGTGGAGGATTTGACAGACCGTATGCACATGCGGCTTGGATCTTTGTGGTAGAATCGTCGACCATCAACCCATCCATCCCAGTCTATTAATAGAGTCTGACATATCTCAAGGGACTACATGGGGTTGTTATAGAGGAGATTAGTTGCCAAGATGATGGCTGTGGAGACTAGACAAAGGTGGTTCTCCATTTTTGACACTATGGAGGGAGTTGTTATGGTTTTCCCCTGGCCAGTCTGGGTTTATCATTCTATTGAGCATCTGCGGTAATCTATTTAAGAATGAGAAGTTTGGGGACCCAAAAATGTGGGTGATGATGGGGATGGCTCCTCTGGCAGCTGCGGGTAGGACCCCTGGGAAGTTTATTTGTAAATCATTGGTGTTTGAGAATTATTTGAGGGTCATTTGGGGGTAGTGGGGCTTGTTTTTATTTTGTTTTTAGGAAGGTAGGAGTAGGCTGACAGGGGAATTCGTTTGACTCCCTATGCCGATGTAAGAGAAGCGAAATTTTATTAATGAATAAAGAAAATTTTAATTATATTGTTGTACCACTTGATGAATTTTTGCATTTAAATTATCTACACCAATTGCACAGGCATACATAATCCTTTTGCTCATGTAAATGATAAAATGAACTGTTGTTCTCGGGGATAATAAAAGAATAACATTTTGTGAAAAAAAAGGGGATCGTGCTAAGGTAAAGCGGATGAGCTTCCAACGTACCTCTAAGGGTTTTGAAAATTTTCTGAAGCTCATAGTAAAAATATTTTCAGAGGATCAGGCCCCACGTAGTTCCGAGTAAAGGGAAAGGAAGATGAGAAGAGTCATAGCATGCCAAGATTTCAGACTAGGGGTAAAATTTCTTGAGATGGGACATATCTTCTCCATCAAGGTCAGTGAGCATAGCGGCACCGCCTGGCAGTATCTTTTTTACGATTTAGTGGCCACTCCAATTGGGTTTTAATTTACCTCTGGGGTCCCAGATGGGCTCTATAATTTCTTTAAGGGCTAAGTCCCCTTCTCAGACACCACGATCTTTAACTCTCTTGTTGAATGATCGCCCTATCTAGCGATGGTACCCTTGTATGTGATATAGATACTTTAGTCTCCTTTCGTCCAAAAGTGAGAGCTAATCAAGACAGCTCTAATGCCAGTCTTCTTCATTGACTTTGCTTTCAATAATAACGTGTAGTGAAGGAATTTCTAGCTCTACGAGTAGGAATGCTTCCATGTCGTAAACTAAAGAGTAAGGGGTAGCCCCAGTAGATGTTCGAGATGAAGTGCGATAGCCCTAGAGGGCGTAAGGGAACCAGTCGGTCCAATCTCGTTAACTCTCAGTCATCTTGCTGATGATAGCTTTGAAGTTATTATTAGCGGATTTAACTTCTCCGTTAGTTTGAGGTAGGTAGGGAGAAGATTTATGTCTTTGAATCCCATACTCGTCGACCACTTCTGTGACATTTTCTTCAAAATGTAACCCATTATCTTACAACAACTCATGCGAGACCCCATATTGGTAGATGCTATTTTTTTTATGAACTTAACCACCAACTTGGCATTCAGAACTGTGTATGACTCGTCTTTGACCCATTTAGTGAAGTATTCAATGGAAACTAGGATGACCTTATGCCATTTTAAGGCTTTGGGTGTAACCTTCCCTATGATATTGATGGACTATGTTGAGAACGACGAAGGATGAGTTATGTTGTACAATTATTATGGAGGCAAGTGCTGAAGGTTGGAAAATTGCTAGCATTTGAGACATCTCCGAATGTAGGCGGTATAATCCTGAATCATGGTAGTCCAGTAGTAACCTTATCGGATGATTTTCTTAGTGAGGATATGACCATTCATGTGGGGTTCGCACTCCTAGCTGTGGATTTTTTGCATTATCTCTTCAATGTCAGCGCCTGTAATGCAGTGCAAATGGGTTCCATCAAAATTTCTCTTGAACAATGCTTTGACGCAAATAATATACTAGGCAGTCAGTCTGCTGAGGGTTCGGTCTGTTAGAACCTTGTGGATACCTACCATGCTTGAGGAGGTACCAAATATCACAATACCAGTATTTGGCCATATTAAGATCTTCTTCTGTGATGAGCTCAATGTGGTAATAGTGGGTTGGTTTATCTTACTTTTGGATAAGGAAAGGTTCATTATTATTCCATCGGGCATGTCAATCATGGAGGCTAAGGTAGTAAGGTCATCGTCTAGGTTGTTCTTTGCTCAGGGAAGGTAATGGTATATGATTTCTTGGAATTGGGAAGCTAGCTCTTCCAGGTGGGCATGAAAGGGTAATAGTTTCTTGTACTTGACTTTTCGTCTTTTGTGTAATTTACTGATGATGAGGGTTGAATACACATAGACATCAAGGTATAGAATTCATTTCTCTAGAGAAATTTTGAGGCCTACCGTGCATGCCTCGTATTCAATCATGTTATTAGTGCAGGAAAATCCCAGTTTAATGGCAATGGGAGTGTGAGAGTCATCAGGGTAAATCAGGAGGATCCCAATGTCATACCCTTTCTTATTGGTGGCACTATGAAAGAATATTTTTCCGTGGAGATCTTCCTAGGAGGTACAAAGGATATTCTCATCTGGGAACTTAGAAATCCAGACATCAGTTTCTTTCATAGGGTAGTAAGCAAGGTAGTCAGGGATGGCTCTTCCTTTTATGTCTTTCTGCCTGATATAAACAATATCAAATTTGGCTAACAACATCAACCATCGGGCCATTCGGCTAGTCAGGGAAGGTTTATCAAGTAGTTACTTTATAGGATCCATTCAGGATACAAGTTTAATGGGCAAGGAGAGCATGTAATGCCGTAATTTTTGGGTGACCCAACCGAGGGCGACACATGCTTTTTCAAGGTTGTGTAGTTAACTTCATATCTAGCTAACTTGTGAATAGCATAGTAGATGGCTCTCTCTTTGTAGGTTTCTTTAAGGTATTGGGATAATAAATCTCCAGTTGCTATATCTGTTACAATTAGGTATAGGAGTAGGGTACGACCAGGCTATGGTTGCATGAGCATCGGAGGTTGGGTTAGGTGTTTTTTGATTCGGTCAAAGGCTTCTTGACAATCTTCATTATAGACATTTTTGGAGTCCTTTAAGAGGAGTTTAAATATGTCTCACAAATAAAAGTCAACTGGATGATGAACCGGCTAATATATTTTACCTTTCCAAGGAATCCCTGGACTTCTTTCTCAGTTCGGGGTGGTGGCATTTTGAGTATGGCTTTTAACTTTCTAGGATCTTCTTCTATCACTTTCTCACTAAGCATGAGTCCCAAGATATTTCCTTTGGTAACACTGAAGACATATTTCTATGGGTTAAGTCGCAGTTGATATTGTTGCACTTGCTCGAAGAACTTCCGAAGAGCGGGAACATGGCCCTATTTAGTCTTAGTCTTGATAATCATATCATCTACGTAGACCCCGACTTCTTTATGTATTGAATCATGAAAGATATTTATGGCAGCCCTCTAGTAGGTAGCCCCAACATTTTTTAGACCAAATGGCATAAGGGTATAGCAAAAGGTTCCCCAAGAGTGATGAATGCAGTTTTCTCTTAATGATCCGAGTGCATCTTGATCTGATTACATCGAATAAACCCATCAATGATTGACTTAAGAAGGTAATTGGATGTGTTGTCCACAATCATGTCAATATTGGGTAGCGGATAATCATCCTTCGGGGAGCCTTGTTCAAGTCTTAGTAGTCAACGCACATGTGAACCTTCCCACTTAATTTCGGAATGGGTACGATATTAGCTAGCCATGTTGGATATTCAATCACACAAATGAAACCCATGTTCAAATGTTTGACCACTTCTTCCTTAACTTTGAGCCACCATTTGATGTGGCGCTTTTGTAGTTTCTGTTTGATCGGTTTTCATTCTAGGAGAGTTGGGATAGCGTGCTGAACTATATTGGGTCAGTGTTAGGCATATCATCGTAGGACCATGTGAAGACGTCCATAAATTCCTTCAGTAATTCCTTGATTTGCGCGCGCTTATGGTCATAAAAGGTAGCCCCTATCATAATCTCGCGCAGTTGGCTACTAGAATCGAGATTAATAATGGCAGTTTCATCATCATTAACTTGAACATGGTTATGTTGTTTATTATTAACCTTATTAATATCAATTAAGAATTGTTAATTTTTAAAATCATCATCGTCACGATTTTGATTAGAATTATGACAATTAATATAAGGCATAACAAGATACTCAAAATCTTCATGTATTCCATTGATAGGAAAAACAACATTGAGAACCTCATCAAAGGGGGTCTCGATTACATCAGAGTAAGGGGGAACAAGAATAGAAGGGGAAAGGGGATAAAAATTAGGGTTAGGTTTAATAACAGTAGGTGGAATAGGTGTAGCATGCCAGTTGAGGAGAGGTGTATCTATAGCTTTGATCAAATAGGATGGATCTGATGATGTATCCCCTGAGTGGATCATGCAAAATGCTAGCCCGAGTGTCTACAAGTTGAAGAATCCTAGGAGTCACTTCCCTCAGAATCTCCAATATCGGTTATGGTCTCTTTAATGAGCGGTTGCACATGATTTTGGGAACTTTTGGCCCATGAATATCTATCTTGGAAAAAGATCTCCATTCTAGGTTTAAGCTTCTTATCCTTATAATCATACCATGGTTCAGGAAAGTCGTGAAAGGGGAAATCTTTATCGTCTCTGATGAATCTTTCGTTCAAGTAATCTCCTAAGATAGTCCTGTAAATTTTTAAACTTCTCTTAGATCGAGGTTGGCAGATCATTCGGAGTTCTTCTGCTGATGGCTGATAGAGCAAATCACAAGGAGGAAAAGATTTCTTCAACATAATGGGTTTAAATTTTCCTTGATGTTATTATCCTAGCCCCATTCTATACATGTAGTGCATGTTCTTGAACATCTTAATTACATTGACATTGCCATAGGGGGTTATACTCTAGGAAAACCTTATCCTTGAAATTGTCCCCTATTGGAAGTAGAAGTGGTTTAACTCGGAAGCCTGATAGAAGCATATCATTAGCTCCGTGTTATATCTCAAGTACTGGATTATTGGTGCTTAGATTCTAGGCATTGTCATCGTCGCCTAAATGGTGATGACCCCTATGGCAAAGAACTTCAGTTTCTGATGAAGGGAGTAAGACACACACTCGATGCTATGGAGCCGTGGTTGTCCAAGTAATAGATTAAAATAATCTAGGATATCAATGACTTGGAATTCATTAATTGGATTTATAGGGCCATCCCCCATTGCAAGCTTTATGGATCCTATCACTTCTCGATGAGTATTATCATAGGCATGTACAGTGGCATAGGTTGGAGCAAGGTCGCTCATTTTTAGTCCCAAATAATTGAGGGTCCTTAACGAGCAGTATAATTTAAGCTGACTTCATCAGTTCGTACCACCTAATTTTTTTACTCTCGGGGCCACTTATGAGTTTCTAAGAATAGTACACTGAATCTCTTCTAGTCAATGGTCATCTGGGATGGAAATTTCAACCCAAACTCTAGGAGTTGGTTCAATACTTCTGACATTTCTATATCTTTACTTCCAAAATAGGTACAGACAATAATGCATGCTCTGGCAAGGAGTGACAGGGCCTGATCGGTGAAGCTGGTAGGGTGTAGGAGAAAATATGGGAAAGTTTGGAGGGGTTAAGGAGAATATATTGGTATGATTAGTGATTTTCTTGGTGCGATCTAGGTAGATGGGTCAAACTCTGAGTCTTCTTCTAGAAAGATGGCATTTTTATCATTCATGAGTGAATTGTGGGTAGTGTTTGGTTTAGGATTGGTTGGTAGGGCGATGACACCTTGGTCAATCAGACCTTGGATTACATTTCAGAGGTGTAAACATTGATCATTGGTATAGCTATCAGTTTGATGAAAGTCACAATGGGCATCTGGTTTGTAATTTTTGGGAAGTAGGTTTGGTAATGGATGAGGGTCCAATTGCTTGATGAGGTTTCAACTTAAAAGGTCCTGGTAAACTTTGGAGAGAGGAGAGTGAAGATCGGTGCATTCCTTTTGGACTGGGTTAGGGAGTCTTTTTGGTACCCATGAAGTGGCAGGCTAAGATATGTTGTTGATGGTTGAAACAGTGGTGCTAGCAGGTTTTTCGTAGTTTCTGAGAGTGAACTGTCTAGACACTTTCTTTGATTGGACTTCTACTTTGGCAAGACCATCTTCTATCTATACCCCTTCTTCTCAAAGGTGTCCAAAATAAGGGTAATAATGTCCTCCCATCATTGCTCGAACATAGGATAAGAAATTATTTTTCACAATGTTGACTTATTCCTCTTCAGAAGGCCGGTTGGTTATGGTGGTTGATTTTCCCTCCACATTTCTATGAAATTAATGTCTGATTCCCCAGGGTTCTATTTGAGTATATCTAAATCACAGCGGGTAACCTCTAACTCTTCATTGTACTTGTATTGCGACATGAACTCGAGGGAAACATCCTCCCAACTGCAGATCCTGGACTCCTCGGGGGATAAGAACCAGCGAAGAATGTTGTCCTTCAAAGTCTGCTGGAACATTTGGTCCATTATTTCCTTGGAGGCACCTAGGAGAGTCATGTCTCAGAGATAACTGCGGAGATGAACAACCATAGGTCCACTACCCCCCGAATTTCTCAATGTTGAGCATCTTGAATTTTTTTTCGGCAACCTTACTTTGGGATAAGGAGACATGTGGGTATAGTCCGTGTACATCCCAAAGATTTTGACTTGGTCAAACTTCTCAGTCAACATCTTGAGGTCCTCCTTGACCTTATTTAATTCTTCCTCCTTTCGATCAACGATCACATGTAAGTTAGCACCTAGCTGGGCAAGATTCGGCACAGGGAGTTGGGTTGGCGGTGACCCATTAACAGGAGGGGCACGTGGAGCGTGCTGATATTCCTCGAGGACCCAAATAGTCTTGGGTGTGGGAGGACCCATAGTGCGAGGTAAGAGGACCTTGGGCTCTTTGGTAATGGGGACCTGGTTTCTTTGCATCTCATGAACCTTGGTTTAAAGGTTATCAATCTTAGCAGTGAGTTGAGCTAGAATTGTCCTCAAATCAAGTTGCTCATTCGGTACTGGATTTGTATTCTCCATGGAAAGTGGATGAATTCTGGACTCGGAGGAAGTAGCAAGGGAACTGTTAGAGCTTCAAGGAGGTTTGACTGAAGACCTAAGACAATAGGCTGCCAGTACAAGGGTATGCGATCGACTTGAGGAGGAGAAAAAATACAAATTTATTATTTGAAAGAGAGGAAAAACTGTTTTTTTTTTTTTTTTGAAAGGAAAGAAAAAGTTTTTGACATTTTTTTAGAAAAAAAGGGGAACCAAATATTTTTGGGTAAAAGGGTGGAAAAATATTTTTTGGTATAAGGAAGGACATTTTCTTTTGGTATTTTTGATAAAAGATGGAAAAAATATTTTTGACACTTTTTGGTAAAGAAAGGGGAAAGACGGGAGAGGGATCTCAGCATGATTATTATGTTTATTATGTTTTCACTGTATTAGGTTTACCTAAATGCAAAAAGAAATGTCAGACGGGACCCAAGCCTGGAAAAATTGGGTTTTAAAAAATATGTAAAAACTAAGGTTGGACTTGTTACTTGGCTCATGGGCAAGGTCCTGCTTTAAAAATTGCGCAAAAATTTAGGTGGCATGCCGACCCGTCATTTCAGCAAAGTTTCGGGTAAAAATTGGTAAACTAAATATGAGTGCCCTAGATTTGACACCTATACGAGGGTATGTAGTTGTTAGGTTAATTAGAAGGTGTTCCCCCCTTTGGCATGACTTCCACGATATACATCTTTCTTTTGAGGGAAATTGGTACATGTGGATAAGTCATTTGATATACCTATGTGTACGTGAATTTTCTCACTATATACCTTATGGGGATAGTATGTGTGAGAGAGAATTCGATATACTCGACGTATGTGAACGAGTTCCGTGCGATATACCTCCCTTCATGACTTCGGTCAAGCATTACGATGCGGAGGGAATCGTTCAATATACGTCGAAGGCACTTGGCCAATGGAAGGTGAGAGTCATGTCTCTTAGGCTAACTGTGACCTGTCGGACCTGAACCCATCACGAAGTGACCCCCCAATTACAGGATAAAATTTGGTCAATAACAATGCTCTTTGGTGATGCAGTGTGCAAAATGCATGATTCTTGATTAGTATATTATGTAAAGAGTATCTCTATTGATGAGCATCATGCTAAACGGGGGATAATGTATAAGTATAAAAAATAAATCTACACTAAGCATAGATTATGTCAGGGCAAGTGATATGTGGCTACCTACAAGTGAGTGCGGGGTAGTGAACCTAAGAATGGATCAACTACAAGTGGTGTGTGATAAGTTTGAGTAAGCATGGATATATACAAGTGTGATAAGGGGAGGTGTGTGTTAGTGAGACCTGAGCATGGATTTCTAAGTGGTGTGTGCAACACGTGGATATAAGTGATCCTAGGTGCACTTGGTGTGAAGTGTACATGTGTAATTTCTACAAGTGTGTAGTGATATAAGCATGAGGTATATATGTACAAGAAATAATAGAGGAGAAAAAGGGTACATACAGATAGGTGCATACGCACACAAGAAAACAAAACACCCATGCAAACAGAGTCTAGCCCTCTTATGAAATAAACTCCCCAGCGGAGTCCCCACTGTGGACATCCCGATCAAAGAGCACACCCTTCCTCGTCTCCTCTGCTTCCCAAAGGGGGTAATGGAGAAGGGAAGGGGTATTAAAAGGTCTTACACCCTGCTTAGGAATGCTTCGGTCACCGTCGGTATGGGATTTATGTAAAGAGATGGAGTCATTAGCCTATTTTTCACAAAACAATCAAAAGAAAATGTCGTTGCCTCGAGAAAGAGATATTAAAGACAAACTGATGCATACAAAACCAATAGTTCGAAGGTTCGGGGGGGCTAAGTTACGGAATGGAAAGGTGTTAGGCATCCATCCTACCCTTTCTGTTTGTCATGGTCTTGTGTTATTATTTTTCTTTATTTCTCCGTGAAGTGTGTTCATGTATATATAATGGAGATTGGAATCATTCAACTCATACCATGGAAAAGATATAGTGAGGTCATCCATATGAATGTTTCCAAAATAATATATAGAAAATATGATGCAACTATCGTGATATTGATCGTTATGATGAAACGATAATATGTGTTGGATGAAACTCTACCAAACATATATATATATATATATATATATATATATATATATATATATATATATATATATATATATATATATATATATATATATACGCTAATGCAAAAATATGATAAATGCGAAAATGGGGGATTTAGAAAAATTGGAAAATTACAAAATTGGTTAGTTTTGGAAAAAGTTGAAAATTGGGAAGTTGGAAAATTAGAAATCTGGACTTGAATCTCGGGTTTTAATTTGAAACACCTACATAGCCTATAAAGTCATCAAAGTCAACGTAGTTCGCATGCGAAATGGGGGTGGGGGTTTTCCCATAGTTTCTAACATGATTTTATTATAGGGGTGTGTGTGTGTAAAAAAATGTGTTTTAGTTTTGAAAAAGTGTGATGGATAATCCCATTCGGAATTTATGGGTGTAACCTTCTTTTTATTTGTTTTGGGTTTTTATTAGAAAATAAAGTATGTGCAATATACTAATAAAAGTGTAAGATGCTAATATGTATGAACTAAAATAAGAACTAGATTATGAATCTAATGTATTTAATGCAAAAATAAAATATTTAAAGAGAGATGGAAGGATTTGGACCTTCTTTGAAGTTTTATCTTTGATCTTGGATGAACTAACTTGAGTATGATATGAATATTGGATGATAGAGAATGTGATTTTGCCAAATTGGGTATAAAAAGGATGGGAATATAAGCTTGAATGGAAATTCACATGGAGGAACTTCGCTGATTTTAAGAGAATGTTGTTGAGATCACTGATGTTGATGGATCTAAGGTGTGCTTTTGAAATGAGTTCATTACCTCTATTTATGGGGTGAGGGGTGGTGACGATGGTCATGGCCCTAGTCCTTTTTATCGACAGGTGACCCTAGACATATTGCCGATAGTCAGGGAAATGGACCTACTAATTGCTAGTCGTGTGTAGATTTTTCGAAAAAATGGTCGTAGAATGCAATCCATTGATCCAAATCATGCATGGGGCATATTGTTCGAAAGGTAATTCAGAGACCTTCATGAATACTTTGGAACCACTCCTGGGTTCAGGAGTTGAATTTGGGTCAAATATGGCTCGGAAGCGAACGTTGGTCCTTTGGACGGGAGATCATTGGACGGAAAGGATAGTTTGTCCGTATTGTAAGTCATAATCATGCACGGAACGGACCGTTGTAAAGGTTATGAAATTTAATTTTACATTTCAAAGAGTTTTACTCAATTTTGAAAGTTGACCTTGGTCAACCAGGGCCCAGAAGCTCCCGGTGACCTTTCAAAGTAAAACGGATCATTCGTCTATATCGTAAGTCTAAATCGTGCACGGGGTGAACCATTAAAAAGGGTATTCAGTGCCCTTAGGAGATTCATTAAGTCTCATTTGATCTGAAGAGTTGACCTTGGTCAAATGGAGCCCGAGAGCGCTCAGTGGCCTCCGGATCAGTCTGTGAGGGAAAACGGATCGTTCGTCCGAACAGTTATGCCGTTTTATGCACTATGAGGATCATTGGAAAATTATTTCATTGCCCTTCAAAGATTCAAATCGGGGCCCGAGAGCGCCCGGTGGATTCTAAATCGATTTTTGGTAATAAAATGGTTCATTTGTCCGAGCTGTTATCTCGATCCATGCACACGATGGACCACTAGAAAGGGGATTCAGGGCCCTTCAATGATTCAAAGATCTTTCACTCTGATGATAGAGTTGACCTGAGTCAAATGGGGCCTGAGAGCGCCCGATGGCCTCTAGATCAGTACTCGGAGTGTGACCTAAGGTTTGTAGTGAAATGGGGAGGTGCTAGGGACCTAAGGAGAGACTTAGGGGGTCCTAGAATGTGGTGTCTACATATATCTTTCCACATATTTAATAATATTTCTCTTTATTTCACTAACACAATGTTTATGTTCATTGAATTTTCTCCATGATTATTGTACTCATACTTTATTTTTTAATTCAGTCCAGGAGGTTTTCCATAGCAGCAATAAAAATGGATCTCTTCAAAAGAAGTGTCCAACTTTTTTAGGCGGGTCATGAAGATATGGAGGAAGATAAACTGGAGGAACTTCTCGAATTTAATGACTCTAATCTGGTCACAGAGGCTTATATTCATCTGTATGGGTTATTTAGTTAAGTCATGGTGACCAATGCCTCATATTATAAGATAATTCTCAAAATTTAGGATGATCACAAAGAATCCCTTACTAGGTTGCATGTGGACTATGAAGTAAAGTATGCCCGACTGAGCAGCGAGAAGTGTTTTGTTGAAAACATTATAAGATATCTCTTTGTCTCACAATAAGAAGGAATTTGTAATCAAATGTGAGTTAACAAGTGCTCAGGAGGTTATTGGTTTGGTGGAACAAGAAAACAATTCGTTAAGAAGTGAATTAAAAGGTATAAAGAAATCAGTATGTGCCGACCATAATGAAGATGTATCCTTTGTGGAACAAAATAATGTTAGATTGATAGAGGAGATAGAAAATATGAAGAAGTTAAAAGGTGTCCAGTCGTCAAAGCATGTGGTAGTTGTTCTGACCACTATAAAGGAGGAAAGGAAAAAAAATTATGGCTGATAAGACTGCTCTAATCAATGATCAACTTTCCAACATTAAGAAGTTAAATAAGAAGGTTGATCGTCTGACCTTGCATTTTTGCAAGAAACCACAGAATGGTGACAACGAGGCATTGGTGCACATGGATGAGGAGCTAGAACGAGCCAAGAGTGAAGGCGATAAATGGGGTTGACATATTTGGAAGCACCCAAGAAAGATTCCCTATGGCATTAGAATTATCCAAGTTGCTAAGAGTACCTAAATCCTCAATTCAGTCTAGATGTCAACTGGATTCCCACTGATGCCATAATAATAAGCTTTGTTAGAAAATACTTGGGCGAATATGGCCTTCATGGGGAAGATACCTTTATTCGACCTCTTCATCTGGTAGATAAACCTAGTTCCAATTAACAAGGAAAACTTAAGGACGTGAGATCCACTGTTCTTCCTTCTGCTCTAGATGTTCCTCCCAATAGGATGGAAAAATATCTGGGAAACCATCCAACTTAGTGACATCTTTTCCTTGATATTTATAATAAATAAAGAGTAACTTGTAATAGTGATGCATTTGCATTCTTATGTTTATTAATAAAATATACATGAGTTGTCTGTCTATACCTTATATGTATAGTTACAGCCTACTAGTGTTTTAGCATAGTGATTATGTGGTCAGCCCCTGGATGACTAATTTTTTTGACTATTTGGACGAACTTGAGTTGTCATGCCTTAGGTTTTACTAACCCACTTATAATTGTCCAAATGGATCTTTGTCATTTTAAACAAAGTGTGTGAATTAGTTACTATGGTGACAAAATTTTATAGGAGATGTGTTCCTTGACTTGGTCTGGTAAAATTTCTTGTTCTTGACTTTAAGTCATACATGAGGTCATTAAAGTTAGGAACTTTTTATTCATGACTTTTCAAGCACGAAGTCATACATGAAGTTTTGCTACAAATTTAAAATGAAAATTTATAAATTGATGTTGCTGTTTTAAGATTTCTATATCTCCCACTCCCAAAAAGAAAACATAAAAAAGGAAGTCGATTGATAATAAACTAATGAATTCTTACTAAAATTGAAAAGAGTTGATACATATATGTTTTAAACTTCAATATAGAATTATTGATAATATTTCCTAAGATTTTCGGTGTTCCATGGTTTCTTGAATTATTTTACTTCAGGTATCTCCAGGCGATAGGTATTTGGTCGGATGACGGCAGAGATGCGATAGGGACCATGCCAATTAGCCTTCAACTTTTTTCCCTTCTGGACCACCTTCCTTAGAATATAGTCCCCCTCCTTTAAGTTGCTCGGATTCACTCTTCTGTTATAAAACCTAGTAGTACATTATTGATAAGCAACTACCCGAAGTGTTGAATTCTCCTTTACTTCCTCTAACAAGTCTAAATTTAGTCATCTCATGAGATCATTTTTATAAGAGTTAAAGTTGAGCACTCTAGGTAGACTGATCTCTGTAGGAACCACAACTTCAGTTCCAAATGCAAGCATGTATGTAGTTTCACCAGTATTTATCCTCGGTGTGGTTCTATAGGCCCATAAGATACCATGAAATTCGTTTATCCAATTTACTTTCACATCATCAAGTCTCTTTTTTAAACCATCGAGCAATGTTTTATTGGTCACCTCTATTTTTCCATTGCACTGAAGATGTTCAGGCGGAGTGTAACTTTTATATCATAGATTGAATGCCATAATACCCAAACTCCTGGTTATTAAACTCAGTTCCACGATCTGTGATGAAGTCTTATGGCATGCTATATCAGCATATAATATTTTTTCATATAAATGGGAAAACTCTTTCATAAGGAAACTCAACTAGGACTCAACTTCAACCCACTTTATGAAGTAATCTATAGTAATGACCAAATATTTAAATTAACCTTTTGTCTTTGGCAATAGACTAAATCAATCCCCGATATGGTAAAATACCAATAGGAAGTGATTGGTGTTAAATCAGTCCCCAGTCTTCTATGTATGGTGGCAAACTTTTGGCATTTGTAATACCTTTTAGCATATAAAGCATAGTTTGCCTTCATGGTTAGCCTGTAATATCGTTATATAGATACTCATCAAACTAATGATCATCCTACTGAGTGGGCTCCGCACGATTCCTCGTGCACTTCCTTGATCAAGTCTGGTACTTCAGCTGGCTAGACACATCGAAGTAAGGAAGCGGTGAATCCTCTCTTGTATAAAACTCCTCCTTTCAATACATATCTAGTGGCTTTATACTTTAAATCCCTTGCCTACTTTAGGTCTTTGAGCAGAGATCATTTTGCAATAGGCGCCCAAGTCAACTGCTATGAAGCTAACATTCTCTTTGTCGATGCTCTTACTTGCCAGGATTTCTATAAGAAAGGTTTTTCGTAATTCTGTTTTCGGTTGTTGAAGCCAGCCAAGCAAGTGCATCATCTCGGGCATTCTCAATTCTTTGAACTCTGATCATTTTGACTGCTAGAAATTTATAGATGGTGCTTTGAGCTTTGATTAGGTATCTCATCATTAATTTCCCTTTGACTTCATGTATCCGTAACACTTGATTTACGATCAGTTTTGAATCACTGTGAGTGATGATTTTCTCAGCACCCAATGGCAATGCTAGCTTTATACTTGTGAGAAATTATTAATACTCACTACACCAAATTTGCACTATTGTCACGGTCATTGACCTTGACAAGTTGGACTTGTCAAGGTCAATGACCATGGCAATTCAGGGCGAGATAAATTTTTTTGTCACGGACGTGTCACTATCATTGACCTTGACAAGTTCGTTAGAATTGTCACGGTCGTGTCAAGGTCATGGACCGTGACAAGTTTAGTCACGATTAATAACCGTGACAAACCCGTGACAATATTTAAAAAAATTATCACGGTCAATGACCGTGATTATTCTGGGCAAAATTTAAAAAATTCTGCTGGGCAGTATGGCCACTGCCACTGCCACTGCCCAACAGTATATTTGTACCTGTTATAACAACGTTGGTTGTACCTATTCAAACATCATATATCGAAATAACTAAAGATAGTGCAAATATATATTCATGACGATATAATCCAAATATTCAAAATAGAAAAAATATACATGACGATATAATCCAAATATAATTAAAATGGACAAACTTAAAAATAATGTTACTACATGTCTTGGGTAAATGTGAGGAGGTGAGTTAGCCACACGATATACGAATTGACACACCCACTAATATACATCGTGTCGAATTGTTCACGCAATCACAATAGGGAGTTCTCCTTCCTGGGTATCACATGCATGACGAGCACTTTGGACTCGATCCCTTGAAGCGCACGTCCATGAACTATTCCACCCTCGACGATATTCGGGTCCCTCAACCCCCGCCCTATCCGTTGGCCATCAAATACATCCAATATGAACACGCTCGGCCAACCAAGTGTCGACATCGATCTGAGGAAGGGAGCTAAATAAGGAAGTGGATCATCGAAATACGCACGTGACGCTGAAGAAGCAGCGAGGTCCACATCCTTGTCCTCTTGCGCCTCGTTCTCCCGCACCTCCTCCTCCTCCTCCTCCACCGCCTTCTCCTTCCATTTCCCCTTCCCCTTACGGTCTCACCCAACGTACGCTTCGTGAATGCGTAAATATCTTGGATCGTCGCCTCCAAACGGGATAGCTTCGCATCGTGTGAATCCACCATTCGAGCCAACCCGGTGTCTCTCATCTCCAATCCGATGATCCTAGATTTGGCCACCCGCTAGCTCACCCCCCTTGTCCTCCCCTTGCGATCAGAGTCAAGCACTTGGGTGAGTGCGTCTGTGGACAAAGACGCCTTGTCGGCATCAGACTGCGACTCATGCACTTCCTTAAGCTTTGCTGATGACCGTCTTTAGCAGCTCGAGGGATCTCGCTAATAGCTCTGATTTGTTCTCAACGGTAATCCAAAATTTTTCATATTTGGGGAGCCTAGGGGCGGAGGAGCCCTTGTCGCCTCTGCTACCACCGAGCCCATACGACATCATCATAAACAGCATCATCATCTTTGCCTTAATATGTGAAGGAGACATTTTCTGTAAAAAAATGTTATTATTACAGATAAAAAAATGTTATTAGTACACATAGACACACGCACACACCTACGCACACACACACACACCCCACACCCACCACCCCACCTCCTCCCCCCACCACACTTGAACCACCCCACCCCCACTCCCCCCTTCCCCCCTCCCCCACCACACACCACCACACACATATACACATACCTCACCCCCTCCCCCACCACACACAAGTATGTTTCATTTAATTATCATACTTTGTATATATTGTTCGATATAAAAAGTAATTTTCAAAAAAATTTGAAAAATCCCACCCCCATATGGACAATAATCCAGTGCTCATACCACTTTTAAAACTAACCAACCCAACATTTACTAAACAAAATAATCCAACAGCAATTTCAACAACAAATGTGTAACCCGTACTCCTTCTAATTCATCTACTTTATTAATTCATTTCATCAATTAAAGTATACAATTATTAGTTTACTAATTTACAATGAGGGGCAATCCTACTTTCATATGAAATTGGCACTAATTATTAATTTACTTTCGTCTAAAACTATACAATTAAAATTACAATTAAAGCTATACAATTTATTAATTAAAGCTATACAATTGTAAAAAAAAACCATCACCCCACCCCCTCCCCCCACCACACCCCCACCCCCACCACACACCACCACACATATATATACACACACATACACACACATATACACATATTTAATTTCAAGTATATTTCGTTTAATTATCATACTTTGTATATATTGTTCGATATACAAAGTAATTTTCAAAAAAAGTTGAAAAATCCCACCCCCATATGGACAATAATCCAGTGGTCATGCCACTTTTAAAACTAACCAACCCAACATTTACTAAACAAAATAATCCAACAGCAATTTCAACAACAAATGTGTAACTCGTACTCCTTCTAATTCATCTACTCAATTAATTCATTTCATCAATTAAACTAACAATTAAAATATACAATTATTAATTTACTAATTCACAATGAGGGGCAATCCTACTACTTCATATGAAATTGGCACTAATTATTAATTTACTTTCATCTAAAACTATACAATTAAAATTACAATTAAAGCTATAAAATTTCTTAATTAAAGTTATACAATTGTTAAAATTGCCCCCCCCCCACCCCCACCCCCACCACACCCCTTGCCCCCTCCCCCCGCCACACACCTACGCACACACACACCCCACCCCCTTCCCCCACCATACCCCACCCCCACCACACCTGCACCACCCCACCCCCACTACCCCCTTCCCCCCTCCCCTACCACACACCACCACACACATATATACACACACATATACACATACATATACACACATATATATACACACATACACACATATATATACACACATATATATACCCATATAGAAATGAAAGACAAGGAGAGGAAAAAAAATATACCTTAGAGAGAGAGAGAGAGCAGATTTCGCTTAGAGAGAGAGAGGGGGGGGGGAACCAAAAAAGGTGGGAAAAAAGAAGCCTAGGGCTTTTTTTACTGGAGAAGTTGTCACGGTCGTGTCAAGATCATTGACCGTGACACGACAGTGACAACTACATTTGTCACGGACTTGTCACGGCCATTGACCGTGACAACTCTTTGTCACGGTCGTGTCAAGGTCAATGACCGTGACACAAAACGAGTATTTTTTGTCACGATCAATGACCTTGACAAGGGTGGGCGGCTGAAAGGTGATAATTTTGTCATTTTGGTGTAGTGACTCTACTTTATTTTTGGAAGCTTGAAATTAAAAACAAAGTTCATGCTCCACAATTATGTCATCAAGGGTGTTAATAATCAATCCTGCTCCACTACCGATTACACGGGAAGATCCATCTATATACAGTTTTCAGATAAGAATTTCTTCATCAAAGCTCCTTTTTCTCAAAGATCTCTGTTTGAATAACTTTTTTATATGCTCCACATACTATTTTACAACTTCTCGTGCAATGGATGTTTCTAGTTTATCTAATTTAGAATTAACTTCCAGCGAAGTCTGCTCGGCTTGGCTAAGCATTGAGTCCTCTTTCAAGGAAGTTTGCTTTGCCATTTGATTAGTTGATCTTTCTTCATAAATGAACTTTGCTATGAAGTCTACCACTTCTTGACCTTTTAATGTTGTTCTGGGCTCATACAGTATCTCATGCTCTCCTAGTTCCACTACCCAAGCCATTAGTCTCCTTAATTCCTCTGTCTTATGGATAACTTAACACAATGGTAGATCTGTGTTGACCACAATGGTATGTGCCTGAAAATATGTCTTTATTATTCTTTATGCTTTAATGAGGACCGAGACCAATTTTTCCAAGAGGGGACATCGAATCTCTGCTCCTCTGTAAGCCTTACTATTGTAATACACTGATTTGTGAACTCCATTTTCTAATTGAATAAAGGATGATCTAACCTTTGACTCGGATACATTAAGGTACAAGTACAACCTTTCTCCCATGAGTGGTTGGGAGAGTAGTGGTGGAGATCCCAAGTATTTTTTCAACTGCTGAAAATCATTTTCACATTTTGCATTCCACTCAAAAGTTTTTCTTAGTACCTTGAAGAATGGTAGACGCTTGCCAGTAGTTTGGGAGACAAATCAGTTAAGAGAAGCTACCAATCCAGTTAACTTCTGCACATCTTTCTTGCATAAAGGATATTGCATGTTGATTAATACCTTAGTCTTATTACGATTGGCTTCAATTCCCTTTTGATTTACTATGAATCCAAGGAAAATTGTTGAGTTTCATTTGATACTTCTCAAGCTAATCAAATGTTTGACTCAAGTCTTTGATGTTGTCGGTAGCTTTCTTGCTTTAATTAAGCATGACATCCACATAGACTTCCCTATTTTTGTCAATTCATTCTTCAAAAACTTTATTCACCGGCCTCTAGTATGTTTCTCTAACATTTTTAAGCCCAAAAGGCATAATGTTGTAACAGTAAGTACCTCAGTTGGTGATGAATGGTGTTTTCTCCTTATCTCCTGGCTTCATCTTGATTTGGTTGTACCCTGAATCGGAATCCATAAAGCTAAGTAATTCATGTACGATTGTAGCCTTGACTAGTTAATCAATTATTGGTAAAGAAAAATCCAAAGCTTTTAGATCATTTGAAACACGATAAGGTTCCGAGAAAGAAAACCCCTTCCCCTCACCTACGAGATGTGTCAGAGTACCTATTAGATCCAACAACACGGAAAGCTAGAAAGATTGTTAAACCTACTAAAGTTGTAATGGGAAAAAATAACAACTCTTATCGCCACAAAGGATTTAAGGTGGAATAAAGAAAAAGAAGAGACCCCCTCAAATCTTTCTCTACCGAGGTATGCTTAAGTTACTTTTACTGTTTAGTTCCTTTTATTCCATACAACTAGAACTAATGTCCGTGCTAAGCACGGGTTCATTTTTATGTATAAATTTATACAATCATATGTATAAATTTCCTTCCTTATAATTGAATTGTTCTTCTTCGACCCTTTTTTCTATTTTGTTATTATGACTAATATTTTTTACAAAAAACTTTAGTGTTTTAAGGCTTTCAGCTTTCACTTGGTTGTTTAGCCACCATCTTATCATTCCACATTCAATAACCCAAAATTTACTACTAAATTTATGCATATAAATGTGTCCACGTATATTTTAAAATTGTACAATTTGTTTAAATTGTATCAAATTTTGATTTTGATTTTGTTTATATTCTTGAGAAAATAACTATAAAGTTTACTTTTTAGCATAAACTGTTTTAGACTTAGGTTTATTAATTTTTTAGTCATAAATATATGTAATTTTTATGTAACATCATTGTAGATACTAGTAGATGAGTGAGTGGTAATGTTTGATCTTTCCTTAAAATAAAAATAAAAGTAGTATTATTACTAAGTATTCCCTTCGAAAATAAGCATGGACCTTTCGCATTATTTCAATCATTTGAAGTCAGAAGTCAGGGAGTGTAACAACAGTGATATTTATATCACTTATTTTTTACCTATATTCACAATCCAAACAAATTGGAGACCAAGTGTTTTATCTCTTTTGATCTCCATTACAATCATGATATGACAACTTTGTGTAGGAGTAACCGTTCTATTAATTGATTTAAAAAAAATACGACAAAGTTATTTTTGTTTATATCTCCATCTTGTGTTTACAGTCAATTAGTCATCATCTCAATAGATTCAAATAACTTCCCCTTACAAACAATGAGGTTCATTATTCATCTCTCTCTCTCTCTCTCTCTCTCTCTCTCTGTATATATATATATATAAATCATTTGTTTCCGTATAATGTTCATATGTTAGTACTGAAGGTTTTATTTTAAGTTCGCTCAATCACTCAATATTCAACAAAAAATGATTATCCCCCCACCCCCACCCACCATCACACACATAAAAAAAGAAAATCTAGTATATTTTCATCATTTACAAAAAAGGAGAAGGGAAAAAAACTGAATAAACAATAGTTGGGAATCTTGCATTTATTCATACCTTATGAAAACATTGAATTGCTAAACTTCGAATGGTACCTGTAGATGCAATTATTATGCAGCACAAATAAATATGAAAGAGGTGTCAACCAAGAAAAATCAAATAAAAGACCAATCACACAACAACGAAGATACGTGGTTCAGCAAAGAAGTGCCTACGTCCACGGTGGTTCAGTCAGTGTTATTTCTCTATATTCTGAAGAGTAAGTACAGAGAATACAAAAAAAATTCCCTTTTGCCCCGAACTTGGGGTTTAATTTATACATGTATGTGTTGGAGTAATGGGGGTGATAGGTTCCTCTTTATTATCCATCTCCCTTTCATGGGATCGTGTGCCCCCACAACTTCTCTTCATGGCATCGTGGAGTGAATGGATGAACATCAGAGGTGATGGGCCTGGGTTTTGGGCCGCTGAGGATGGGCTACTCGTCCAGGCCTTATGGTGATAAAATCGGGGTACCCACAATTGCCCCTGAATTTGTTGGGCCGTTCTTTATGGGTCCGATGAATTTAAATGATCAGCAATGATAGTTGATTTCTTTGAAAACTGTGAAGTTGCTTTGGCGGCACCCGCTTCGCTATCTGTGCGTTATGATTAGTTTTGAAGGCTTGTTGGAATAAGACACATTTTTTCTTCGTCGTTCCAGTTCTTCCAGCAATCTTCTGTCTTTTGAGAACTTTTGAGTTTTGTACCTTCTGTTTTCGGTCTCCACTCTCGTTGCTTCTTCGCCTTTTGATCTGATCTTCTGTCCTGTAAGTCTTTCGTGCCCCTTTTCTTGAGTTTATAGTTTTTCTTGTATTTTTCCAATGGCAAAGATTGGAAATAGGTCGGTAACTGAGTTTAGAAAATTCTACGGTATTCCTGAATGGGTAGAGATTGAGTGTTGTGTCTCGCCACCTAGGAACATTAGGGACATAGAGGATGCACATTGGATTCACGTCCTGTTGCTTTCCCAGGGGGGTCTCACCTTTCCCCCTAATAGTTTGTTTTTGCACTTTTTTAGTTATTTTGGTATTGTGCCTGCACAATGTTCACCCAATGTGTGGAAAATAGTGAATGGTGTGCACAGGATAAATCAGTTGTACGGCACGAGGTTAGGGCTTGTCGAGGTCTATTTTTGTTATTCTTTTTCTCGAACGAGTTCAGGGGTCTTGTACCTTAAGGCCAGGAGCCCTGATAGGGTATTGGTAGTAAATTTACCTGATTCCCATAAGGACTACTGGCAAGAAGGTTTTCTCGTTAGGAACTGGCAATACTCCCCTCAATTTGAAGGGTCGAGGTCCAAGAGGTTCACTATCCCCTTTTATGGGGAAGAATATATAGGTAGATGTTGTATTGTTGTTTCAACCTTTGCTAACTTTGTGATTTTTCTAACTCCTCCTTGCTTTCTCCTTTTCAGCGAAAATAAAGAACTTGGAGCCAGCTCTCAGCGAGGTTCGTATCTCGGAACTGGTGAAAGCTTGGAACATCAGGGAACCTTTGGGTGACGGCGAGCATCCTAGGTCTGCTGCTTTTCTGCTTGAATACAAGAACACAGGCTCCAGTTTCATAGCCCGTCCTGTGGAAAGTGTTCCGGATTTTGACTCTTCCGAAGAGATTTCAGCTGAGCCCATCCAGGTGGACGAGGAGAAGAGCAGCTCGGAGAGCAGCTCGGAGAGCGAGCCTGCAGGTGTTGTGAGTAACTTGGGTGGAGGCAGTGCTGATAGTAGCAGTTCATCGAGTACTACCAGCAGTCCAGGTGAAGAAATGCCTCCCAGGAAGAATCTGATCCGGGATGATGATGATGATGATGATGTGCTTCTTGCACAGAGGTCCAAGAAGTCGAAGACTGTCTCCGGGGCCATAGCTACTGGTTCTCGGCCTTCCTCTCAAGAGCAAGAGAAGAAGAAGAGAGAGGAGGAGCAGGCGAGGGAGAAGAAAAAGGAGGAGGAGAGGAAGAAGGTGGAAGAGAGAAAGATGAGGGAGAAAGAGAAAGAGGAGGAGAGGAGGAAGATGGAACTGAGGACTAAGACCGTTCAAGCCTTGGTCCCAGTATCTGCTTTGCCTGAGGGGGCCTCGGTGGCCACCTCTCCTCAACTCGCCCCTGCGCTGCTTGAGAGGGCAGTCCTCCCTGCAGATCGCGAGAGGGCGTTAGGGTCTGATCAACTGGCCTTGCAAGCTAGCCAGAGGCTTGCCCTGGTAAGGTTTCTTTTCTACTTCTCAACTTCTTTTCGTCTGTTTTGATGGTTTCTTCTTTCTGATCTTTCCCTTATTTTCTGCAGTTTGTGACTGACTTCGCTGTGCTCTATCGCTCTCGCGACGAGCTGTTGAGAAGGAACAGCAAGCTGGAGCAGCATAATTCTACTCTGGTGGCCAGGGGTTCTCAGCTGGAGGCCGACCTGAAGGCTGCTGATGCGGCTAGAGCTTCTTCTGCCTTGGCTCTTGCTAATTCTGCTCGCGAGAGAGATAATGCTGTTAGAGAGCTGGGCGAGCTGAGGAAGTCGTATGATCAGGTCTGCTCTAGCAAGCTGGACTTTGTGGAGAAGAACAGGGTTCTTGCCGAGCAGCTGGAAGCGGAGAAGGCCCAGGCAGCCACTGTTAAAGAAGATTCATACAATTCTGGCTGGGCTGCTGCGTATGAAGACGCCGAGGTTCAGATAGGCTATATTAGCCGTCTGAACTTCAAGAAGGGGTGGAACAAGGCCCTTGTGGCTGCAGGGGTGGATGTTGCATCTCCACTCTTTGACGAACATGATCCAGGGCCCAAGCCAGTTGTGGATGAGGAGCCAGCCCCAACTGCTGAAGGGGTCAATCCTGCTTCTCAGGCGACTCTTGCTGATGCTTCCTTGGTCGAGGGGGCAGTGCACACCTCTGCAGAGGGTAATGCCCCTGCTGATGCTGATAAGGACAAGGGTCCGTCCATCGAGGTTGCTAAGTGATAGGGATTTCTTTGTAATTTTTTCCTTTTTTTGTTCTGATGTAACCTCGCCCATTATCAATAAAAAGGCTTCGTTTTTGTTTGTGCTGATTTCTTTTCGTTCTCTTCCTTCCTTTTTTACTTGAGTTGGTTGACACTGATGAATATATCCCTGTCACTTCACATCTGGGTAGGACTCTTGGTCCCAATGCGAGTCCTGCTGTTCGCCAGGCCTTCGCTAGACTCTGCCGGTTCGCTAAGTTGAGTAACAAAAAATACAAGGATCAGTCTGAGCTGGTGGCAAAATTGAAGGACAGGCTCCAGGAAATGGAAGAGATCGCAGCCTCAGTGCAAGAAGAAGTTAGCGAGCTGAGAGCCAAGTTACTGGAGGCCACCGAGATCAATCAGGTCGTGGAGTTTCTTCAGCGGGAGAATGACGACCTGAGGCGGGAGGTCTTGAAGCTTAAGGAGCATTCGCCGAGCACCTCGTCGGTAGTCCTGCAAGGTTCCTCCTCTGCTCGGCCACCCCTCCCGCAAGCTGGCAGGAGTACGCGGGGTAGGAGTAGGGAAGCTGAGGAGCAGCGTGAGAGGGAGATGGAGGAGCTGCGCGGCGATGTTCAGCGAGCTTACGTAACTGCTGCTGGGCTTCAGAGGGACGTCACCCGACTGCGGCATTTATTTAAGAAGGGCCCTCGCCAAGTGTGGACTGATGGCTACGATCAGGGCTGGCTAGATGCTCCCACAAGACTAACAGAGTTCGAGGAGCTTTCCTTCATCAGGGGGTGGTTGAGTGCTCTCAAAGAGCAGCAGGTGCCGAGAAATTTGATATTGTGGTATCGGCATGAGATGTCTCCCTCTACTCTGATGCCCAATCCATTTAGGCGAGATGACCGATGGATTCCTATCGATGCTATTCCTCGGCGGCTACTGGAGTTGGACATAGATGAAGTTGTTGAGGAATTCGATCCTGCCCCTGATGATGGGAGGAGAGCCAAGGTTGCTGATTACCTTGCTCGGAGGCTTCCCCCTTCTTGATATTTTGTTTTTTAATAATTGTAAATGCTTTGGGCGAGTTTTTGCCGACTAAACATGTATCATTATTGTTTGTAAATATAAAAGATTAATGGAAAGATTCAGTTTTGGGCGTTTTTGCCGACTAAACGTGTTTATCCAATCTCTGTTATATTTTTGCAGCTTCACAATCTTTATCTTGGCATGCGAGTGTCCGCCCAGTCCAGTATTAAGAATACCATTGTGCTCTCTCTTTACCTTTTAGGTTGTGTCGTCACACTCCCTTAGGTCTAAGAGGGGCAATTGGCGAGGACACACCTGTTTTTGGATGTCTTCATCCGGTCAGGATTTTGTTTAACCAAAGTAGGTTTGATGCCTAAGAATGCTCTGTAGGGCTTCATATATTGCCATGGGCAATGCTAAGAGGTCTGTCGTGCTTCGTGACGATGACCTGAGGAGGGGTGTTCCCCTGCTATGTCGACTATTATACCTGTGGTTTGAAAAGGATGTGCAATGAGATATAATTGTTATACTTTTAGAGAGTAATCAACTGAGAGATTTTTATTGGTGAGTAGAGAAATAAACTGTCCTTTCCCAAAATGAATACAATAAAAGATCTAACAATAGAACTCCTAAAAGTAGAATTTCTTGAGATTAGCTGCGTTCCATGCTCGTGGTATCTCTCTGCCCTCCATCGTTTTCAAATGATAGGCACCTTGCAGGTCGTCTCTAATTATTTCATAAGGTCCTTCCCAGTTTGGGCCCAGTTTACCATCTGATGGCTTCACTGTGTTTCCCAGGACCTTTCTTAGGACATAGTCTCCAATTTCGAACTTCCTCGGATTGACCTTTTTGCTGTAGTGCTTTGCGAGCTGTTGCTGATAACTCGCTAGTTTTACTAGGGCAAGTTCCCTGCGTTCGTCGGCCAAGTCGAGTTCAGCGAGCAAAGCCTGATCGTTTTGATTCTGCTCGACAAGGTCGGATCTCATTGTAGGCAATCCTGCTTCTAATGGGATGACCGCTTCCATACCATATGCTAGTGAGAATGGCGTCTGACCTGTGGCTCGTCTGGGAGTTGTTCTGTATGCCCATAGGACATGTGGTAGCTCGGTAGTCCATGCGCCTTTTGCTCGTTCTAACCGCTTTTTTAATCCAGCGATCACTGTTTTGTTGGAAGCCTCGGCTTGTCCGTTGCTCTGAGGATAAGCTACCGAGCTGAAGTGGTGCCTGATTCCGTGTTGGTCGCAGAAGTCCTGAAAGGGGCCACTTTCGAACTGTGTCCCATTGTCAGTGATGATGGTTCTGGGGATCCCGAATCGAGTGATTATATTTTTCCATATGAATTTCATCATGTCAGCATCTCGGATGTTCGCCAGGGGTTCTGCCTCGATCCACTTGGTAAAGTAATCGGTGGCGACCAACAGGTATCTGCGATTGCCGGCAGCGGTGGGTAGTGGTCCCACGATGTCCATTCCCCACTGGGCAAAAGGCCAGGGGCTGGTCAGGGATTTCAAGTCGCTGGCAGGCTGGTGGACCATGGGGGCGTGAAGCTGGCATTTTAGGCATCTGCGGACATATACTGCGGAGTCTCTTTGCATATACGGCCACCAGTAACCTTCTTTCATTGCTCGGAAGGCTAGAGATCTTCCTCCGACGTGACTTCCGCAGATTCCTTCGTGAAGCTCGAAAAGCACTGTCTCGACCTCGCCTGGGTGGACGCATCTAAGGTAGGGGCCGGAGAAAGATCTTTTATACAAGTCGCCTCCCGTGGATAAGTGAAAGCGAGCAGCTTTGACTCTTATCTGGTGGGCGGTCCTTTTATCATCTGGGAGCGTTCCGTTCTTCAAATAGCCTCTTAAGGGATCCATCCAGCTAGGGGTTGGTTCTAACTGGAGTATTTGTTTCGCTCTTGTTAGCTCGCAGTTGGGGTGAATGCTCGGGTAGCTAAGGAAATCGATAGGGATTATCCTCTTAAGGCTGGAATCAACTGCCGAGCTCAGGGCTGCTAAAGCATCAGCGTGGCTGTTCTGCCCCCTGGGAAACTGCTGGATGTTGATTTCTTCAAAGTTTGTCATCAAGTTTCTTACCAACAAGAGGTAGGCTGCCATCCTCTCGTCCTTCGCGTTGTAGTCTCCATTTATCTGTTTGGAAACTAGTTGCGAGTCTCCGAATACCTGTAAATGCTTTGCTCCTAGAGTTTGCGCCCTTTGGAGACCTGCAATTAAGGCTTCGTATTCTGCTTCGTTGTTGGAGGCTGCAAATCCCAGCCTAATTCCTTGCTCGAGGACTGCATTTTCTGGAGTGATGAGAACAATTCCTACTCCTGCCCCCTTTGAGTTGGAGGCTCCATCAACGAATAGCTTCCAGCTTCCCCCTATAGCCTGGCTATTTTGTTCTGTTGGTTTAGGCTGTTCGAGAGGTTCTTCGCCCGTGAATTCAGCTATGAAGTCAGCGAGGACTTGACCCTTGATAGCTGTCCTTGGTTGAAATTGGATGTCAAACCGGCCGAGCTCGACTGACCACTTAGACAGCCTGCCTGACAAATCCGCCTTCCTTAGGACAGCCTTGTAAGGACGATGATTGTGTGAGCTTCGAAGTAATGCTTTAGTTTCCTTGATGACATTACTAGGGCGAACGCGAGCTTTTCCAATGGCAGGTATCTCTGTTCGGCGTCTAGTAAGGTTTTGCTCGCGTAATAGACTGGATGTTGGATCCCTGTGACTTCACATATTAGCGCTGAGCTGATAGTATGGCTGGATACAGAGAGGTAGAAGTACAAAGGGTCCGTTTGCTGTGGCATGACGAGCAGTGGCGGGGAGCTTAGGTAGGATTTGAGCTCGCCTAATGCTTGCGAGCAATCTGGGGTCCATTCTACCGTTTTGCTGCCTTTTAAGAGTTGGAAGAAGGGCTTGCATCTCTCGGAGGATTTAGAAATGAAACGATTCAGTGCAGCGAGCATTCCAGTGAGCTTCTGTACATCGCGGATTGTGCGAGGAGGTTACACTCGTTTAATTGCCTCAATCTGGTCCGGATTTGCCTCTATGCCACGCTTGCTGACCAAATATCCAAGGAACTTTCCTGACTGGACACCGAAGGAACACTTGCTCGCGTTGAGTTTCATTCGGTATTTCCTGAGGATTTCGAAGGTACTTGCCAGGTCAGAAAGGTGGTTTTCTTTCTCCTTGCTTTTGACGAGCATGTCGTCGATGTAGACTTCCATCGTGTTTCCCATCTGATTTTTGAACATTTTAGTAACCAGCCGCTGATAAGTTGCCCCCGCATTTTTTAGCCTGAAAGGCATGACCTTGTAACAGTATAAACCAACCGTCGTGATAAACGCCGTTTTATCCTGATCTGGGGCATATAAGGGAATCTGGTGATAGCCCGAGTATGCGTCCAGAAAACTCATTCGCTTGTGAGCTGCAGTGGCGTCTACTAGTTGGTCTATTTTTGGAAGAGGGAAGCTATCCTTGGGGCAGGCTTTGTTGAGGTCAGTGAAGTCTATGCAAACTCTCCACTTTCCATTGCTTTTTGGTACTACCACTGGGTTGGATAACCATTTGGGGAACTGCACTTCCCGTATGGATCCTGCATCCAGCAGTTTTTCGACTTCCTGCTCTATTGCTTTGGCTTTCTCGGGAGCAGTTCGTCGTGCCTTTTTTGCTATTGGTTTGAATGTGGGATTGACGTGCAACCGATGGCATACCATATTGGGATCGATCCCTGGCAGCTCGTAGGGTTCCCAGGCGAAAACATCTATGTTGCTTCTGAGTAAGGTTAACAAATCCTTTTGCTCTTCGTTAGTGAGTGAAGTCCCGATCAGAAAGACTCTGCTGTTGTCGCCTTCCCTGGCAATGACTTCTACCAGGTCTTCTACAACCCGTTCGGAGGGTAGGAGCCTGGTCTCTTCAACTCCGGGCCTTCCATATTTTAATTGCTATTTGGAAGGGATTGCATCTTCCTCCTCTTTCTCGCTGGTTCGAACGTCTTTTTTCTCTGGCTTCGGTCGGATAGCCGCTATGAAGCACTTTCTCGCCATCGCCTGGTCGCCATGTATCTCCATCACTCCCCGCTCGATGATATATTTGAGTTTCTGGTGGTAGGTCGAGGAGACTGCCTTCATTGCATGGAGCCATCCCCTGCCGAGGATGGCTTGATATGGTGAGTCCATGTCGACCACCAAGAATTCGATCATTTTTGAAACACTCCCAGCGAGCACTGGTAGTACTATCTTGACCAAAGGCATGGTCATTTTTCCAACGAAGCCGACCAGAGGGACAGTGGTTCCCTTTAGGTCGGCGATGTCCAACTTCAATTTCCTGAACAGGTCGATGTACATTACTTCGGATGAGCTTCCTTGATCGACGAGCAGTCTGTCGATATCAAAGTTGGCTATCCTGAGTGTAATGACTAAGGCATCGTGATGTGGGGTCCTTACTCCCACGAGATCTTCATCCGTGAAGACAATATGCTTGTTGTAGTTGATGTCCTCTGCTCGGCGGCGTTTTCCTGCCTGTGATTTCGCTGGATCAATTTGAAAAGCTTGCATTACTACTGTAAGCTTCTTTACCTCCATCCGAGCTGAGTTACCCTGGATTTGCTTAACATCGGATACTCCATGGATTACTGCGAATTCGTGTCCGGTGTCGTCTTCTAATACGTTGTCGGGTTTTGTCTCCTTGTGGACAGTCACTCTTTCTACCTTCCTTTCCACAAAGTTATTCAAATGTCCGGATTGGGCCAACTCCTCGAGGTGGGACTTAAGAGCCTTGCAGTGCTCGGTCTTATGTCCCCCCTCTTTGTGGAAGGTGCATCTCAGCGCATTGTTTCTTTTCGATGGGTCTCCTCCCATTTTCCGGGGCCATTTGACGAACGGCTCATCCTTGATCTTAGCGAGAATTTTGTAAATTGGTTCTTTGAAGACGGTGTTGACTGCCTGGAACGACTTTGCAACGTCAGGGCCCCCTCCGTTTTTGGGGCCATTCTTGCTCCCATTCTTTCCTCCTTTTTTCTGGTTATCAACTTTCTCACTTCCCTTCGTGGCGAGCTTGGCTCGACCGTTTTCACCTACGTTAAGGCGGGTGACATCTTCCACCTTTGCGTATTTCTCAATCCGGGCCATCAGGTCATCAATGGTGGTTGCTTCCTTCTTTGTCAAGGACTGGTAGAGGAGGGAGGAGCTAGGTAGCCCAATTTTGAATGAAGCCACTGCCACCTCTTCTGCGCAGTCCTCGACCTCGTTGAATAACTCCCAGTACCTTTTCGCGTAATCTCGAAGTGTCTCCTGAGGAGTTTTCTTTATCGTCAATAGAGCATCCATCCTTTTGGGATGGGAGCTGCTGGTGATGAACCTGGCCGTAAAGAGCTCGGCCAGGGATTTGAAATTTCTGATGGATCGGTGAGGGAGTTTCTCGAACCATTTTTGGGCCACGTCATGAAGGCTTGAGGGGAAAATTCGGCACATCAACGCATCTCGGTGATTCCATAGGGTCATAGCCTGCCGGTACTGCCTGACATGATCAATGGGATCAGTCTTTCCGTCATAAATCTTGAACCTCGGAATAGCAAATTTTTTGGGAGCTTCTTCTTCTTCAATTTCTCTAGTGAAGGGCGATTTCATCTGAGTCTTGAGGGCTCTCCTGGCGAGTTCTCTGGTTGACCTGGTGCCGCGGTGAGCTGGATGTTGGTCCATTTCTCTGCGGACCAGGTTCCGTATGTTGTCGTCGCTGCGAGCAGGGCTCTGATAGCGGCGAGCTTTTCTCAGTTGCTCGCGGAGGTCGTCGTCTGAGTCGCCACCTTCGAACCCTTGATGTTGCTGCCTAGGGCTCCTTCCTCGGTTGCGAGATTTGCTCGCTTGAGGGCTAGGAGTGCGATAGGGGCGTCTCCTGGTATCAGGACGTAGTTCTTTTTCCAGTCTTTCCAGTCTTCTTTTCAGGCGAGCATTCTCAGCCTCATACCTGCGAGAAGACTCCCTCTGCTCGTGGAGCCTTGCTTCGTATGCATCGATCAATCTGGATATCTGAGTGGACCTCGTTGGTCCTTGACTTTCTTCTGAGGCTGGCCTCTCTAAGCGATCCCCTTGGTCGGAGCGTCGGACTTCAGACCTAATCCTGCGAGGAGCGGGTGGCTCCTGAATGTCTCCTGCTTGAGGAACGTTGCTGCTGTGATCAGACATCTTAGATTTTTTCTCAGTGTGGGCTCTTCTCAAGGAAAGATAAATGCTTCCCACAGACGGCGCCAATTGTAGATGCAATTATTATGCAGCACAAATAAATATGAAAGAGGTGTCAACCAAGAAAAATCAAATAAAAGACCAATCACACAACAACGAAGATACGTCGTTCAGCAAAGAAGTGCCGACGTCCACGGTGGTTCAGTCAGTGTTATTTCTCTATATTCTGAAGAGTAAGTACAGAGAATACAAAAAAATTCCCTTTTGCCCCGGACTTGGGGTTTAATTTATACATGTATGTGTTGGAGTAATGGGGGTGATAGGTTCCTCTTTATTAGCCATCTCCCTTTCATGGGATCGTGTGCCCCCACAACTTCTCTTCATGGCATCGTGGAGTGAATGGATGAACATCAGAGGTGATGGGCCTGGGTTTTGGGCCGCTGAGGATGGGCTACTCGTCCAGGCCTTATGGTGATAAAATCGGGGTACCCACAGTACCATTTTAAGGTCTTTTAGTTGAGATTTGTATTAGGATAATCCTTTTAACTCTTGAGATGACACCATTTAGTATCTTTACATATGCATAGATAGATGTATCCATATATGTATGTGTGTGCATAGTTCAAAATTTTAATTTTTGATAATTAATGATATGATGTATTTCTTTGAAAAATTATTAAATAATTGTAATTATGAGTGTCAACTGTATTTATTATACGTAATGTGTTTATATGTACTATAAAGGTTTTAAGTTTCTCATAAATTTGTTTGAAGTTTCTCGCCGATTTATTTGATCATGGTGATATCAATCGAATTAAGGTAGTTATGACGATTTTTAAAGCATTATTCACTTTATTTAGCTTTCTGGCTTAGTGCAGACAATATAAGTTATGCAAGCAGTTATCTAGAACTTATTTGAGATCATTATTTACAAACATGGTTTTGTCTTAATACTCAACAGTCCATTTTTTTTATTCCGTACTGATTTAGTATTTGGGTAAGAAGAAATTATACATTGTTTAGATCATTAATAAGAATTATTGGGAAAAAAAAGAGGACTTGAGAAGTGATTTGGCAGATCGATAATATTTGAATAGTTTTGGTATCAAATTCAGAAAGTCATGTTAAGTCAAGTTCATTTTTCTGATAATCCTAATATATATAAGTATGCATAATAGTTTCAATTTGGTGGTTATAGAAGCCATAACCTGGCCATATTGTTTCGGTATTTACTTTGAACCATTTATGTTATGCTTCCGCCCCCTCCCTTTTCTTTAAGCCTTTTTCAGTTTGTGAACTATTGTTGAATATTTATTGTAAGTTACTCAAAAACATCTTCTCAGCTCACAATTCTCCTATATATTCTTCTTTAAAAAAGGTACAATTAATTATTTCACCCATATTTTCTTTTAGGCACTACTTTATGTCGTCTGTTTATATTTTTGTATCGGTGTGGTAGGTACGAGCACATCAATATATAAAGTTTACAAATCAATAATTTTTAAAATAGTCTACTTATATAGAAAGAAACACACAATGTGCCTTCAGTTTGCATGATTGTACTGTAAAATACATTGGAACGGATGTTTAGTCACAAGCATATCGGAATGAAATTAATTTGTTGTTGTCTATTAAGATGGTAATTGCCTATTTTCTTAAAATTATATATTTTATTTTCCCACTAACCAAGATTTATGATTCATTATGTTTGATTTGTTGAGATGTGTTTGTTAAAAAAATCCTTTTTTCTTTGTAATGCAACCATCAATACCTTATTGGTCATTCTAAGTTGAGAGGGAACAACACAAAGATATGGATCAATAGTTTTTTTATCACCCGTTGAAGTGTTTCACTGTTGAACTATGTTAGTAATGATTATTTTTATAAGTTCAAACATGGTCTATACTGTAGTTGTAATGTTGATTTTGTGGAGAGGAAGGCATAGCGAAAAAAAGAGTTATATTATATCATGATGATTTGGAGTCGTTCTTCATTATTGGCATATTATAAAAAAGCTCTCTATGCTTATTGACATGTGAAAATGATGTAGTATATGATATCATCCATACAAATTGTGTTCTATTTTTTTACTAATAAAACTTTTATATTCAGTTGAATTCAATTTGAGTACTGCTCCATTATTAGATCCTAGAATTCTACAAATATCTTGTTGATAAGTTATGTTAGTAGGCTATATGATGCAAAAGAGAAACCTCCCATTTGTATTATATCATATTATAATACTTATAGACTGATCATGGACAAGTCATATGCACATTAATAGACTGAGTGCTAAATTAAACTAACACCTTTCATACTGCTGGCCATTTTGGTTAGATCGAGGAGCTTCACCTTACGTTCCTTGATATTTCAAAAGAAGATATTGAATCTGCTTGCCATTTTTGTACTCTGTTTTAGTTGTTCAAATTGAACACAAAGTGTCATAATTTAT